>CM010619.1:661419-1137203 GCA_003430845.1 Xanthoceras sorbifolium
GAAGCCACAGACCTACTCTGCATTGTGCCAATCCCCCTACAATTTGCTGACTGATTTTGAACCTACCAAGGCCAAAGATGCCTTGCAACATGTCAAGTGGAATGCTGCCATGGAATATGAATTCAATACATTGTTAGGTACAGATACTTGGACTCTGTTCCCTATTATCCTTATATGCATGTCGTTGGTAACAAATAGGTGTTTAGGATTAAATATAATCTTGATGGTAGTATCCTAAAGTATAAAGCTAGGCTAGTTGCAAAGGGCTTTCATCAAAGCCAAGGAGTTAATTTCTTTGACACCTTTAGACCAGTGATTAAACCTTCCACCATAAGCATCATTTTCAGCTTGGCAATTACTTACAATTGGCAAATTCAGCAGGTTGATGTTAATAATGCATTCTTCAATAGTGAGTTGAATGAAGTTGTGTATATGGAGCAGCCTAAAGGTTTGTTGCTAGTGATAAACCTCATCATGTTTGCAGGTTAGATAAGGCTCTTTATGGTCTTAAACAAGCACCAAGGGCTTGGTTTCATAAACTAAAATTTGTCTTGCTTGGTTGGGGTTTTGTTAATGCCACCTCAGATATATCTTTATTCATTAACAAGGTTAATCATCATGTTATTTACTTATTGGTTTATGTTGATGACATTTTGATTACTGGGAGTAGTTCTTCATTGGTGCAGCATACCATCTCTATCTTGCATTCTGTTTTTGCTTTGAAGGTTCTTGGTCCTGTGAGTTATTTTTTGGGTTTTGAAGCCTTTCGTAATATAAATGGTATCTTTCTCACTCAGGCCAAGTATATTACAGATTTTTTAGTTAAAACCAACCTTTAAGCATTGCAAGTCTTGCTCTGCTCCTTTATCTCCTAGCACTCCACTATCTAGTTCCATTGGTTCTCCCTTTTATGACCCTAAATTGTTTAGAAGCACTATTGGAGCCCTTCAATACCTCACCCACACTCGGCTTGACATTTCTTTTTTGGTTAATAAGCTTAGTCAATTTCTTCAGGCTCCTACTGATGTCCATTTGGTGGCTTGCAAGCGAATCCTTCGTTATTTAAAGGGAACCCCTACTCTAGGCTTGCATTTTCAGGCTGTTTCTCCTCTTGTTGTTACTGCATATGCTGATGCGGATTGGGGTGCATCATTGGATGACAGACGTTCCACTAGTGGGTGTTGTGTTTACCTTGACTCTAACTAACAGACCCCTAACCTACTATCTCTCATTAGGTAGCCTGTCGGCACTCCACGGTAGCTTCCCAGTCGAGGCTTGCCTCGCTGAAAGACTTCCGTGAAGCTAAGCCGTTTCTTTTAAGACTGGAAATTTGAGTAGAATTTTTTTTTATATATATATATATAACTATTTTATAAAAATTTTGACAGAGTCTCCTCTGTTTTCTAAAATTACCAAATCTTGGAGACCTGCATAAAACTTTAACACTTCTATAAAATCCCAAAATCTCAACTACTGTGGACCTCTGGTCTATCTCCACAAACCACAACTCAAACAGTTTAATATTAAAATAAACAATTATCAAAAATAAATAAATCAAATCTTTAAATAAAATACTTATACACTTAAAACAATATTAAATACAAACTAACGACTAAAACATTATATATGCTTATAAAATATGTCACAGCATCCTCTGACTGGTCCCACTGGTCTTCGGCGTCCCTGCAATGTCTACACTTGTACCTGTACCTGGGAGGTTGATTTAAAAAAAACATAAACTAATATGAGCTAAAGGAGCTCAGTGAGTGTTATTAATTTATAAATAAACTTTAATCCTTTTTCTAATAACCTCCCTGAAATCTGAAAAGAATATAAATCTGTTTTCTGAATATACTGAACTGATAAACTATTTCTGAAATCTATTTTCTGGAAACTATTCTGAAATCTATACTAAAAACTATTTTGAAATCTAATTTCTGAAAACTAAAAACTGATATCATATACTTTTCTGAAAACTAATAAACTAATATAATATATTTTTCTAATAACTGAAATGTTAAAATAATATACTTTTCTAATAATGTTTTTCTGATAAAACTTTTCTGATAAAACCTTTTTGATAAAACCTTTCTGATAAGCCCTTTTCTGATAAAACTTTTTCTGATAAAGCCAATGGAAAACCCATATCTGATAACTGATAATCCATAGGGCGACTCAGCTGGCGCCGTACCATATGGAGGGTGTCACCAGGCGACTAATCTAGTGCCGCACTGGTGACTCTGATAATCTGATAAAAGACATCTCACAGTCAGCAAAATGCTGCATCGCGACAAAAGTGAGACAACACCCCAATGTATGGGCGACCGACAGACTCGACAGACTCAACGCCCCTAGAGTTAGCGGACTGTCCCCCCTTAACTTGCCACACACAAATAGGGTGTACCGGCCGGGTCTACTGCTGATAATCTGATAAGCTACTGATAATCTGATAATAAATGGGTATCCATGGTTTGAAAATTATTTTCTTTATTTCGAAAACTAGCTTTTAATCAAAAACCATGGAATATATATATATAAAACATATTTATTTAATGAATATAAAATTTAAATTTCTGAGATATATAATTACTTTAACTAAACACATTTAAATCAACAATTATATACAAAATAACAAAATACTAAATCAAACTTAACGAAAATAAACTAACTTAAATAAAAATATTATCTTGCTGAACTTTAGATAAAACATATTGCTAAAATAAAATATGTTTTGCTTTAAAATAAATTTACACTCACTGATTTCTGTTTTCTCTAAACTTGGTGCTCTGGTTCCTTCGTCTTAATACATTTCTTGTCTTTCCATAACATTTCTTTTTCTCCCATACTATGGAGATTTCTCCTTAAAGTAATATTTTTTTCCAAATTAATCATTAATATAAATACAACAGCTAATACAAACACTCAATTCACACATTTAATAGTTTATTCTTAAATTTCTAAGCACCAATTTGTACCAAAATCATACAACTATAATTTCTAATACTTAATTACCCATATATTGAAATCTCTACACTATCAACATTCGATTTCTACACAAATGCTCATTCTAATCTTCATCAATTTAACATAAAAGAATTTCTTTCACTTAACAACATCAAATTCAACTTCATTAAACTCAATTAAACTAACTATAACTTTAATTTCGAATTTAATTTCAAAAATTCTCAAAACTAATGATTCAATTTCACTCCAAACACAACATTATAACAAAACTCATAATACAAGTCACTAATTTGATAATCATTTTGATTCCTTACTTAACGATTCTAAATTCAAGCCATCAATGAACTCAATAACACTCAAATTACTCAATTAATATTTCAATTTAATAATCCAAACTCAAAATCATCAGATCCCCAAATCTTTAACTTACTAATTTTCTTTATTTTCATTTTTATCAACTCCAATTAAACTAATTTCAATTAAAACACTACCAAATACTCTAATCAAATACTAAAATCACAAAACCCATAATCTTTTCATTTCTAGAAATCCAATTTCACTTTAAACTCAACAATCAATTTCAAACATTCAATTCAATTCTCAATAAATCTCAAAAATCAATTCAATTTCATTTTATACTCAACAATCAAAACTCTAACACAATTTAATTTCATCAAATTCAAAACAATTAAACTTCATTAAACTTATAAATCACTCACCCAAATTCTTCTTCTTCTTTTTCTTCCAGCTGAACCTAATTTCCTCCTCCTCTTTCTCTTTCCTTTTCCTTTTTCTTTTCTTATTCCTTCCCTCTTTCTCTCAGTTGCTACCTCTTCTCCTTTCTTCTTCTTTCTCTTTTTCTTCTTCTGCTGCCGGCTTCCTCTTTTCTCCTTTCTCACCCGATCTGCTCTGTTTTGTTTTGCCTCTGCTTTCTTTTAATTTGCTTCTAGTTTGACTTTTCTTTGTTTTGGTTAGGCCGACTTTACTCTTTGATTTCTCTAGAATTTCCATTTAAATTTCATTTGCTTTGTTTGGCCCGCTACCTCTTGCTTTGATTGACTTGTTTTTGTTCTTTTGTGATTAAAATCTCACCACTTGTTATGATTAGATTAATTCTTTAATTGCAACTTGCCCTTAAAGCTTTTAAATTCATGAAAAGATCACCAAAATAAATTTAATCACATATTCTTGGTCAAAAATCTTTTGATTTACAATTTAATCCATAACAATCCATTAACTCTTTTCCACAAAATTCATTTCAACTTACTTTTCCATCAATTAATTAAATCACAACCTATATATTTTGACTTCCAATAAATATTCTTAATACTCTAATTTATGGAAATCCTTATTATATTCTCCAAAACTTATAATTGGATTTCGTATATACTTTATGGAATCTTACTAACTATCTTAAACCGTTTCGAACATTTTTCAAGTCTCTGATACCCTTTTTCGGAAACTTTCCGGATCCATCCAATAAATTCTATTACCGTACCGTACAATCAATTCGATAAAAATATATCACAATATATGTACGTATACAGTACAACTATCGGGAGGGTGTATTACACTAACTTGATTTATTGGAGCTCAAAGAAGCAAAAGGTAGTGGCTAAATCTAGCTTTGAAGCATAATACAGAGCCCTTTCTCAAGCAGCCTCTGAACTGCTTTGGCTGAATTCTTTGTTTCTTGAACTTGGCATTGTTTTACCTTCTTCTCCTATAATTTGGTATGACAATCAGAGTGCAGGTGCCTTGGCAAAAAATCCAATTTTTCATGCCTATACAAAGCACATTGAGATCGATGTGCACTTCATTCATAAGAAGATTAGAAATGGTCAGCTTCGGGTTCTATATATTCCTACCTGTCTTCAACGTGCTGACATCTTTACCAAATCCTTGCTGCAACCTCGGTTTGTTTTTCTTCAGTCCAAACTGAGTCTGGTGAGCTCTCCCAAGTTCAGTTTGCGGGAGGCTGTTAAAATTGAAAATATTGAAGATAATGGTTTGACTCAAATAGGAGCTGGTGCGAGTTAACAAAACCAGCTACCACCACCTTCCTCTGTAGCTTGGAGTGCAAGAAATCGAATTTGGCATTAATACCAAATAAAAGAGCTGAGTCAGCTTTTCTAGAAGATGGTAAATTGAAGAGAAAGCTGTGGCCGTTGGATAAGGAGAATGATTAGATTTCATTGTTTATGAATGAGCTGGAACAGCTCCAAATTCTGTTAGAATTTTCTGTTGTCCTTTGTACATTTTTTTTGATATTCTTGTATTTCTTTTGGCTGTACATTTGCTGATATATTACCTGTACAGCGCTGTCCCTTTTGAGAAAATCAATGAGAAAAGTATGAGTTTGGTATTCTCTCAAAAACTCTCCAATATTGGAGTATCAGATTTTTATTATGTTTGGCTAGACGTTTCTTCAAACACGTTTTCTTCTTCAATCTTTTAAAGCAGACATGATAAATGCCATTACAAATCCTTCACATCCTGGAGGGCAGAGCTGTGCTATACTACTATTAAAACACTAAATGAAAGAATCATAAAGAAGAACATAAAACCTCTAACAGGTGAGAGAAAATGACAACCCCCGTTGATGCTTCACATCCCTTGATAATTAATCCCTCTCACAAACAACACATCTAAAATCATGAACACGCCATTGATGCTTGAATGGCTTAAATAAGTCTTCCATTAATGCTTGATGATTATATAAATGAGTGAATAATAAATGAGTTTTGGGTTTTGAATTTCAAGGTGGGTTTAGGGTTTGATTGAATTTCGATAAAAAAAAAAAAAAAAGTTGAGTTTAGGGTTTGAACCTTAACCTTGAATTTAGAATTTTGTTTGGATTGTCTTTTTACTTATTAGTAAAAGAGGCGCCAAACTCCTCCACGGAGATTTAGATTGAGGAGGCGTGCAAAGAAAACAATTTATGATAAATCAAGAATCATGGTTGTTGAATAAGCCATATTCTAACTAGAGATGATCTGCGATCGATAGGCGTGGATTTTACAATTGGGGTCCGTGGGTAGGTATGGATGCTGAAATTCATCCACCCCTGAATCCACAAACCCATATAAATTAGAAAATTCCCAAATATGACCCGTTGCCATCCTACATATAAGTTATAACTTGAATTATTGCAAGAATTTTACTAAGCAACTAAAAAGTTGTTTGTCTCATTAGCTCATACGTTCAAATGCAACTTATTATAGTAACTTGAATTCAAAACACCCCCTAAAACTCGAATAACAACTCAAAAAAAAAAAAAGGTTTTATTTCCTTTGCAATCCGCTGACAGATTGCAAACACTCCAAATCCATTTGACACCATCTGAATCATCATCAGTATGGTGATGGAAAGCCTTCGTATGGATTGCTGAATGTAGAAACATTGCCCGGACGTGAAAATACAACCTGCATCATATCACATTTATAATAAATAATAAGCAACCATGTATGATTTCGAGATGGTGAAATTTGTATAGTTTTTTTCACTACAAGAAAAATTAACTTTTAGGAACATTCAAAAGACGAAATGCTGCTAAAAGACAACGGGAACTGTATGTTGTTATATTTAGGATAACATGCAATGTACGTTGTAAAACGTTTTCACCCTTTTAGCGAAACGTTCTAGCAACGAACATTGAGTGTTGCGAATGGCCAAATTTCTTGTAGTGAAACTGACACCTAGTTAGGGTAGAAAGTTTATAAGTTACCTGATAATTTCTAAGAGTACGAGACTTAAATTGGGCTGCACAATAATTATAATAATAATCCCACGCCCGCAAGAACTTTTCATCAAATCCCTTAGCAAGAATTTCGCTAAAGAAAATAAATATTTTCATCAAGACACAAAAGTTGTTACATTCTAGCATTGAACAAAAAAACTATATATATATATTCAGTACCTCTGTTTGTCGAAGAAATTTTTCCTCCAATATCTAACGGTTTGGTGGTAATGGATTCCTATATTTTCCACATGCTCCACACTGCACTGGCAAAATTATCTGCGTTATATATTCTTACTAGCAAAAAAAAAGTTGGAGTAAGAAACAGAAGACCTAATAATACCAAAGTCTGGATGCAGAAGCCATGGCTGTTGTTACTCTACTTAATGAAGTAAAGCATTCTTCAGGCATTAAGTATTCCTTTAAAAAATCTGAATTCTTTCTGTGCTCATTATAATGCTGGTCCGGTATTGAAATAAACTGGAAAAGATCTCACAAAAGTAACTAGTCACTACAAAAAAAAAATGTTATATTTAATTTACTGCTACTTCTGATTTTTTTGGCCATAGAAGTCTTTTACTATGAATACTTTGCGGGAAAAATGTTTTTCCAACAGTTATTTCTCTCGGCAAAATTTTTTGTTATTATAGTATTGACAACACATTTTATCACGAAATAAATTACAGCATATATATTTCCTCAGCGGTTAGTTATTTTGTAGTGTGTTAAATGTCAAACCAAATATATATATATATATATATATGTATGTATGTATGTATGTGTGTGTGTGTGTGTGAACTATAAAGTGTCAATCAAGCTAATTACAAATCTTTCCATTTTATATCTATTATTATTACCTGTAAAACAAAGAGCCCATCTTCAGCCAATATTGATTCGCATTTACTGAAAAACCCCTCCAGGTGTTCATGGCCAACAGCTTCTATCATTTCACTATAAAAAGAGCATTGACAATATTCATGTTGATTGTTAAAAGTGATCAGACTAATGTCATGGTCGTTATATATGATACTTGGTGGCAAAAATACTTTACCAAGCAATAATTCTGTCATATTTGTGGCTTTTTGGCAATTGGAGATAGTCACCAAAAATGAATTTTATGTGGTCCTGGTAACAAAGAAGATCATCAATTATATATCTAGGAATCATTTGGTGGGGGATTCCACACTTGTTTTTGTATAAGATTTGACTTTGTAACATTATAAAGTCAGTCTGTAATGTTACCGAGCCCGGATCTAGCAGTAATGATTATGATTGTTCTCGTGCTATGTAATTTGATACTTAAATTGTCATTTCTCAAGATGTGTTTACCTGAAGGCCAGCTTCCCTCACCCTCATTTCTGCATATTTCAGTTGACCCTCGACTAGATTAATACCAGTGTATTTACATCCAGTTCGTTTGACAATTTCAATCGCTAAGGTTCCCCATCCTCACCCAATGTCAAGAACTTCATGCTTCTCGTTAATTCTTGCCTGGATGAGTTAAGATGAAAGACATAAAACAATAAAAATTATCAGATACAGGATTCCCACACGTTTTTCCTTTCTAAATCCTGATTTATGTGATGTGATAAACAATTTTGATATTTGAGATCTCACACCAAATAAGGCCTCCATAAACCAATAACAATTGAAGATTACAAAAAATTTAACGAATTTAAGCAGAACTTACTTTCTCGATTAGAAGAGAAATTTTTCTCATTTGTGCAACTTTCAAGTCTTCATCTTTACTCTATGAAATAATATATTTCATGCACAAATCAATACATTTTGTCAGTTTTCCTTAAAATAAAAATAAATGATACATATTCAAGTATAGTATACCAGTACCACCTGGACCATATGTTCTTTATTTAAAGTAAAAAACATCAAATTAAAGAATTAATTGCATCCTAACCTTAAATACTGCACATGACAATGTCATTGATTCGTCCAAGAACAGAGCAAAATGTTCATTGTCCTAGAAAAACAAACCAAAAAGGAATTGTAAGTTTGCATTTGGTATACCTAATTGTTAAGTTTTTCAATACTTTGTGTATTTTTATGTGTTTATGAGAAGTGGTATATGAGGTTGTGACAGGCACTTGTACATATATCATTCATGTCATATGTTTAATTACTAAAACAGGAAACCTGTAGCCTCAGCTTGTGCTACGGTCACCTTAATAATACTACCATAGAGTAAAATTGCATGAGATATTCATTCATTCATGAGAGAGAGAGAGAGAAAGAGAAAGAGAAATTACAAGATCATGCATGCGAGTGATATTCATCCGAGCTTGTGTAACAGTATTTTGCCCTGAAATACGTCGAAAGAAATGTTTTACAGATGCAATGCCCCCAGTAAATAACCATGGCAACCCCAGACCCCTATGTCGAACAAAAGAAAATCTTGTAAGTACCTATAATTAGATTCAACAAGTAGTTACCAGTAATATCACATTCCACAGGAATATCCACCAGTGACAGTGACAGTACTATACCTTGTCTGATTGAACCTTGAGCCTGAAGGATCCAAATCTCCATTTGCAATCAGAATCTGAAAATAAGTTAATTAGCTAGGAAAGATAAAAACTTGAGAAAGCATATTGTCAAATAAGAATCCAAATCTCTATCAACACAGCCTTATGATAAACCACTTACTAAATAAATATGAATAAACACTTCAACATTTGGGCTTAAAGAAGTTGTCTTACCATAATTAGTTTCATTAGACCTTCATCTTTATCCTCTAAAGAAAAATCTCCATCGATATACGAATCTGCAAGGCCTACATCAGCCTCTGTCATAACCTGAAGATAATGTATTTACATTTATGGTCTTTAGTACTGGTGACAATTTAGTCATGAACACAAATGTTTTAAAATTTAAATTTTTGTCAATAGTTTTGCTCGATTAACTTTATGTTAAGTTATTTCAACATCTTATAGCTATTAATTATCTTCCGCAGAAGGATATCAAACATAAATTAAGTTTGTAAATACCTTCCAGTAAAACCTGGGATTGTGAACTCTCAATATAGTTTTCAAAGAACTACTTTTCCTAGTTCCCTTAAAATTCAATATTGTGCCTCCTTCCTCTAGCAAACTATATATAATACAAAAAAAAAAAAAAATTTATACAGTATCAATAACTCCATATTGTGCTTGAAATTATGTTCTAAACTAAAATATACAAAAAAGGTAAGATAATCAGTTTTTATTTTAAATAAACAATGAACTAGTTTGGATTCAACAAGTGAATTAATATAATGAACTTACATCAAATGGCCAGTATTGATATAGTGTCCAAGAAATCTAACAACAAAATGCCGGGCCGCTTTTTCCATCAAAGAAGGTACCATGCATCGTCTTGGATTGGTCGAAATAGCACAGCTTTTTCCAAGTAAACCATGGGCAGCTATCAAGCTCGACTACAAAGAAAGAAGCATGCATATACCTCACTTTTAAGCCATGTACATGACCAACATATAATGAACAGAAATTTAAGACAAACAAAACATATTTTGATTGGAGCAAAATAATTATTGCAACCTTTAGTCCATCTTCATGGAAGCCATGACCTGAAATAAGAGCAAAAACTAATTACTGAAATATTCTGTAACTGTGAAGCAAATATAGTATTCTTCATATATAAAAGCATGCAAGAATGATCAGTATTTTTTTTTACGTGTATTATCTTTAACTATTTGAAGTCAGTAGAAAGATCAGTTAGGAGAGAATCTGAATTCTTCATTTTTGGTTGGCATGCTTGTGTCTATGTATAGTGTATCTCCTGATGCTTGTTTTTCCATCCATGAGCTAAAAATATGCACACCTTGGCAAGTGCCACAAAACCAGATTCCTCTCTTCCCCTGAATAGTATGAAGCTCAACTGAAGCTTTTGATGCAGCGGCAGATGGGAGTGGAAGGGCAGTTGACCACTTGACTAACGTATGTTCTGGTGTATGATCTGGATTTAGTGTTACAAGAAAAGGTAAACTTGTTTCACCGATATTCTGCAAGGTTAAACCACGATATATAGTCAATAACTAGAACATTAAAGTGACAGTTGGGATATAGCATGACTTTAGATCCAGTGGTAATTAAAACCAACCTGAAGTGCATTGAGCCAGTATGTCATATACGCTTTACCATCTGTGTTTCCTACAAAGTTGCATGCACTCCATACTGCTCGGTCTTGGGGCATAAATTTCTTGTCACGGTGAAGAAAAATGTCACTGCCAATTGAAAGTTAATGAATCATTGCATATTTCGATGCAATTATTTAATTACAAGCGAGTTAATCGAAGAAAAATGAAGAATCATGGAAGACAATACATGTTGGCATATTGGAAAGCACCAAGTACTCTCTTTTCATCAAATGTTGCTTGGCTTCCTAGCATTTTCAACGCATCAGGGGCATGAACAGCCATTATACATCCACTGTACATTTCTTGAGAACCATCTTTAGAAACCACAGTGCAACCTGCAAAATGAATTTCCTTATTAATCATTTCATGACCTCTCGTCAAATTTCAAGCTACTAGAGCTGGAAGGCTCTCTATAAATACTCAATGAAAGTTAAAAATTGTAATGGCGAATTTAATTACAAATTACCTCCATCAGCTGATGAAACAGAATAAACCTCACAACCGATTCTTATTTGACAGCCCCAGCTCTCGAATTGATCCTTGACCTGTGGATTTTTATTTGTATTAAATAACTATAAACAAGTGAAGGAGCCTCAACTTTTTCGTAGAAGGCCGCTTTTTAAGAAGAAAGCAAATAATATTTTTAATGTTTTAACAAACAGATTATGAATCAAGAATACACCTTATTGACATAGTTATGTGAACACCATCCCAGAGTAGTATTCCACTGTTGATAGCCTAAAGGCTACACAGAGAATCAAGGCCAAGTCAGAAAATAATCTAAGAAAATTATATAAAGAAGAATGGAAGTTTTGAATTTATTAAAAAATACCTGAAGTAGCTGATGATTCCGGCAAAATGTAAAGACGTCAAAAGCAGGAAAGCTCATAACTCGTTCCAAGGGGCAAGACCATATTGAACAACATATTGGATTCTACAAATTTTATTTGTTATTATTAATAAGTAATAAAATGAACTATCAAAACTCATGATATGAACGGTTATGTAATTATAATATATTTTAGTGTTCTTACAAGATAAGCCTTTCAAAATAGTTCAGAGTAATCATGTGATCTTATAAATTGCTCCAAGGTCTCACTATGATCAATATCGGGATTATTCTCATGCATTTCAAGATAACTGCAATTTCCAAAAAAATAAATAAATAAATAAATAATAATAGATAAATAAACAAATAACTAAATAAAATACCATTTTAAGAAATAGGAGAGTCCAATTACAGTAACATAAGATCATTAAACTAGAATTTGTTAGAATGTCTTAATATGATTGGTTGGGTTATTTCCTGGCAGTTTAACCTTTTGAATCTAACGCAACTGACATAGTATTAGAGGTCGATTTGAGTTGCCTTCACATTCATATCAGTTAGTCTGGTATGTCAGGAGAGTGTTTAAGAGTCTTATATCATTTATTAAGTCATTTCCTAATAGGTGACTCGATAATATATATATATATATATATATATATATATATATGTAAAATAAGAAAAGGGGTAGGTGAATACCCGATGACATGGTCCTTAAATTTGGTAATTTCACGAAGCATTTACCAAAAGGAGAGATTGAGGAGATTGTTCTTCTGAGCAAACACACTTGAGAATCCATTTTTGTATTGAGATCGGTTTGAGTTGCCCTCATATTCATATCAGTTAGTGTATTTATTTTGTTTCCTACATCTATCTACAAATAAAATTGACAACGTGTCAAGTTTGTCAATCTGGTATATCAGAAGAGTGTGTTTAAGAGTCTTACATCATTAATTAGGTCATTTTCTAATGGGTGACTCAAAGATATATATGTAAAATAAGAGAAGGGGTAGGTGAATACCTGATGACATGGTCCTTAAATTTGATAATTTCACGAAGCATTTTCCAAAATGAGGGATTGAGGAGATTCTTCTTCTGAGCAAACACACTTAAGAATCCATTTTTGTTACCTGATCGATCAATATTTGTTACATATTTACGACCCTTAGACTTTATCTTTTGATCGTATTTTGAGTGAATTTTGCGTTTTTGATGTGTTTATTGAGCTTGCGCAGATTTTAGGTGTTTATATTGGTGTTATACGAACGATGGAAGTTTCGGGCTGAAACCATGCAATTCTGGATGAGGAAACTTCACTAAATGAATCTTCACTACCATCGCGACCGAGCCATCGCGAGCTTTGGTCGCGACAGATCGATCGCGACGAGAATAGCAACAATTGCTCCAGAGAGTGTGGCGACCGATCCATCGCGAGCTTTAGTCGCGACAGATCGATCGCGATGAAAGTGGCCAAGTCTTTAGGGAGTGTGGCGACCGAGCCATCGCGAGGGTGCCTCGCTAGGAATTGCTCGCGCGCCTAACTAGGATCTGCTCGCGGCGCGAGGAGGTGATCGCGATGATAGCAACAATTGCTCCAGAGAGTGTGGCGACCGAGCCATCGCGAGCCTTGGTCGCGACACCTCGATCGCGACGATAATGACAAATGAACCAGAGAGTGTCGCGACCGAGCCATCGCGAGCT
This sequence comes from Xanthoceras sorbifolium, assembly GCA_003430845.1. Taxonomy (NCBI): domain Eukaryota; kingdom Viridiplantae; phylum Streptophyta; class Magnoliopsida; order Sapindales; family Sapindaceae; genus Xanthoceras; species Xanthoceras sorbifolium. Next base: position 674,800 of record CM010619.1, read on the forward strand.
TTGGTCGCGACAGCTCGATCGCGACGGCAGAAATTCTGACCTAAAGTCAGCGCCTATAAATAGAACAGTTGAAAAACCTAAATAGGAGGAATTTTTCCAGCAGCTCGAAAATAGTCTTGAAGGGGTTTAGAGCTCATCTCTTTCAACACTTGCTTGTCCTTGGGTGGCATCATAATGGGTTTCATCAATCTCTTCTCTCTTCTTGTTGTAGTATTGATTATTATGTCCACCACCTTCGTTGCCAACCATGTTGCTCAGCAGGGGTGGGACAACTTTGTGAGACTACCGAACCGGGCAAATGAGAATGTGGTTCGTGAGTTTTATGCAGCCATGTACCCGCCTCATTTTCATAACCTTGGGATAGTGCCAGTTAGGGGGGTTCAGATTCGGATCACCCCAGAGATTATTAATCAGCATTTCGGCACAGTCCAGCAGCCACATCTCCGCCTAGGGTATCCAGAGCTACCACTATTTTCGGATCACAACTCAGAGTTGGCCGCTAGTTTAAGGATGTCAGGAGAGGGGGTGTGGCACGAAGGCGATGATTCTATCAGGCACAGGCAGCTGCACATTGATGCAGCATTTTGGCAGGTCTTCGCTGATTTTTCCTTGAGGCCAACTAAGCATCGCACGACACTTATCATGGAGACCGCTCGGTTGGTTCACTGTATCCGGGCGGGTCTAGCTTTAGACATAGGGGTCCTGATTCGCGATGAGATACTCCATGCGGGCCGGCGCTTGCGGGGTGTGTTGCCATTTCCATGCTTGATTACTCACATCTGCGCTTCACACGGCCTCGATGTTTATGCTGAGGCAGAGGTACGGCACCTCCACGTCCCGTTCCCAAACATGAACAGGACGACTTATAATGACCTAGCGAGACGGAAAGGGCTGCCACTACTTGGAGTACCAGAACCCCAGCCTTTGGCAGAGGATGACCCTATGGATGATGTGCTTGCAGCTATTGCAGCCTTTGATGAGGGGGAGGACGATATCCAGGATTCACCCGGAGTAGCCGCCAGGGCTAATAGGCCGACCAGAACAGGCAGATCCCGAGCACGAGCAGAGGGAGAGGGGGAGAGCTCTCAGTGGGGCCAGGTTATGGAGGCCTTGCAAGACATTCAGAGTCGGTTGACCGATATGCAGCTGCACTTTGATCAGCGTATGGATCGACAGGATGCAGTCATCGATGACATTAGTAGTGGCCTTGAGACACTAACCTCGGATTTGAACAAGAAGGGGTTGCTAGTGCAGACATACCAGCGAAAGAGGGTGCGTTTTGAGTCCGAGTCCTCGAGTCAGCAGCCACAGCAGCCGCAGCCACCACCGCCAGCATGACTCCATTATTTCTCCATGTGACTGTTTTATGAACTTTGTTTTTACTTTTTCTTTTTATATTCTGTTTTGAACTCTTTCTTTACTTTGCACATGGATTATCTTAGTGTCAGTAACCTTTATATTTTTTGTTTTCTTTTCCATTATTTTCTAGTTCTTTTTATTTTTCATTTGTGTTTTTATCATTTTCATTCAATTTCGCTTTGCCAATAGAAGTGCTTTGCCTTGTGTTGAGAAAACGAAGTACGGGGGAGTGAGGTTGGATGAAGTGATAGTTGTGGATATTTAGGATTGTTAGTTGTGGATACTATGACTGTTGTTCTGTGTTCATGTTTTGTGAGTTTTTGTTGTTTCCTTTGAATCCAGGATTTTAAACATTGAGGACAATGTTTATCTTAGGTTTGGGGGTATTTTCTATTTTTGTCTTTTGTGTGCTTTTGAGTCTTGTTGGTGTATATAGGCTGGAAACCTAGACTTTCCTCATACGCATTGCGTCTAGAAGACTTAGGTATAACAATGCCACGTACACCAATTTTGAGTCTTTTATTGTATTTTTCATGTTTTGTTTTATTTATTTTAGGATAGCAAATCATATGCATGCTTTATAGATAATTGAGTAATAATATGTAAATGCTTAGGTCATTTGAGTGTACAAAGTTGTTAACTAGAATAATGTCGGTAGTGTCTTTGCATCTAAACATATATGTCTGACATATTTGCATTGTAATATGTGAAAACTTCCAATTAATAGTCCTGATTAATAGTGGAGACTACCCTTAGTGAGTTTTAAGCTTATCGCGTATTCATTCTGAGGGAATTTTTGTTTCTACTCTTAAACACTTTCTTGAGCTTATTGTCAGTAGATTGATCTCTATAGGCTTGCATTGGATGTTAATGAACTGCATTATAAAAATCTTGTATGTATGTTTTGAATGTTCAGTTTAGTAGATTTTGGAGATATGATCCAGGCATTGTCTGTGAACTCCTAAATAGCTTGATTTCCTGTCTTTAAATTGTATGCTTCCTATCCCATTCATGGCCAAACACTCACATATTAGCCTTTTATTGTATGAACTACATATCAAAAAAATCCTAGCCGAAATTGTAAGACGATACCCTTGACGCTTGGAAACTAGAGACAATTAAAGAGGGAATGTGTAAATGTTGAGTGAGAAAAATGAGCGGAGTAGAAAAGATGAAATGGATGTGGAAATATGCAGAAAAATAAAATAGCCAACAGAAAATAAAAATACATATATGAAAAGAGTTGGCTAAATGAGAAAAGAAGTATGATGCACAAAGTGTTTGAAAAGAGGTTGAAGGAGAAAGGCGAGAAAGAGATTTGGAAGAAAAGTTGAATGAATTTGGTAGTCGTGAGAGAAAATGCACAAAGTGAAAATCTTATGAAGTCTCTCAATAGGTTTCCAAGTGAGTTGAATCCGATTTCCATTCTTTTTGAGTCCATCACCCCAAAGCTCCATTACAACCTGAAAAAGTCCTGTTGATCTCCTTAGGAAACTTAATTGTAATATTTGACGTGTATGTAGACTGATTTTTCTGTTCTTGGCATTTGATATCTTTCATGAGGTCCTTTGCTTAATTTGTGTGTTCTTTCTAATTATTGATGCATACGACGCATTTTGAAATTCTTTGCTCATAAATTCCAGTCGTATGCAGTTGAAAGTGTGACTGCCGAGGTTCTGAGTGTCATTGAGTGAAAACTAGTGAGACTAGAGTCGAGGCGAATTACATCTGTGGTTATTGGTATGGAAGGATTCACTATCATAAATGCGTTGCATGTCAATGTCCTGTATGATATAAGGTGTATTAGACTAATTGACAAAATTTTGGATTTCTGATTTTGTGTTATTCGTATGCATTTGTATTTGTGTATATACTTAATTTGATGTTTAGCGTTGTATGTGGTTAGCTTAGGACGTTTGTGGGTATCGTAGCTGGTAAACCCTCACGAGACTATAACTCGTCCATTAGGGTCACCTAGGGGTTTAAAGGCTTGTGGTACATGCTAAGTGCCATCGTTTCATCCTACGAAAATGGACATAGCTTAGTTGTTTTTATTTGTTATGTTTTAGTTTTGTTGTTGTTTTGCTTTTCGTTGTGGTGTGTGCCAATTTGCTTGAGGACAAGCAAAAGATAGGTTTGGGGGTATTTGATCGATCAATATTTGTTACATATTTACGACCCTTAGACTTTATCTTTTGATCGTATTTTGAGTGAATTTTGCGTTTTTGATGTGTTTATTGAGCTTGCGCAGATTTTAGGTGTTTATATTGGTGTTATACGAACGATGGAAGTTTCGGGCTGAAACCATGCAATTCTGGATGAGGAAACTTCACTAAATGAATCTTCACTACCATCGCGACCGAGCCATCGCGAGCTTTGGTCGCGACAGATCGATCGCGACGAGAATAGCAACAATTGCTCCAGAGAGTGTGGCGACCGATCCATCGCGAGCTTTAGTCGCGACAGATCGATCGCGACGAAAGTGGCCAAGTCTCCAGGGAGTGTGGCGACCGAGCCATCGCGAGGGTGCCTCGCTAGGAATTGCTCGCGCGCCTAACTAGGATCTGCTCGCGGCGCGAGGAGGTGATCGCGATGATAGCAACAATTGCTCCAGAGAGTGTGGCGACCGAGCCATCGCGAGCCTTGGTCGCGACACCTCGATCGCGACGATAATGACAAATGAACCAGAGAGTGTGGCGACCGAGCCATCGCGAGCTTTGGTCGCGACACCTCGATCGCGACGATAATGACAAATGAACCAGAGAGTGTCGCGACCGAGCCATCGCGAGCTTTGGTCGCGACAGCTCGATCGCGACGGCAGAAATTCTGACCTAAAGTCAGCGCCTATAAATAGAACAGTTGAAAAACCTAAATAGGAGGAATTTTTCCAGCAGCTCGAAAATAGTCTTGAAGGGGTTTAGAGCTCATCTCTTTCAACACTTGCTTGTCCTTGGGTGGCATCATAATGGGTTTCATCAATCTCTTCTCTCTTCTTGTTGTAGTATTGATTATTATGTTGAACTAATTTCCTAGTTATGTGGTCAATGGACCAAGATTGAGATTTAATGGTGTAAATGACTGAACATTTCTATGTATATATATTTAGAGATGTGTTGCTAGAGAATTTAATCTATTAGTACATGAATCTTATTGTTTGCATTACGACAGTGTCTGCATGAATTTTGGTTTATTATTAATATGGAAATTATTATCTCTATGAGAAATCATTATGGCATGAATGAGTTTAGTAATAGTCTAGCAATAATAGTTAAGTTGATTGAGCCACGAAAGTGCTAATTGACCTAAAGAAGTGCAACTAGATTTGGGTGTTTGATTGCATCACTTGATGACCATTGGGTGAAGTTATTGAATTCGAATCATCAATGCATGACAATAATTTGATGAGACAATGTTAGAAAATACTTCTATGTTAAATATATATTAAGCTTCAATAAGTCGATTACACCAGTGACTCTCATGAAGGTTTCCATTCGACCGCGTAATACTTCCTCACATTTGAATACATTCCTTCGTTACTCATTACCTTGTTGAATTTAATTTCACCAACATCTCTAAAAATCATTGATTTCAATTTCTGAACTTTTACAACATCTTTAGTTAAGTATTGGTAACCACCTCTTCCTTGTGGATTCGACCCCGTACTCACGGGAATATATTACTTCGACACATCCTGCACTTGGGATATTATTCCCACGCGTTTGAGCGTGTCATTACCCCATTCATAGCCTCCACGGCCTTTGTCTAAGCTCACTGAGAATGACATCTCTTTGGCCTCCACCATATCAACCAACTCTATCATACTTGTAGGAGTGCACCCCATCTGTCCATCACCCAAAACTCATAATCATCACACATTAATATAAAGGGAATTGTCACATTTTCAAATTTATTTTTTCTAAAATTTATCTTTTTGATCAATCTGACTAAATACTTAAAAGTTAACTGTAATATTATATATTAAAATATAATATCTTAAATAAACAATAAATAATTAATTAACAAACCCATGAACAACTTAAATAAACACTCCATTATAAAAAAATATTATATTTATTGTGACCTGTTAACATCCGTGGTAAATATTAAAAATATTTTTTACCGTAAATGTTCTGCGGTAAAATAATTTCTACAACAGTTATCACCTGCAGTAAAATTTTTTACCATAACAGTATTTAAAACACCTTTTACCGCGAATTACAGTATATTTTTTCTGCAATAAATTATTATTTTTTTATAGTGCCCAAAAAACCTAATCGCCGAAGAAAAATTTTATTGACAAAAATCAGAAAATAGAAAATTGTATAATAGATAATAAATAAAACAAAATTGAGCCCTCTATCCGAATGGGTTCTTCGAAGAACCCTTTTCTGGGTTCGTTCGACGAACCCAGAAGGGTCATTCAATTATTTTATTTTTTTTTTTTTTTGTTCTTGGTGGAGATTCGATCCCCAGATTGGATCTCCATCCACCAAGTTTATTTTTTATTTTTTTATTTTTTAAAAAAAAATAAATCCTAATCATCTATCATCTTAAATATGGAGGGATGAGATTTTTTTATTAATTTTTAATTTTTATTTAATAAAATAAAATTTAAAAAGTATGAAAAGATGAAATTACCCTTGTACATGTTAAGTTTGACTAAAGTTGACTAACGGTATGGGAGGTCGTTGTCAATAAATGATAAAGTTAACTCTATTTATAGTTGATAAAAAAAAAAAAAGCGAGTGTTATTAGCTCTTTTATATATATATATATTGAAAAATAGAACAATTATTGATTACATTGGTGGCCCCATAAAAATTCAGAATCGGAAGTTGAAAATATTAAGGATATTGCTATTTTAAATGCATTGTTTTATCCCTAAATTTTAAAATATTTATTATTTTTTTCCTATCTTAAAATATTCACCATTTTTTATTTTAATTTTTAAAATATTCATTATTTTCCCCTTACTATTAGAAAAAAAAATTAATTTAATCATTAACTCTTAAAGACAAAATGGTAGTTAATTATTAATCTGATAAAGGATATTATTATTTGTCCCCTGAGGTTTGAAAAAAATATTATTTTACCTATACTTTTAAAATATTTCTTATTTTCTCCCTCCAATTAAAAAAATTAAAATATATACACCAATATTTATGCGTGTGTGTTAATTTATTGGGTAAAAATGTAAAAAGTATGCAACAACCTTGATAAAAACTATAAATAACTATCATCCCATTAAAATATTTAAATAATAATACTAAACCATTAAATTTATTAATAAAAATAAAAAAATTTAAAATGCCTCCAATTAAAAAAATATAAAAAATAAAATATATTTATCTTCTTCTTCATTATAATAAAAAATAAATAAAAAATAAACAAAACTATTTCTCTTTGCCCATCATCATCACTATCCATTCCTAACATCAAACCCTAAGTCAATTATATATCATTATTACTAGTTATCCTTAATACTAAACCGGAGAATGAGAAATAGTTTTGTTTATTATATTTTTTGTATATTTTTATATATATTTTTTAGAGATGGATGATAAGGATGATAATAATATGAGGTATTTCATATTTTATATTTTTATTAATAAATTTAATAATTTATTATTTTTATTTAAATATATTAAAAATATAATAGTTATTTATAGTTTTCATTAAAGGTATATAATTTGAAGCATATATTTTAGTCTTTTTAACTATATGGAGAAAAAATAAGAAAAATTTTAAAAGTAAGGGTAAAATAATATTTTTTTTCAAATCTTAGGGGGCAAATAATAATATTTCTTATCATATTAATAGTTAATAATCATTTTGTCCTTAAGAGTTGGTGGTTAAATTAATATTTTTATAATAAAGGATAAAATAATGAATATTTTAAAAAGTAAGATAAAAAATAGTGAATAATTTAAAAATATGAGAAAAAATGATAAATATTTAAACAATAAGGGGTAAATTGTTGTATTTTTACGTTTTAGGGGAAAAGTAATAATATCCCAAAATGTAATCCAACAGGCCATTCAACTGAGTGTTAAAAATGGAAATCGATTTCGTGTTTTTTTTTTTAAAAAAAATTGTCTGAAAATGTGTCCCACCAAACGATTTTTAAGATTATAAGATATACATGGGCCCACAACCAGTTAAATCATTAATTGGTAGGACAGCACATCCGTCCCATCATCAATTAATATAAAAAGATAAAACAGAATTCGTTATTCGTGAATTTGATATCCACGCTTTTTTTTTTTTTAATTTACTGTTAAAAAGTAAATATTTTAATATTTGATGTATGTACTCGTAGATCAAATCTTTTCCTTTCAAACACTAATAGTTAGCCGTTAATCGATTGATGACCGGTAAAATATCCAAATTGTCCCTATTTTATTTCTCTCACTCCTCAGGTTTTCTTTCTTTATTTTCCTTTTTCCTATCTGTTGCTAGGCATGGTCAAAGGAATCGGATCGGCGGTTCCGGTTCCAAATTTTCATCAACCGGAACCGGGACCGGGGAGGTCCCGGTCCCGGTCCCGGTCCCGGTTCCGGTTGGAACCGGGAGGAACCGCCCGGTTCGGTTCCTCCACGGTTTTTTTGGAACCGGCGGTTTAACCGGCGGTTCCAAACCGCCGGAACCGGCAAAATAAAAAAAATTAGAAAATAAAAATTAAAAATAAATTAATAAAAAAAATTAAATATATAAAATTGAAATAAAATTTTAATAATATTATAAAACTATAAAATTAAATAAATAAATAAAAAATTAGGACTTGCACTTAATTTTACCTCAATTAAGCTGCCTACGTATCCTCTAGGAGGAATCAAAGCCCACGTAGTTCTTTTACCTGTTATGTTTCGAATGTGATCAATCGTCGCTTGTTCCTTCGGTTGCCGTTGTATCATCGTTAGTGTCGAAAAAGTCATTGTCGTCGGACACTAGATCCAATTCTTGCTGCCGGTATGTGGCCTTGGTCCAGTCGTCAACACAGACCTGGATCTGTATTGAGTCAGGATTGAGCAATGCTCGTCTCTCGTCCAGAACATTGCCACCTGCACTAAATTCCTGTTCGACGGCGACGGTCGAGAGAGGGGTTCCAAAAATTTGTTTGGCAATGATGGCCAAAATTGGAAAGTTAGTTGCGTGCTCCCTCCACCACTGCAGGACGTTAAAGTCTGGGGTGTCCAAAAACTCAAAGGAGGTGTTTATGTAAACATCAACCTCTGAAACATAGGTTGATGAAGACGAACTCGCCGACGTCCTTGCTTTTTTGGTAAACACGCTTGCCCCTAACTTCCTTAATGTGGAGGGAAAGCGCGAATGACTAGTACTACCGCTTCCGCTTGGTTCCGATTGTTGAACATTAATGTTCAACGAGGGACCGTAAACAGAACGATATTCGTCATACATTGAATAAAATAAATTCCTAACATTATTATATAAACCACTAACATCTATGTCCATTATCCCTAGAGATTGGTAATAAAGTGTAAAAAATTCATATAAACTATTAAATTTATTCCTAGGGTCAAAAACTGATGCAAGAGTATAAATTACAGGAATGTCCCTATAATAGTTTATCCATCTTTCTCGCATTGCATAAACACACGGAACTAATTCATTTATTTGTGAACATTCATTAAGTGCACCTACAATATTAAGGGCTTCAAATAAAAATAAATGTGAAGTTGAATAATATATAACGGATAAAGAAGTTGTTGCATCATGAAAAACTTTTAAAAGCATGCAAATTTTTGTACAAACATCCCAATGGTGTTCATATAAATTAATGGTATTAACATTATGCTGCATAAATCTAACTAATAATTCTCTATACTCGTAGCTTTCACAAAGCAACTTATATGTGGAGTTCCAACGAGTATGAACATCACGGAAAAACCTAATTGGACGTTTCCCGTTAGCTTTACAATACCTAGCCCATTGTTTCATAGTGCTAGGATGTTTCCACAAATAGTATAGAGCATCCCTAATTGGTGTAATCCACTCATATAGTATTTGCAAACCATGTTGTACACATATATTTAAAACATGGCAAACACATCTTTGATGAAAAAATCTGCCGCCAAAATAGGGTTGACACAATTGAATTAATTGTGGAACGGCGGCAGTATTATTTGCAGCATTATCAAAACCAATTGCAAAAATTTTACTCTCAATACAATATTCTTCAAAAATAATTTTCATTAATTTATAAATATTATCAGCAGTATGGGTGTCATCAAAAACTCTAAATGCCAATATTCGTTTTTGCAAATCCCATAATTGGTCAACGAAATGGCAAGTGAGTCCTAAGTATGAATGTTTTTGCCAATGATCACTCCAGATATCGGCACAAACAGACACACGACCCGGATAATTTTGAAAATATTTTACTAAAGCTTTTTTTTCTTTTTTATAAATATCACACATAGTACGTTTTAATGTGGTCCTAGGTACTCTACATGCAGCGGGATTTAAAGCATTATGACAGTATTTTAAAAAGCCAGTTTTTTCCCTAAAACTAAAGGGGAGATGTTCAGTCGCTACCATTCTTGCTAATTGGTCCCTATTATTTTGATCAGTATATTTAAATAAAGGATGGTTAGGGGATGTGTACCTTCCAATTTGGTGTTGTCCTCGCTGATGGTGAGCTTCGGCTGGATGTTTGCTGTTGATATTCTTCCAATACGTCCCGTACCCTCCGGATTTGTTCCATTTAAAATCTTTGGAACAATAATTGCAAACCACTAGAACTAAACCATCCCTCTCCACCCTCTTCATATGAACTTTAAAAAGTTCAGATTTGTACTTTGACAAATCTGGCTGCCCCTGCGGCAATTGTACGGTTTCACTTGGAATTGGATTTGGGAGGTTTGGAGCAGAGGAGGGACCACCGCCAGAAGAGGGATGAGAATGATCAGGATTAAAATTAATAGGAGTTTCATTACCAAAAATTACCTCCTCAAATTCTCTTTCTCTTTCTTGCAGGTATTCAGCAAAATTGCGATCGTTGGTGAATTCTGGGAAAGGGCGACTTTGCACTTCTTGAACATTTAGATCCGGTACCTCCTCATTTTGCTCAACGTTTCTGTTGGAAACGGACCTTCGGCCTCCGGAAATAGATCTTCGACCTCCGGAAATAGATTTTCGACCTCCGAAAATAGATGGCCTTGATGGTGATGCCATTATAAATTTATAAAATAATGTGTTTAAACAAATAATGAAAACAATTGAAGTAGTGAAAAATAATAGCAAGATTGAGAGAATGAGAGAATTAGAAAAATATTGAGAGAATTAGAGATGAGAGAAATATTGAGAGAATGAGAGAATTTGTGTAATTGAATTGGAGAATTGATGGGGTTTATATAGTTTTTTGGATTGGGGAAAAATTAATATTTTTAAAATTTTAGGGGATAACTTGTAATTTTCTAAGGGATGTTTTGGTAATTTTACTAGGGAGCCGTTGAACAACGGCTCCCTAGTAAAGGGCTACATTGCTGCCACCTGGCAGTTGGCAGCTGCTGCCAGCTGCCAGGTGGCAGCAGATGGTCGTTGGCCACAGTCACACACTGTGGCCAACGGCCAAATTTTTTTAAATTTGTTTTTTTTTAAAAAAAAAAAAAAAACCGTAACCGAACCGGCCTAAGGTTCCGGTTCAAAACTGCCGGTTCGGTTCGAACCGGGCGGTTCGAACCGAACCGTGGCCATGTCTATCTGTTGCTGCGCTTTCCTGGTCTGGAGAGATTTTTTTTGCTTAGTTTTAATTTTTAATTAAAAAATATTGTTCAACGTGTTTTTAATTAAAAATAGAGATAATTTAGACATTTTACTGTATGTAATTAATTATTAAATAATAGTACCTTAATGCTCAAAAAATTAATATATTGTTAACGAGCAGTTACACCAAATATCAGAATATTTTAGTGCTATTTGCCGAATAAACGATGAAATAATCAAACAACGAATTCATGAAAAACTTAAACAAAAACCCAGAAACTAAAAAAAAAAAATGAGGGATACCAAGAAAAAATAATTTACAAAATGGTGATTGGTGAAAACGAACAAATTTAAAATAGAAAATAAATAATTTAATATAATAATAAAATTATTAAAAAATATTGAAGAAAGATAAGGTGTCCACCACGTGGCATCCTCATGTATCTGGGAGGAGGATATTTTTCAAAAATAAAGATATAATTATTATATAAACTTACATTATTGAAGTTGATGAAGGCAAGGTCTAAATCAAGACCGTCAAAGGTAACAGTCATAGCATGGCCGCCGAGATGGTCCTTCTTTTCGTAGAGGACAACCTCAACACCTGATTTTGCATGAACATGAGCTGCAACCAGTCCGCTTATTCCGGCACCAACCACCGCAACTTTCATCTTTTCTCTGCAATTAATAGCTTCCAAGTCACTTGATCAGACACAGAGATAAAGAAAAAACAAAAAACAAAAACAAAAACGAAGAAGAAATTATAGTGACAATGTCGTCATTTTCAACAACAATTTTCACTCATGCATACCTGAAGAAGAAAAAATGGATGGGAAACTCAGAGAAAGAGTGGTTTTGTAGTGAGAGACCTAAAATGGTTTTCTTTTGTTTTTCTCAAAGTTTCAACTTCTCTGAAATATATAATCTCAACCGACATGGCAGTGCTTTGACTATCAGAAAATTGTAATTTGAATGGAAGGTGGATATGTCCATATTATATTTTAATTATTATTATGTGTGGAGTGGTTAATAATAATTTAATTTAATAAAATGTTCTCAGACAAAAGGGCCATTACTGTAATAATTGCAGTATATTAAAAGTTTGATTCCTTAAAAATAGGTTGAAACAAGCATTTCAAATCAACAAACGCTGTGTCACGAATGGCAGCTTTACTCAACACAGCAATTTATGGTTTCAAAAACCACACTAGGATGGCATTTGGCCCTCTTAGACATGTTGGTAACTCATCATCATCGTCACTGGTGCAATCCAACCACTTGAAGATCAAATCGAAAATCAGCCCTTCATCCGGGTTTGCTTTCGAAGAATACAAGACTCTGAAGATTGAAAGAATCAATAAAGCACTAGATGAAGCTGTCCCATTGAAACATCCTACGATTCTTCACGAGGCGATGAGATACACTCTTCTTGCTGGCGGAGAACGCTTGTTTTCAACTTTGTGTATTGCTTCGTGTGAGTTGGTAGGAGGAAACGAATCTCTGGTGATGCCAATGGCTTGCGCGTTAGAGACGATGACAACAGCAGAGATAGTCGCGGATGACCTCCCTTGCATGGACGACGACGATATTAGATGCGGCATGCCCACAAACCACAAGGTTTTGAAATTAATTGGACTAATTGTAAAATATATTATTTTGTTTTAGTTTGATCATGTATATATAATTAATTCTAACGAAGTAATTATATATGTAAAATCCTGAGACAGGTTTTTGGAGTAGGAACATCAGTTATTGCTTGTCATGCTCTAATTTACCAGGCCATTGAGCATGTCTTGACCAAGACAAAAGACGTGGAACCAAATCGGCTGATCCAAGCCATTAATGAGATATGCAAAGCAATGGGGGCGGCAGGGGTTTCTGCTGGACAATGTGCGGATATGCACAGCGCAGGAAAAGAAGTGAGTTTGAGGGAATTGGAATTCATTCACCAGCACAAAATCGAGAAGATTTTACAAGCATCAATGGTTTGTGGGACTATATTAGGAGGAGGAACTGAAGTTGAGATTGAGAGGTTGAACAAGTATGGTAAGAATGTAGGATTGGCTTTTCAAGTGTGGGATGATATCTTAGACGTAACTGGATCGCCGGAGACATTGGGGAGGAATCTTGGCGGTGATGCGCTACGCGGTAAGGCTACGCATCCCAAGTTGATTGGTCTTGATGAATCTGTGAAGTTTGCAAAGCAGCTGGTGGCTGATGCAATTCAAGAGCTTGCCTACTTTGATTCTGCAAGAGCTGATCCTTTGTATCATATAGCTAACAGCATCGCAGGTTTCGTTTAATTTTATTTTTCCATGTTTGTGAGTCAACCTCGGAGGCATGTTTGGATAATAAAAGAAATTTAGTCTTTGTTCTTCTTATTAATTATTCCATTTACTATTAATAAATCTCACAAGATAGCATTAAAAATCTTAATATAGCAAAAACATTTTAAAAGACGGTTTGTTATTGTCGTGTATTATCTTTCTCTTAAGGTTGGATCTTAAATATAAATAATGGTGTTTCTATTGTCAAGCATCATGTTCGAGTTTAGTTAGAGTCCTTCGTAAATAATCTGTAAATAACACTGTAAGACCTCGCTGAGATCTATAACATTATCATAATCTTAGACTGTGATAATCTCCTCTCACCACAAATTTTTTTTACCAAAAGAATATTACAAACTTTACTATTTACTTTGTACACTAAGCTAAAATTTTGTCACAACATTGGTGTAATAGAATTTTGGAAAATATCCATATAGTTCCAAAGTTCAACAAAATTATGATTTTACCCCTAGTAGACTCTTATCCGTTTTAGATTGATTTTTCATGCGTAAATAACAATTTAAGTACCAAGTAATCTAGATAAAGTCTGTTGACGTGTGAATCACGTGAGTGCAATAAACAGTGAATATAATGATTCGGTAATAAAAAGAAGATCAAAGATGTAAAGTTTTTAGAATAGTTCGGCTGAAAATCAAAGCCTACATCCACTGTTATGATATTGCTCTTAACTTTCACTTAGTGTTTCTCTCATAAAATTTGTAAACCTTGTATCAGCGATGATCCTTCTCTTTTATAGTGTTCAAGGGGTGGTGTCATTATTGATTTACTTTGAATGAATTACTAGAAATCAGGAATCAAATAATATCCATAATTATCGTAATAAAAATCGGCAATACAATCGCTAAATTATAAGGATTAAATACAAATTTGAATTTAATCAACTGATATGATTAGATTCCTCAAATCATAGGATCTTCCCTTATTTGAAAAATACACGTCGAACTGAGTGATTGCGAGCTGGAGCTAAAATTGAGACAGTAAGATGAGAGGTGACGAGGTCTTCCTAGCTCGCTGGAGCATCACAGCTCGCTTTGAACTTTAGGGGTTTAATCACTTCCTGACCTCTCACAGTTGGACTTACTTGCTACCTCAACACCTGATTTTGTAAGAACATGAGCTGCAACCAGTCCGCTTATTCCGGCACCAACCACCGCAACTCTCATCTTTTCTCCTGCAATTAATAGCTTTCAAGTAACTTGATCAGAAAATTGTAATTTGAATGGAAGGTGAATATAATAAATCCTTAACTTTCTACAAAATATTTATATTATATCCATATTATATTTTAATTATTATTGTGTGCGGAGTGGTTAATAATAATTTAATTTAATAAAATGTATATTAAAAGTTTGATTCCTTCAAAAAAAAATATATATTATGAGTTTGATTTGTAGAAGAAAAACGGGTAGATTGGAGAGAGAGTTTCTGTGAGGGAACCACGTGGCATCAATTATTGCCAATGTAGTCGGTATTAGGTAAATAAAAAAAAATTGATTTATCATATCTTTATCTTATGATATGATAAATCATAAACTTTCTACAAAATATTTATTTTATGTCCATATTATATTTGGTTATTTTCAACTTCTCTGGGTATTTATCTGTAGTATGGCTCATGGCGCTGGATATCTATCTCTATACACACACGAGATTGAACACCCACACCCACCCACACCCACACCCATACACACCCACCCACATGTATGCACACACGCACACATAAGTGCGCACGCCCGTCCACCCGCCCACACACGACCATCCACCTACACACGCACGCACCCACACACCCACGCTCGCACACATGCACACACACATGCACACCCGCACGCACCCACCCACACACGCTTACTTTTTTAATATTACACACGCTTACTTTTTTAATGTTTTTGTTGGAGATTGATACCAATCTCCAATGTCCATCTTTTAAAGATGGACGGTTAGATCTCCACCAGATTTAGAATTATTTTTTAAAAAAATTTTATTTTTATTTTTAAATTTTTATTATATATTTTTAATTTTTTATTAAATGTATTAAATTCATCTTTTTATTTTATTATTTTCTGTAATTTTCTGTTAATATAACAAATATGTTGCAGTGATACAACAATAGGTAGTAGACAAATAGAATAAATAACAGATGTTACTCAAGTAAATACTATATTTAAATAATTTAATTTATCTTAATCATATTAAATATTACAAAATTAGCTTCTTTTTTTACCAAAAGATGTCAAGTGTCCCTGTTTAATACTATTTTTGGTTTAATTTTTTATAGGTAAAATATATCTTGAATAAAGTAATTTATTTTAATTGATTAGATTAGGACAAAAATTATTTTGGTTTTTATTCTTTTTCGAATTATTACTTCTTGATTGATATTTTCTCTTTTAACCACATGGATCCTAATTTTTTAAAAATCCATCAACTCAGTTTTTCTGTTAGCCAACAGTTAGTCAAATTTAATGGTTTTATAGGTATTTCAGTCCCTACACACAAAATTAAAAATTTAGGTTAAAAATAAATACATAATTATTAAATAAAATTTAATTCAAAAGATAAAATATTAACTCAATAAAAAAATTTAAAATTATTTTTAATAATTATTAAAACTAATAATTTAAAAAAAAACAATTGCGTCCTACTGACATTTTTAAAAATTAGTTTTTAATTTTTTTAAAATTTGTTAATTTTGGTGTTAAATTATTTTTTAATTTTTTTTAAAATTTTTTAATTTTGGTGTTAAATTATTTTTACATTATTTTTTGTGTTTTTTTTAATATTTAAGGGCTTTTCGTATTAATTTTATGTATTTTATAATTTTAATTTTTTAAAACAAAATTTGGTAACACAAATTAGATCTTATTAGATGTACAAGTTAATGTTAATTTATTAAATTTTAAAAAATAAATGACAAAATTGTATTTTTAACCCAATCAATTAAAGTTAACGGTAAAATGGCCATTGTGCATATTCTGTCATATTTGACTATTAAAAATTTGGTCATAAAGGCTAAAATGATGGATTTTTAAAAAGTTAGGAACCACACGAGTCAAAAATGAAACATGGGTAAAAAAATTAATAATTCAAGAAAAATAAGAATCAAAATAATTTCTCCCATTAGATTAATATAACACAAGAGTAAATAACATTCAGAGCCGCCGATGTTTGTTCTTCTATAAGCTGAAACAAGACAAAGCTCTCCCCTGCCGTTAGTCAACTTCCATTTAATTTAACGGTTGACCAGGTTTGACTGTTAAAAAGACCAAAATGCCTTCAAAACAATATTACCAAAATTCATTAAATAAAAAAGAAAAAAGAAAAATAGTTAAGATTTCCACCGTCCATCTCACTTGAGAATTCTTGAATGTATATATTGAATCTAAATTAATTAAATTAGTAAAATGTATGTTTGATTTGATATATTGCATACTTTTAATTTATAGGTAATTACATTGAATTTAATTTTTACTTGATTAAATGTATCTTTAATAAATTAATCCACTTTTAACGGATTAAATGGATTAAATGAGTTAAATATATGTTTAATTTAATATCTTCATACTTTTGATTAAATGAGTACAATTATTATTACTTTATTTAATTAAATAAAAATGTAATTTGAATTTATATATATAATTTGTCATCTTTTTCAGATGGAATGAGAATGCTTTGCTATTGGTAATAATAAGATAAGGACGAGATCTTTCTATTAATAGAACATATGCATTTTCGAAAAGACATCTTACCAGTTTTATCTGTGTTTATATTGACAGATTATTGATAGTAATTAAATATGTGTGTTCATATGTTTTCTTCACTATTTTTTTCACTGTTTTCTTCTTCTTTCTCACCCGGTTCTTCGTCACTTGTTCTTTCATTGTTTTTCTTCTTCACATTTTGTTAAACTTTTATTTTTACTATAATTGGTTATAATTATTAGTCAATGCATATCTTTCTGGGTTTTCAATCAATTTTAGGCATTTCACATTTGTAAATCTTCCATCAAAAAAATGAAGAATGGATTTATCAAAATTTTTTTCTCATCGGGCCGATACATGATAAAATTTTCATCGGACCGGTATGATAAAATTTTCATCGGGCCGATACATGACGAAATTTTTATCGGGCCGATACATGATAAAATTTTCATCGGACCGGCATGATAAAATTTTCATTGGGCCGATACATGATGAATTTTTTTGTAACATCCCTAATTTCAATAAATACGAAAAATATGGTTGATAATTTTGAGTGTGTGCATATGATATTTATGATTTAAGGGGTGAAAAATGTAATTAAATGTACCAATTTGAATGATCGAAAAGCAATGCATGAAGAAAAGGGTGAAAAACTGGACAGTGAGTACCGCGACCAATATTGTAACCAGATACTGCGATGGTTGATCGCGATGAAAGCGGTGAAATCACTCCAGTGAACAACACGACTAGGTGGCGCGTCCACAGGTCGCGATGACCGAATTTTTATAAAAAAAATAGGAGGCAGTGGAAAGCTTCACGAGAAAGCTAACCAGAAAAGAGAAAGAGAGAGAACGGGAAAAGAAAAAGACAGAAAGAAAAGAGAGAGAAGGAAGAAGAAGAAGAAGAAGAAGAAGAAGAAGAAGGAGAAGAAGAAGATGAAGAAGAGGAGAAGAAGAGAAGAGGAAGAAGAAGAAGAAGGGAAGGAAAAGAGGAAGGAAAAAAGAGAAAAAGGTAAAGGAAACCCTGAAGAAAAAGTTCGTAAAACTGATATCTAGGTTGATGTACACGTATTTCTGAAAACCTTATGGATTTCTTTATATGATTTGATTTGAATTTTTATAACTTTGACTAAATGAATTGAGAAATTATTATTATTGATTTGGAAAAATTTATGAACTTGTGATATCGTATATTTTCGAATCGGTTTTACGAATATTGTTTTATGAATATTACTGTTATTGAAATTGATGGATTTTTGTGAATTAAAAATATTGATTCGAAATAAATGAATTAGTTTGATATGAAAATTCTGAATATTGTGTATTGGAAACGACCCTAGGATACTTGACATAGAAAATGAATATATGAGGTTGGTATATCAGCTGGGTTATTTTTGCAGTACTGCACCATTATTATTAGTGATTGTTGTTGCGGGGCAATCTCGGACAATCACACTGATACTAGTGACTGTTGTTACGGGGCAATCTCGGACAATCACACTGATACTAGTAACTGTTGTTACCGGACAATCTCGGACAATCACACTGATACTAGTGACTGTTGTTGCGGGGCAACCCCGGACGTCACACCGATATTACAGAGATTAAACCCATATTCCAGTCCTGAAAATTATGTTGAGTATACCAAATGGCCATGATTGAAATGAAATTGAATAATTGTTTATAAACGAATTTTGAAAATTGATTTTGTATAGTTTAATTTATAAATTGAGTTAAATAGTAATTTGTTCTTATGTTATATCTTGTTTATATTTTATATTGAAATTTATTTTACGATTTGATACATGAGTTTAGTGTACACCCACTAAGTTAGATGCTTAGCGCGTTGATTTTATCATGCGTAGGTAACAGGGATACCGAGGGAGAAAAAAAGTAGAGATAAGGTAGCTGCAGATTGAAGGAGTCAGAGTCACCATACGTATTGGGTAGTTATACAGTTTTGTATATTATATTCAGTCAAGCATGCATATACAGAAACTTGTAAATGTGTTATATAAATATATTTGTTTTGTAATTAATTGTTTTATGGTTTATGTTTACGTTTTCAAAGGATTGTAAATATTAATTATGAATTGTTTTATTTGAAAATGTTTGGAAAGTCGCACTATACGGTAGAGTGCGCAATTGATTGATAAAAGAATTTGAAGTGTTGATGTTTATGTTATTTGAGTTTTTATTCGAAACAGGATTTTTGAAAAATCAGAAAAACAGAGGAAACTCTAGCAAAATTTTTCTAAAATAATTTTTGGATGGACTCACTAGAAAATGAATTTTAAAATATAATTTATTTGATTTTCAGTGGCTTTTCAATTAAAGTGTGTTAAGAAAAGTTTTGAAAGCCCGGTAGCGCTCTCTGGGTCGATCCAGACGGGTCGGGTCGGGGGGTTATCGGGCCAATACATGATGAAATTTTTATCGGACCGGCATGATGAAATTTTCATCGGGCTGATATATGATGAAATTTTCATCGGGCCGATACATTATGAAATTTTCATCTGGCCGGCATGATGAAATTTTTATTGGACTAATACATGATGAAATTTTCATCGAGCCGATACATGATGAAATTTTCATCGGGCCAATACTTTTTTTCATCTGGTCGGCATGGTCCCGATACTTTTTTTCATCGGAGATTTTAATACTATCGGGTTGATACTTTTTTTCATCGAGCTAGCCCGATTATTCTTTCATTTTTCGTTTTGTTGTAGAATCTAATTACACATTTATTTTAATCATTACACATTGTTGACATTTATGTAGTTCTTCAATTCACTTTTCAGCGGATAATGTTTTGCAATTTTATCAATTTTGTATTATTTAACAATAACCTTTATAATTTCTCATATTTGCGCTGAATGTCAATGTTATGTTTCATCAATGTTATGTACAATAATCTTTAGACCCGATATTACAGAAAAGATTTATTCACATAAAGAATAAGTGATCTCATCAATGTTAATAATTAATATATTAACAAAAAGAAAAGAATGAGAACTCGTGATCACAGCGTGCTCCATGAGACAATTACTATCACTGTCTTGATCTCGAAAGAATTTACATAGAGCATGATCACCATAGAATACTAATATAATTTGGTACTTTTACAAGTAATGTATTTTCTGCAGCTACTGTGCCCTTTCTTTCCAAACAAACAACACAATCTTGGCATGAAGGTACAAAACCATTATTCCTCCATCCACATATTTGCTAAATGATGAGGTCTCAATTGCAACCTGCAAATGCCAAAATTGCAATTAATACATTATCTTAAGTAGTAATAAAACTAGATAATATAAAAATACTAAAACTCATCTTAAAATGTAACCCCATCCAAAAGCTATAACACAAATAAATTTGTAGGAACCCGGTAGAGAGAGAAGGAACTTAGGAGAAAGGGGAGAGAATAAGAAGAAATTGAGGAAGAAAAATTGAAGCCGTTTGGAAGATAATTGCGAGTTTTCTTGTCCGTGCTGTATCCAATGTTGGGCATCAGAGTACATCCCTTGAATTTTCTTCTAACATGAGAGCTAATACCCTTTCGTCTACGCCAGTTTGTCTATAAACAAATACAAGCAGAAAATCATTATTAATCAGAATGCATATAAGAACACACATGCAAGACCAACTTTCAGTCTTTCACATAACCAATACATGTGAACCTATAAAAATTGAGCATTAGAAATAGCATAAATATACATTACCAAGACCTTTGAATCTCATTCTTCTAATAAATTATTTCCCAAACAATGTGAAAAGTATCAAATATTGTATATTAAACCAAACCTTTTCAAGAATATTTCGCAAATTATTTTAAGAAAACATTTACATAAGAAAAGGTCAAAACAATTTGAAATATGTCAACAGCGATACAGTAACAGAAAGCTTAACAAATCAAGTTAACTGTGTCGTAAAAACTGTTCTTTCGTTTGTGCCCTTAAAAACGAAATGTCCTGCTACAAAAGGAACAAGATCTGGACATCAGATACCATGGGCAAGTGACTTCTCTAAAACACAGACGAAAACTAGAAAAAAAAAAATCAACAAAACCACCAACCATAAAGACTCAATCAACAACTGCAACCTTAGCCGAAAGATTTTAAAACAAAGTTAAGAAAAAACAACTCAAATAATTTAATATGCAACAAGATCAGATGGCAGTGCATGTTTTTAATTCATCATAACGCAACAATTTGATAATGAGAAACATGACATTAAAACAATGAAAAGAAAATCAATGCAACCAGATGATTTACAAATTTCAACTAAAATTCAACCCGATGATAATTCCACCAAATCAATGATCAATTCAACGAAATTAACATTCCAAACATACAAAATTGCAAAACCCATAACATAACTAACCAAACGTATTTGTTAATTTCACTATTACATACAAAATTTGTAAACCCTAAACACTAATTTCAAATGTAAATGTTTGTAAAACCTAAACACTAAAAATGATGGACAATTCATGCTTGTAAACGATATGATGGACAAATAGAAGATGTAATCTTACCTGAAAGTGGGTACGGTCCGTCAAGAGTTGCCGCCGCCGCCGTGAATACTCCGTGAATAGTTTTTGCGGTGGAGAAGACTCCGTCTCCTTGCCGCGTGAAGAAGAAGAAGAGTGAAATAGAGAAGAGAAGAAGAAGAAGAAGAACAGTCCATTGCTGCAGCAGAAGAAGAAGAAGAGTCTGTTTCAGACACTGTTAGCACGAGGAGGAAGAAGAAATGAGAAAAAAAAAATAGAAGAAGCCTGGAAAAAAACAACCAGCGTGAAAAGGAAAGCAGAGTGAAAAAAAAAAAAAGAATGTGTGGGTATTGTTAATTGGGAGGGCATTTTTGTCTCAACAAAATGTTTGAGCAGTGGATACAAAAATTAGGGTGGGGTGGGTAGATTTGTAATTTTAAGTATTATATATATATTTATTATGATATTCTAATATCATTTTCAAATTGATTTCCAAAATCCAAAGTATGCCACATATCACGATCTTTCTAGAACCTTCTGGAAGAATGGAGAACCTTGTGGAGAAACCTGGAAGGATGGAGAAACTCCTAGAGAAGTCTAGCTCTTGGGACATTCTAGAATGTTGTGGAGACTTGTAGGATGTTCAAGACTTGGAACTCTCTAGAACATGTACATTGTAGGAAAGCCTTGTACATTGTAGAATTGTCTAGAACATTGTAGATAGGTAGGGACCTAGAATGTTCTTTGGTGCCTATAAATAGATGGCACCCCTCATTTGTACAAACCATTTCAGAAAGCATTCAAGCATTCAAGTATTCTCTCAAACACTTGTGCTCTCTTCTCTTCTCTCTTCCTACAAGCTTTATTGAGTTTGCTAGCAAGTTACTTACCTAGCTCGTGGGGATTAAGGCTGACTTAACCTCTTCGACGGGAGGAAGTGTGTTAAGTGCCGCACGGTTGGCTTAGAAAATACTAAGGCTGTGACAAGTGGTATCAGAGCCTAGTTGCTCAACTAACGAAGAGATAGCATAATGGCAGAAGTCGAGGAAGTTGTCGTCCAAGAGCCAAGCCGTGGAAGGGATGCCAACCCAAGCAGGTCGAGGAAGGATAAATCTCGTGATGCTGCCTCAATCTTAGAGTCAAGGTAGGCTAGGATTGAGCTCGCCATAGCCGATTCGAGAGAACGGCTGGATGTGTTGGAGCAGTGCGTGGAGAGGGACATTGGCGATCTTAAGGAAAAGATCGAGGACCTCCGGGGAGACATGAAATTTGGCTCTACGTCAGGGCGAGAGGCGCAAGAGGGGAACGAGATCTTCCAGGCAAGGTTGGAAAGCATGGTAATGGGGAAGCTCGCGGAGTTCGAGACACTTCTTGAAGACATGCGGGACGATTGGGCCTTATGCAAGAGAGCTGTTAGTGGAGGGGCTTTCCAATGTGCTTCGAAGAAGGAGATACTTAAGCCGAAGGAGTTTGATGGCAAATGAGATGCCAAGGAGGTAGACAACTTCATTTGGCATATGGAGAGGTACTTTGAGGCCGTCAGGATCATGGATGATCAGGAGCAAATCCGGACCGCAACCTTATACCTCGCCGATACAGCCACTCTGTGGTGGAGGAGGAGACATGCCGACATCCAAAGAGGTACGTGCACTATCGATTCTTGGGATGACTTTAAGAAAGAGCTCATGAAGCAATTCTATCTGGAAGATGCTGCATATCTTGCTCGGAAGAATTTGAAGAAGCTTAAGCAAACGGGTTCGATTAGGGACTATGTTAAGGAATTTTCTAGTCTTATGCTCGAAGTTCCTAACATGTCGGACGACGAGTTATTGTTCAACTTCATGGACAACCTACAACCTTGGGCGTAAGTAGAGTTGCGTCGCCGCAATGTGCAAAATCTTGCCGAAGCCATAGCCATTGCGGAATCCCTAATTGATTATCGGAGGAGTGAACCACCCAAGAAGAAACCACCACAGGATAACCATGGCAAAGGTGGAGGAGACAAAGGGAAAGGTCCATACAAGCCTCCAAGCGGGAAAGACAAGGGTAAGCAGAAGGAAGGTTAAGGCAAGAAAGATCTCAAGCCGAAGACCAACTGTTTCCTTTGCGATGGTCCTCATTGGGAAAGAGAATGCCCAAAGCGCAAGCCTATCAATGCGTTGGTAGATGAGCGCGAGAAGAAGATGGAGGAATCTCACATGGGCTTTCTTGGCATGCTCACCGCCATCAAAGCCCAACCAGCAGCCCCAAAGACCCGAGGGAGTCAGGGTCTGATGTACTTGGATGTACACATCAACGGGAAAGCTACCCGCGTCATGGTCGATACGGGAGCTACAAACTCCTTTGTCTCGGAGGAGGAGGTAAGGAGACTTGGACTGAAAGTGTCCAAGGAGACCGGATGGTTAAAGGCGGTGAACTCTAAGGCGAGACCGCTTATTGGCATGGCTCGAGGAGTAAGCATCATGTATGGGTAATTGGAATGGGAAGATAAACCTGACAGTTGCGCCCATGGATGACTTCGAGGTAGTGCTCGGCATGGACTTCCTCGAACAAGTCAAGGTAGTTCCTTTACCATTCCTACGTTCTATTGCTATATTGGAGGATGCTCCTTGCATTATACCAGCCATTGCCAAGTCCGGGTTGAAGACTCCTTATCTTTTGGCCTTGCAAGTAAAGAAAGGCCTTAAGAAGGGGGAGGTGACATACTTGGCTGCGGTAAAGCATGATGAGGGTGGAGTTCCATCGGAGGAGCTACCTAAGGAGATCAAGAAGGTCCTTGAGGAGTACAAGGACGTCATGCCCGCGGAGTTACCCAAGAAACTACCACCTAGAAGGGAGGTGGATCACCAGATCGAGTACAAGCCCGGGAAGGCCAATCTGGTGGCAGATGCACTGAGTCGCAAGGCGGAACTTGCAACTATGAGGAGTGCACCACAGGGAGAAGTCATTAATCTCGTCAAAGAAGGGCTACAACGCGACTCACTGGGTAAGAGTCTCATGGGGTTAGCTAATGATGGGAAGACCAAGCGGTTTTGGGTGCAGGATGACTTACTCTACACCGTAGGCAAACCGGCTGTATGTCCCAAAATTCGGAAACCTACGGAAGAACTTGATAAAGGAGTGCCACGATACAAAGTGGGCAGGGCATCCGGGACAACAGAGGACCAGGGCTTTGCTCGAAGCAACCTACTATTGGCCGCATATGAGGGATGACATCGAGGCCTATGTAAAGACTTGTCTTGCGTGCCAGCAAGACAAGAATGAGCAGCAATCGCCGGGAGGATTGCTAGAGCCATTACCCATCCCCAAGAGACCATGGGAAAGTGTCACCATGGACTTCATTTCGGCCTTACCAAAGTCGGAATGGCTACGGATCGATCATGGTGGTGGTCGATCGGTTCTCTAAATATGCAACTTTCATTGCTGCCTTTACGGATTGCACGGCGGAGCAGGCAGCTCGGTTGTTCCTAAGGGATGTAGTGAAGTATTGGAGCGTGTCAAGAACGATCATTAGCGATCGAGACCCGCGCTTCACAGGAAAATTCTGGACCGAGCTTTTCAACCTTTTGGGGTCGAAGTTGCACTTCTCTACAAGCTTTCACCCCCAGACGGATGGGCAAACAGAAAGGGTGAACGCTTTGTTGGAGCTATATCTGAGGCACTTTGTGAGTGCCAACCAACGAGATTGGGCGAAGTTACTTGATGTGGCCCAATTCTCTTACAACCTGCAGAGGAGTGAGGCGACACACCATAGTCCCTTTGAGTTGGCGACGGGCCAACAACCCCTCACTCCGCAGATGGTGATGGTGGGATACACGGGAAGGAGTCCAGGATCGTACAAGTTGGCCAAGGATTGGTAGGAACAAGCCGATATAGCACGATCCTATCTTGACAAGGCCGCGCGAAAAATGAAGAAATGGGCGGACAAGAAGAGGCGACGAGTGGAATTTCAAGTGGGAGACTTGGTGCTTGTCAAGTTGTTGCCCCAGCAATTCAAGGCCTTCAGGAAGGTGCACAAAGGCTTGGTAAGGAAGTATGAAGGACCCTTTCCGATCTTAAAGAAGGTAGGAAAAGTTTCCTACAAAGTTGAATTACCTCTAAGGCTCAAAATCCATCCAGTCTTCCATGTGAGTCATTTGAAACCCTATCATGTGGACACGGAAGACCCCAGCCGAGGAGAATCATCGAGGGCGCCAACTGTCATAGTAACCTCCTACGATAAGGAAGTAGAGGAGATCCTAGCGGATCGAGTCGTGAGGAAAAGGGGTGTTCCTCGAAGTAGCGAGTACTTGATCAAATGGAAGGGACTTCCTATGAGTGAAGCTACTTAGGAACCGAAGGAGGCTTATGGCAGTTTGCAAAACAAATCGAGGAGTTCCATAAGGAGACTACGACGAGGACGTCGCCGGATTAGGTGGGGGAGAATGTCACGATCTTTCTAGAACCTTCCGGAGGAATGGAGAACCTTGTGGAGAAACCTGGAAGGATGGAGAAACTCTTAGAGAAGTCTAGCTCTTGGGACATTCTAGAATGTTGTGGAGACTTGTAGGATGTTCAAGACTTGGAACTCTCTAGCACATGTACATTGTAGGAAAGCCTTGTACATTGTAGAATTGTCTAGAACATTGTAGATAGGTAGGGACCTAGAATGTTCTTTGGTGCCTATAAATAGATGGCACCCCTCATTTGTACAAACCATCTCAGAAAGCATTCAAGCATTCAAGTATTCTCTCAAACACTTGTGCTCTCTTTTCTTCTCTCTTCCTACAAGCTTTATTGAGTTTGCTAGCAAGTTACTTGCCTAGCTCGTGGGGATTAAGGCTGACTTAACCTCTTCGACGGGAGGAAGTGTGTTAAGTGCCGCACAGTTGGCTTAGAAAATACTAAGGGCGTGACACACAGCTCCACCACTATCAATTTTAATAATATTTTTAATTTTTTAATATTATAAATATAATTATTTTTTAATTTTTTTTAACATACCACTTATGACAGTAACGATTCGAAGTTAGAATATTATCAGGATGAATGAATATTTTTATCACCGAACTACATATAATATTATTTTTATTTTATTTTTAAGTCAAGTTATTTTAATATTTTATAATATTTAAATATATATACTCATATAATATAAATATAATATGTTGCTGCACAGGCAACAAACCCGGTTGCTTAATATTATCACGTGGGTATCTGCCTTGTCCAAAATGTTGGAAACTTACTATTAAAATTTTCCAGGTAAGATACGCATCATACCAACTGACAGCCAAAGGTGATCAAGCCAATATTCAGCACCAGAAAACAGTATCTGCATTTCAATAATAAAATAAAAATATAGTTCCCAATGCTAAAATTAAACAAAATTAAATAAAAATATAGCTGCATTCCCAATATTAAATAATTATTTTGACTTGTCCACTTATTTTCAATAAATATATTATATTTTGTTATAAGAAATTTAATATATTTTATTAAATTAATAACATATTATAATTACATATATATTAGTTGGAAAATTAAAAATGTGATTAAGGGTAGTGATTGTAGTCAAGGCCGGCCCTGGTTTTTTGGTAGTGTGGGACTCAACTGAAAATGAGACATTAACATTTTATATTTCGATAAAATTTTAATTTCTAATTCTAAGTCCCAATTTTTAGCTCTGAACTGTAACTGCAAGTTTGTAAGATTACAAATCACAAATTTTTTTTTTTAAACATGAAAAACTAACTTAAATTGGATAAATAATCTCATTAATATAAATTATATAATTTGCATCCATATATACAAACTGCATATAAATTATAAGTTTATAATTATGACTCATTATTATTAAATTCCCTTTTTTCCCTTTTAAATAATAATAATATCAGTACAATAAATGTAAATAACATTAAAAGTATTATTTACTAAAAAAAAAAAATTTAACAAATTAATTATCAAAAACACTTCTTAAAATAAAAAGATAGAAACAACATAATATAAAAATCGCTTCTTCAAAAAAAGAAAAAATAATTACCATAACTTTTGTTTCATATATATAAAATAATTTATTAAAAAAAATAAAAATAAAATTCACAAGTTGCATGTGAATAACACTTATAATACAATTTTAAAAAATCAAATAGTAAAATATATAAACAAAATTCAAACACAAAAAATATAAAGTTAAAAAAAAAGTCTAAATAAATTTCAATAAACTTACCTTCTTAATTCTTATGTAGTTTGCAAGCAATTAAAAAAAAAAAAAAAAAAAAAGCTTGCTTTATGAAACCACCCAGCCAAGTGTAAAGTGCCACCTGCTCACCCTAAATTTGCATGAATAAACAATAAAAGAATAAAAATAAATTGTCGAAATTAAGGTAAAATTATGGGTACTAAAATGTGAATAATAGACTAATAGGTTTAAAAAGAAATATGAGTTTAATAAATTTGACTCCTTGGGCATCCTAAGATATTGACATAATAAATATAAAAAAGAAGAAATTAAATTGGACCTTATATCTAATGAGTATTTTCTTTTTTATAATCAGAATATATTGGACCCTTTGAATTTAGGGTCCTGGACGGTCGCCCCTTGTACCCCGGTCTATGGTCAACCATGATAGTAGTGGTGGGACAGTGGTACACTTTGGATTTTGGCTACATTGCAGAAACAACTTAAAAATGATATTAGAATATATATATATATATATATATAATATTAATAAAATATTTTCATATGATAAATATAAGATTTTATATTTTATTAGATTAGTGTAATTATATATATTAGTATAACAATTTAACTTATTAAAACACAACTGATTTTGTGAAAATATTCATCATATACAGGTTCGGGATTCCAATCACTATTATATTTGACAACGGCACATAGTTTAACAACTTAAATAATAGCAATTAATCTTTTAATAAATAAAAATAATTAAAAATTAAAAGAAATATATAAAAAAAGTAGGAGGGACAAAAGAAATAAATAAAGAATAATTAAAACAAAAGAAGAAGTGTATGAGTAAAAAAAAAATGTAAGGGACAACAAAATATAGTAAAGTAAAATATTAATATATCAATAGAAGAGGTAAAATAAAATAAATTAATGAAAGAAATATGAGAGAAATAAATTTATTAAATCCATGTCATCCAAATCTTAGAGATTCAATAGCTATAAAATTGTGTCAAATATTATGTTAAAATTTGTGTTTTCCATCTCTCTCTCTCTCTCTCTCTCTCTCTCTCTCTCTCTCTCTCTCTCTCTCTCTCTCTCTCTCTCTCTCTCTCTCTCTCTCTATATATATATATATATATATATATATATATATATATATAGCAATAATTTACTAAAGATACATTTAATCAACTAATAATTAAATTTAGATTACATTTTTATTTAATTAAATAAGTAATTATAATTGTAATCATTTAATTAAAAGTATAAAGATATTAAATTAATGTACATTTTACTCATTTAATTAAGGGAAACTATCAATTTAGTCCCTAATTTTTAATGAATCACAAGTATTTTAATGCAGTTTACTTTATTGGTACCCATGAACCCTAATTTTCGTAAATGTATCAATTTAGTCCTTCTGACAAACTTTTTAACGGTCAAACTCACAGAAAATAGTAAAAAGACAATTTTACCGTTGAACTATATAAATGAGTTAAAATTACAATTTTACCTTCAAACTTTTTTAATTTTTTTGACAACTTTACTTTTACTAATATCTAATACAAATATGACATGTGTTATTAAAATAAAAAATAAATAATCTCCAATACAAATATGGCCATTTATATTAATTTTTTAAAATAAAATTAAAAATTAAATGAATCGCTAAAGATAATATTAAAAATATTTTAAAAAATAATTTTCTTTTAAAAAAGAACAATTAAAAAAATTATGTTCTTGGAGGAATGGAGAGATTCAATCTCCATATTAGATCTCCACACTAAAAAAAAAAAAACCTCATCTCCAACGATAGAGACGATCTCCATCACTTGAGATTTGAATTACTTATTTATTTATTTTTGTTCTTGGTATGGATCTCCACCATCCATCAAGATTAATGGACGGTGGAATTCAACATGGAGATTGGATCTCCATTCATAATTTTTTTTTTGTCGTTGATGAATGGTGGCGATTTAATCTGGAGATTGAGTTTCGATCCATAATTTTTTTTAATTCTCCATTCACAATAATTTTTTTTATAAAAAAAATTCAATATGATCTCCACCGTCCATCAATATTGATGGAGGGTGGAGATCCATTTAAGAATTAAATTCAATGTACTTACCTATTTAATTAAAAGTATGTAGTGGATAAAATCTAACGTACATTTTACTTATTTAATCAATTTAGATTCAATATATACATTTAACCAACTAAAGATTCATTGTGTTATGAGTAAATAACACCCAAGTCGATTTGTTCATGTGTAACAAGAAATAGGCACCATATTCATGTTGCACTTGTAACATGAAATATCCGCCTATTTCATGTTGCAGTTACAATATATACAACTGATTCATGAAATAGTCATTTCAACATGAAACAACTATTTCATTTCCGATAGCAATTTCATTATATATGTTGTTGTTGGGTGGGTCCCTCCATATGGAGGGCTCCCACCCACCACACCAAATAAAAAAAAATGATATTGGCCATAAGCTTTGGCCAATTACGTGGCCATTTGTTTGGCCACCTAATTGGCTAAAGACGTGGCCACCATATTGATCGGTCATTTATTGTTATATATTTACGACTCTTGGATCGTTTCTTTTGATTATATTTGTGAGTATTTTTCGTACGTTTGATGTATTTTGTGAGTATGTGCAGATATTAGGTGAGCCCCGTGAATTAATGTGAATACACGATGAGTCGAGGCAAAATCGGGCAATTCGGGACATGTATTCTTGGTATAAGGCATAGGAGCTTATTGAGGAAGCTTTGGTGGATTAAATTGAAGATGTACCGTACACGTGAATAGTATATGGTGAACAGTAATACAGCCGTGAACAGTGATACCGCCGTAAACAGTCAAACGCGGGCGCCGTAGTCAACAATCAATGAACAGTAGGTTAGTTTTGATAAGAAATCATTGAAATTATATGAGAAATCATTGAAATTGCAATAGGGCTTAATTGACTCAAGAATCAATACTATGTTAGTTTCGATAAGAAATTACTTAATTAACCTTTGTATTAGATTAACTATGGTTTTCAATTAATTATACTCTAGGACCAATAGGTGTATTTGATTGAATTCACATACCATACCATTGCGGAAGCAATACAATGTGGTGTGGCCTTAGTTGAAGAAGTCTTATCATGTTAATAACGTGCTTCATGATAGTCAATATATTTCTTTATTCGGAATTGGAACCGTGTGACCATCTAGCTTTCCTTTCATTTGAATTTGTCTCGCTTATTTAATTGTTTTAGTTGTTAATTTTAGTTTAATCAAAATCTCAAACATCACTTGATTTATTTTATTGCATTAGTATAATCTCTAGTTTTAGAATTAGTACCACTACTTCCTTGTGGATTCGACTCCGTACTCACGAAAATTTTATTACTTCGACACATCCTACACTTGAAATTTATTCCCACGTGTTTGAGCGTGTCACATATCCAGGCAAAATCTTTGCCTATATAAGGCAATAGATACTTATTTCATAAATCATCAAACAAAAAGTTAAGGCAAAGTGAGCCTCAGTAAACAAATCAAAGAAGCAAAGCTTCCTTAGTTGAAGAGTGAGAGAGTGAGTGTTTGGAAAAAGTTTTCCTAAGAAGAGTGACAAAATAGTGAGGATAAATATTTTGGGTTTTGAGAAACACCTTGAGTGCCACTATTTTGGGTTTATCTCAATTATTGTATTGCCTCTAAAAAATTGTCTAGAGAAGACTCTCTCTTTGTACATACTAATTTTATTAATGGAAGAATCATTCGGAGTTTGTCCCGTGGAGGTAGTCCAAATTTAAGGGAGAACTACGTTAAAATTATAAGTGTCATTTTTCTTGATTATTTTATTTCTGTATTCTTGCTGCTGTGCCCAATAAGTGGTATCAGAGCCTTTGGCTGTCAATCCCATAAAATTCTTAGTATGCTCTGTAGTTGCAGCACTGATTGATCTTCCACATCAGAAAAGATTTTATTGGAATTTTATTTGGTTTCTAGTCCCATAAAATTCATAGTATGCTCTGTGGTTGTAGTACTGACTGAACTTCCACATCAAAAAAGATTTTCTTGGGATTATTGTCAACTAAAGGAGTCCAACAATGGAGGTAAAATTCAGCAAGATGATCAGTTTAAATGGCACAAATTACCACATATGGAGGAATAAAATGAAAGACGTCCTATTTGTGATAAAGATGCATCTACCGGTGTTTACAATTATTAAAGCCGATGGAAAGACAGATGAAGAATGAGACTTTAAGCACGAGCAGGTGAAATACAAGGAAGAGACTTCCATAACAGATCATCTGAATGAGATGCAAGGGATTTTGGACCAACTGTCCAGAATGGACATAAATTTTGACGATGAAGTATTTGCTCTAATGGTGCTAACCTCTCTACCAGAGTCGTGGGAAACTCTGTAGATTTCCATCACTAACACTGCACCAAATGGCACAGTCAATATGGAGTTTGTCAAAAGCGGAATTTTAAATGAAGAAATGAGAAGGAAATCACAAGCCTCATCTTCTTCATCACAGCTAGATGTTTTGGTGACAGATTCCAGAGGGAGGAGCCAGTCTAGGGAACAAAAACTTAGAGGAAAGTGAAATAAATATGCCAATATTGAATGCCATCACTGCAAGAAGAAGGGTCACATCAAAAAGTTTTGCCGGAAGTTCAAGAGTGAACAGGGAAAGAACAAAGGCAAAAAAGTGAAGAAAGATGACAGCAGTAATGATGACCAGACAAATACCATAAACGAATTCCTTGTCATTTATGATGATGATGTTATCAATCTTGCATCCCACGAGACCAGCTGGGTGATTGATAGCGGTGCTACTATTTATGCTACATCTCGGAGAGGATTCTTCTTATTCTACACATAAGGAGATTATGGCACAGTCAAGATGGGAAATAATAATCTGTCAAAAGTTATTGGCAGGGGAGATGTTTGTCTGGAAATAGAGAATGGCACCAGACTAGTCCTGAGAGATGTCAGGCATATTCCAGACATTCGCTTGAATTTAATATATGCAGGAAAACTTGATGATGCAGGTTTCTGCAATACCTTCTTCAACAACCAGTGGAAGTTCACCAAAGGTTCCTTGGTGGTGGCCAGACGTATAAAACATACAACCTTGTTTGTGATGCATGTAAAGCTCTCCAGCGACACTGTGAGTGCTGTGAAGAAAGATGGTACAATTGAATTATGGCACAGGAGACTTAGCCACATGAGTGAAAAAGGAATGGCAAGGTTGGTTAAGAAGAAGATGCTACCCGGAATGGATGAAGTGCATTTGGAGAAATGTGCTGACTACCTAATAGGAAAGTAGAACAGAGTTGCTTTCAAGAGTTCACCTCCTTCCATAATGAAGAATATCTTGGATTTGATTCACTCAGACTTGTGTGGACCAATGCCAAAGTCACTTGGTGGTGCTCAGTACTTTGTGACTTTCATTGATGATCATTCAAGGAAGACATGGGTGTATAGTTTTAAAACAAAAGATCAGGTGCTAGATGTCTACAAATTGTTTCATGCCTCAGTTGAGAGACAAACTGGGAAGAAGTGGAAGTGCATCCGGACAGACAATGGTGGAGAATACATTGGACGTTTTCATGCTTATTGCATAGAGCATGGTATTCGGCATCAAACAACACCTCCAAAGACACCGCAATTGAATGTTTTGGCTAAGAGGATGAACAAAACTTTGATGGAGAGAGTTAGATGCTTACTCTTACATGCAAAGTTGCCTAAAACTTTTTAGGGTGAAGTTTTAAACACAGTTGTACATGTGTTGAATCTTTCACCATGTATCCCTCTGAAGATGGATGTTCCAGAGAGAGTGTGATCAGAAAATGATGTTTCATATGATCATCTGTAGATGTTTGGCTGCAACGCATTCGTACATATCCATAAGGATGAGAGGTCCAAGCTTGATGCAAAGACACGACAATGTATTTTTGTTGGCTATGGCCAAGATTAATTTGGCTATAGATTTTATGATCCGGTCTACAAGAAGCTTGTAAGGAGCCGTGATGCTGTGTTTGTTGAAGATCAAACCATTGAAGATATTGACAAAGTGGAGAAGGATGTTCCTAGTAATAATGGTGACTCAACAGACTTGAAGTTAGTTCTTTCAATACCGGTGCCAAGACAGGTTAGCGATAAAGGCCAGGTTGATGAGCCTGATGAAGATGATGCTCCCATAGAAGTTAGTTCTGAATACGGGGAAGATGATGTTCATCAGCCAGCACCAATACCTGTGGCTTCCCCAGTTCCTTTAAGAAGAAGTAAAAGAACAAGACAACCTTCTATAAGGTATCCAGCCAATAAGTATGTGCTACTCACTGATGGGAGAGAACAAAAAGTTTTGAAGAAACCATGGATGACGAATCCAAGCAGAAATAGATCGAAGCCATGCAAGATGAGATGAAGTCCTTGTATGAGAATAAGAAATTTGAATTGATGAAGTTGCCAAAAGGTAAAAAGGCTTTGAAAAATAAATAAGTGTTCAGAATCAAGCATGAAGAACACAGTTCTCATCTGAGGTTCAAAGCCAGACTAGTTGTCAAAGGATTTATCCAAAGGAAAGGAATTGACTTTGACGAGATTTTCTCACCAGTTGTGAAAATGACATCCATCCGTGCAGTTCTTGAGTTAGTAGCAAGTCTTGACTTGGAGGTTGAGCAAATGAATGTCAAAACTACCTTCCTATATGGGGATTTGAAAAAAAGAGATATACATGGAGCAGCCAAAGGGTTTTAAGCAAAAAGGAAAAGAGGACTATATTTGTAGATTGAAGAAAAGCCTCTACGACTAAAAATAGGCACCAAGACAATGGTACAAGAAGTTTGAGTTAGTTATAGAGGGATGAAAGGTACAAGAAGACTACTTTAGACCTATTGTGTTTTTATCCATAAATTCTCTAATGATGATTTCATTGTTTTTTTACTCTATGTGGATGACATGTTAATTGTTGGCCGGAATGTTTCCAAGAATTGATAGCTTGAAGAAACAACTGAATAAGTCTTTTGCCATGAAAGACTTGGGGCTAGTAAAACAAATTCTTGGCATGAGAATTATTAGAGATAGAAGCGCCAAGAAAATATAGTTGTCACAGAAGTACATTGAAAAAGTACTTCAAAGATTCAACATGGATAAAGCTAAAGAGATTAGTTGTCCTTTTGCTCTTTAGACTGAGTTCTAAACAGTGCTAAGGAGAAGGAAGAAATGGACTTAATTTTATATGCTTCAGCAGTTGCGAGTTTGATGTATGCCAAGGTGTGTACACGGCCAGATATTGCTCACGCAGTTGGAGTAGTGAGTAGGTTCCTTTCAAATCCTAAAAAGGAACATTAGGCTGCAGTAAAATAGATTTTCAGGTATCTCCTGTGGTACCTCTAAAATGTGCTTACGTTTTGGAGAGACTAATCCTGTGCTAATTGGCTATACAAATGCAGATATGGCTGGAGATGTTGATTCAAGAAAGAGTACTTCAGGCTATCTGATTACATTTGCAGGGGGAGCTGTGTCATGGCAGTTAAAATTATAGAAATGTGTTGCCCTTTCCACTACTGAAGTAGAGTTTATTGCAGCAACGGAAGCGTGTAAGGAGTTGCTGTAGATGAAAAATTTCTTAAATGAACTTGGTGTGCAGCAAGATAGATATCAGTTGTTTTGTGATAGTCAGAGTGCTATTCATCTTGGGAAGAATTCCTCCTTTCATTCAAAATCAAAGCATATTGATCTGAGATATCATTGGATTAGGAATGTGCTGGAGAAGAAGCAATTACAGCTTGAGAAGATCCATACGGAGGAAAATGGATCAGACATATTGACAAAGATTCTTTCAAGAAAGTATTTTGAGTTCTGTCGGCTAGTTGTAGGGGAATGGTAGAGCCCTCCATGTAGTTGGGAGGGGGAGATTTATTGGGTGAGTCCCTTCATATGGAGGGCTCCCACCCACCACACCAAATAAAAAAAAAATGATATTGACCATAAGCTTTGGCCAATTACGTGGCCATTTGTTTGGCCACATAATTGGCCAAAGACGTGGCCATATTAGTGCCATATCCAGGCAAAATCTTTGCCTATATAAGGCAATAGATATTTGTTTCATAAATCATCAAACTAGAAGCTAAGGCAAAGTGAGCCTAAGCAAACAAATCAAAGAAGCAAAGCTTCCTTGGTTGAAAAGTGAGAGAGTGAGTGTTTGGGAAATGTTTTCCTAAGGGGAGTGACAAAATAGTGAGGATAAATGTTTGGGGTTTTGAGAAACACCTTGAGCGCCACTATTTTGGGTTTATCTCAATTATTATATTATCTCTAGAAAATCGTTTAAAGAAGACTCTCTATTTGTACATGTAATATACCCTCCCGATAGTTTGTACTGTACACTTATATGTATGGTAGTATATTTTTTTCAGAATTGATTGTACAGTACAAATGTAAATAGATAAATTCTTATTATGAGTAAATTGGATGTTAGATGTATTAATGGTGCTATAGTGGAATTTATTGGATGAATCGGAAAGTTTCCGAAAAGGGTATCAAAGACTCAGAATATGTTTGGAATAGTTCCAGATGGTTATTAAGATTCCATAAAGTATTTACGAAATCCAATTATAAGTTTTGGAGAACATAGTAAGGATTTCCATAAATTAGAGTATTAAGAATATTTATTGAAAATTAAAATATATTTTTATGATATGAGATTGTAATTTAATTAATTGATGGAAAAGTAAATTGAAATGGATTTTTATAGAAAAGAGTTAATGGATTGTTATGGATTAAATTGTAAATCAAAGGATTATTGACCAAGATTATGTGATTAACTTTCAAGTTGTGGCCATTTTATAATTTAATAAGATCAAAGGGCAAGTTGCAATTAAAGGATTAATCTAAGCATGACAAGTGGTGAGATTTTAACCACAAAAGAACAAAAACAAGTCAAATAAAACAAGAGGTAGCCGGCCAAACAAAGCAAATGAAATTAAAATGGAATTTCAAGAGAATTCTAGAGGAAAAGTCGGCAAAGAAAACAAAACAGAGAAGAGAGGAAAAAAAAAAGAAGAGAAAAAGAGTGAGAGCAGTAGCCGGCCAAAAGAAGGGAGAAGGAAAAAGGGACAGCAGCTGGCTGAAGAAAGAAGAAAGAATAAAAGAAAAGAAGAAAAAGAAAAAGAAAAGAGAAAGAAGAGAAGGAATTCGGTCCAGCTAGAAGAAGAAGAAGAAGAAGAGGATTTGGGTAAGTAATTGATGAAGTTGAATTGGTTTGAATTTTGATGATATCTTTTATGTTGTAGAATTAGTAGTTGATATTTGATGAAATTGAATTGATTTTAAAGATCGATTGAGTTTTGAATTGTTCTTGGAATTGATTGTTGAATATAAAGTGAAATTGGATTGATGCAAGTAAAGAAAATTATGGGTTTTGTTGATTTTAGTATTTGATTGAGTTTTTATAGTGTTTTTGAAATTAGTTTGATTGAAGTTGATTAAAATGAAAATCAAGAAAAACTAGTAAGTTAAAGATTTTGTGAATTTTATAATTTCAAGTTTAAATTGTTTAATTGAGATATTGTTTGAGTAAATTGAGTGTTTTTGAGTTAATTGATAGTGTTACAGCTGTATTATTAGGTGTATTACAGCTGTAATACACCCATCTTATTAGGTGTATTACAGCTGTACTTTAGCTTAATTCTAGGCTTAATTCTAAGGACTTAATTTGCATAGTTTTGTATATATATATATATATATATGTGTGTGTGTGTGTGTGTGTGTATCATTCTTGCTAATAAGAGATATGAAATACAATTCTTTCCATCACAAATAACATGGTATCAGAGCATTAGGATTGCAAAATTAGGGTTTTTTGTTTTGGGTCTCTTGCATAAACACAAATTAGGGTTTAGTGTATTTTAGGGTTTCATTTTCGTAACCCTATTTGGAGTGGTTTTCTATTCTCACCTACTGCCCAGAAAGGCAGCCCAGCTGCCGACCGGCGTTCTCCCATTTTTCGATGCCCAGAAGCAGCGCATGAGCCCACGCACCACCGCCTCTGTGCTGCGACTCCTCTGGCAGTTTTCCACTGCTGTTCTGGTGGTTTCCAGCTGCTTTTTCAGTGATTTCCCTCTGCTTTTCTGGTGGTGCTGCGTTCTGCCAGTGTCAATACGGCTTCAGTGCTTCGTCGATTTGTGTTCGTCAAGGTTTTCTTGATTTTGTCTCTGTATTTGCTGCCTCGTCTCTGTATTTGCTGCCTTGCCTTTGTATTTGTTGCGTTGCTTTGTGTTCGCTGCCTTGTATCTCTATTTAAGAGTTATGGCTAAGAAGAAATCTGTTGTTGTGTCGGATATAGTGCCTGTGATGTCTAAAATCACAGACCATAAGCTAAATGGCTTAAATTATTTGGATTGGAGCAAGACCGTTCGACTTTATCTAAGAAGTATTGACAAAGATACTCATTTGATCGACGATCCTCCTAAAGATGAGTCAAGGCAGATGTGGCTTAGAGAGGATGCTCGCTTATTCTTGCAGATTCGGAATTCTATTGATAGCGAGGTAATTGGCTTGATCAATCACTGTGAATTTGTTAAAGAATTGATGGATTATTTGGATTTCTTGTATTCTGGTAAAGGGAACCTTTCTCGCATGTATGAGGTGTGCAAAGCATTTTACCGTGCAGAAAAACAAGATTAGTCCCTTACGAATTATTTTATGGCATTTAAGAAGACTTATAAGGAGCTTAATATGTTACTGCCTTTTAGCCTTGATGTGAAGATTCAGCAACATCAACGAGAGCAAATGGCTATCATGAGTTTCCTTGCTGGTCTTTCCTCTAATTTTGAGACTGCTAAGTCACAGGTTCTTTCTGGTTCTGAGATCTCCTCATTAAATGAAGTATTTAGCCGAGTACTCCGTACAGAAGGTACTCCACCTGTTTTACTCAGTGGTGCTTTGGTAAGTCGAAGTCATAATTATGAGTCTGGAGATCAACCAGTTAGAGTGGAAACAAGGGAGGAGGCTCACAAGGGTTTAAAACTCGGCAACAGGATTCTGGAGGAATTGTGTGCCATTACTGTCATAAGCCAGGACATATGAAGCGTGATTGTAGAAAGCTTCAGTACAAGAATCAGAAAGCTCACTCGGCCCACGTTGCATCCACTAATGATCATTCTGAAAAATCAGTTTTTATCTCTGCAGATGAATTTGCCAAGTTCTCACAGTATCAAGAATCACTAAAGTATTCATCTCCTTCTGTCACTGCTATTGCTGATTCAGGTAAACCAAATGCGTGCTTTCTTTCCTCGTCCTCCAAATGGGTCATTGATTCTGGTGCCACAGATCATATGACAGGTAATTCTGGTCTAGTCACACACTTCCACTTCTACCGTTACTTTAGCCGATGGGTCACCATCTTGTGTTCGTGGGTCTGGCACAATTACTCCTACCCCTTCACTTCCTCTATCGTCTGTCTTACATCTACCTAATTTATCCTTTAATTTGGTCTCTGTAAGCCAGCTTACTCGCAATCTTAACTGTTGCATCTTATTTTTTTCCTTATCATTGCTTATTTCAGGATCTTATGACGAAGCAGATTATTGGTAAAGGTCATGAATCTGGAGGTTTCTACATTCTCGACACATCAATACCGAAATCTGTTGCTTGCTTTGGTGTAACATCTCCCTTCGAGGCACATTGTAGGTTGGGTCATCCATCTCTTCCTTTGCTCAAGAAACTTTGTCCACAGTTTAGTAAGGTGTCTTCATTAGATTGTGAGTCGTGTCAGTTTGCAAAACATCATCGTCTAAGTTCAAGTCCAAGAGTAAATAAACGTGCTAGTGTTCCTTTCGCATTAGTTCATTCCGATGTTTGGGGTCCTTGTCCTATTTTCTCTAAACCTGGATTTAAATATTTTGTTACTTTTGTGGATGATTACTCTCGTGTAACTTGGTTATATTTAATGAAGAATCGTTCTGAGTTATTTTCTCTTTTTTGTGCGTTTTGTGCTGAGATTAAAACTCAATTTAATGTTTCAATCCGTACTTTGTGAAGTGATAATGCCAAAGAATATACGTCAACTTTATTTCAATCTTATATGGTTCATAATGGCATGCTTCATGAAACTTCTTGTGTTGACACTCCATCTCAAAATGGAGTGGCAGAACGTAAGAACAGACATCTTCTTGAAACTGCACGAGCCCTATTATTTCAAATGAATGTTCCTAAACCTTTTTGGGCTGATGCAGTTTCTACAGCATGTTTTCTAATTAATCACATGCCATCATCTGTTCTCCATGGTGAGATTCCTTACAAAATCCTTTTTCCTAATAAGTCATTATTTCCTGTTGACCCTAGGATATTTGGTAGCACTTGTTTTGTTCGGGATGTTCGTCCGCATGTCACTAAATTAGATCCCAAGTCTTTGAAGTGTATTTTCCTTGGTTATTCTCGTCTTCAGAAAGGTTATAGATGTTATTGTCCTAGTCTTAATAAATATCTCGTCTCAATTGATGTTACCTTCATGGAAGCCACACCCTATTTTTCGTCTTCTCCTTCTGCCCGTCAGGGGGAGGATGATGATTTGTTAGTCTATTCTATCACATCCTCCGAACCTGTCTCTGAAGCAGCACCTGTCAAGCCTCCTATTATTCAAGTCTACTCCAGGCGTACACCTCCTGATTCATGTCCTGTACCTACTCCTTTTTCATCAGATCCAGTTCCGAGTGATGATATTCCAATTGCGTTACGCAAAGGTAAACGCCAATGTACTTATCCTATTTCTTCTTTTGTTTCTTATCACTACTTGTCATCTTCCTCTTGTTCTTTTATTGCATCTCTTGATTCTATCTCTATTCCTAAAACTGTTCATGAGGCCATATCTCATCCTGGTTGGCATCATGCTATGATCGAGGAAATGAATGCTTTAGATGACAATGGTACTTGGAACCTGGTCGATTTACCTTCAGGAAAACGGGCTATAGGATGTAAATGGGTGTTCACAGTTAAGGTAAATCCGGATGGGTCAGTTGCTCGATTGAAAGCCTGTCTTGTCGTTAAGGGATATGCTCAAACCTATGGAGCGGACTATTCTGACACTTTTTCTCCTGTTGCTAAATTGACATCTGTTCGGTTATTTATTTCTATGGCAGCTACTTATCATTGGCCTTTCTATCAACTTGATATCAAGAATGCTTTTCTTCATGGTGATCTTCAGGAGGAGGTATATATGGAGCAACCTCCTGGTTTTGTTGCTCAGGGGGAGTCTGGGCGAGTTTGTCATCTTCAAAAATCCCTGTATGGTTTGAAACAGAGTCCTCGTGCTTGGTTTGGAAAATTTAGTCAGGCTGTTGAAAAGTTTGGTATGATGAAAAGCAAGTCTGACCATTCTGTGTTCTACAAACAATCGAAAGCTGGTATCATTCTTTTAGTTGTGTATG
Source organism: Xanthoceras sorbifolium (assembly GCA_003430845.1). Lineage (NCBI taxonomy): Eukaryota > Viridiplantae > Streptophyta > Magnoliopsida > Sapindales > Sapindaceae > Xanthoceras > Xanthoceras sorbifolium. The sequence continues at coordinate 716,034 of CM010619.1, forward strand.
TGGATGACATTATCATTACTGGAAGTGATGCTACGGGAATCTCATCTCTTAAGTCTTTCCTTCATACTCAGTTTCACACAAAAGACCTAGGGATGCTAAAATATTTCTTGGGTGTTGAAGTCACAAGGAGTAAAAACAGTATCTTTTTATCTCAGAGAAAATATATTCTTGACTTATTAACTGAGACAGGAAAATTGGGGGTAAGGCCTTATAGTGCTCCAATGACTCCAAACATGCACCTTACAAGAGATGGAGAAATAATTGAAGATCCTGAGAAATATAGAAGATTGGTTGGAAAGATGAATTATCTTACAGTGACTCGTTCAGATATTGCATATTCTGTCAGTGTTGTTAGTCAGTTCATATCATCTCCAACAGTTCATCATTGGGCAGCGTTAGAACAAATTTTGTGTTACTTGAAAAGAGCACCCGGACGTGGTATCTTGTATGCAAATCATGGGCACACTCATATTGAATGCTTCTCAGATGCAGATTGGGCAGGTTCTAAAGTGGATAGAAGATCCACATCAGGTTATTGTGTTTTCGTTGGAGGAAATTTGGTCTCATGGAAGAGTAAGAAGCAGAACGTTGTGTCACGATCGAGTGCAGAGTCAGAATATAGGGCTATGGCACAGTCTGTGTGTGAAATAATGTTGGATATATCAGCTCTTGACTGAAATAGGTCTTAAAACCTCGGTACCAGCAAAATTGTGGTATGATAATATCAAGTTGCCCTTCATATTGCATCTAATCATGTGTTTCATGAGCGAACTAAGCACATTGAAATTGATTGTCATTTTGTTCGCGAGAAAATTCAGCAATGTCTGATTTTTACAGGGTATGTGAAGACTGGAGAACAATTAGGGGATATCTTCACGAAAGCTCTAAATGGGGTTCAGGTTGATTATCTTTGTAACAAGCTGGGCATGATTAATATCTATGCTCCAACTTGAGGAGGACTGTTACAGCTGTATTATTTGGTGTATTACAGTTGTAATACACCCATCTTATTAGGTGTATTACAGCTGTACTTTAGCTTAATTCTAGGGACTTAATTTGCATAGTTTTGTATATATATATATATGTATCATTCTTGCTAATAAGAGATATGAAATACAATTCTTTCCATCACAAATAACAGATAGTATGAATTTGGAATCATTAAGAAAGGAATCAAAATGATTATCAAATTAGTGAACTTGTATTATGAAATTTTTATGATGTTGTGTTTGGAATGAAATTGAATCATTAATTTTGAGAATTTTTGAATTTAATTTGAAATTGAAGTTATAATCAATTTAATCAAGTTTAATGAGATTGAATTTGATGTTGTTAAGTGAAGGAAATTCACTTATATTAAATTGATAAAGATTAGTATGAAAATTTGTGTAGAAATTGAAGTTGAAAGTATAGAGAGCTCAATTTATATGTAATTAAGTATTATAAATTGTATCTGTATGGTTGTGATATAAATTGATGTTTAGAAAATAAAGTGAATGTATTGGATTGTGATGTATGAGATTCGATTTAAGAGAAATTGAAGGATTCAAGGAATATATAACTGTAGAGACATGATTTTTAGCAAAGTAAATGTAATTGATTTTATTAGAATAGAAGAAATTGAAGAATAAAGTGTTAAATGTGTTAATTGAGTGTTTGTATTAGTTGTTGTATTTATATTAATGATTTATTTGGAAATATATTACTTTAGGGAGAAATCTCCATAGTATGGGAGGAAATGAAATTATGTGGAAAGACAAGAAATGTAATGAGACGAAGGAACCAGAGCACCAAGCTTAGAGAAAACCAGAAATCAGTGAGTGGTGTGCAAAATCAGATTTTTAGTTGAATTATATTTAGTATATTTCTTTCTAAGTTTGATTTGTTATTATAAGATTTTACATATATTTGTTATTTATACAAGTTTTAAAATTTAAATAGAATTGATTTTTTCAGGTATATTTCAATTAAAGTATTCTTATATTTCATAATGTTTGAGTTTATATTTTCACTTGAGAAAATATATATACGTGAGATTTAATTTAAGAAATATATTTTATGGATATTTTATGATTTTTGATAAAAAAAAAAGATATTACAAACAGATTTTATGAATGTTTTAGACAAAAAGAAAATATTTTCAGGCCAATAGGATACCCATCCGTTATCAGATTATCAATTATCAGCTTATCAGGTTATCAGTTATCAGATTATCAGCAGTAGACCTGGCCGGTACACCCCATTTGTGTGTGGCAAGTTAAGGGGGGGACAATCTGCTAACTTCAAGGGGGTTGAGTCTGTCGAGTCTGTCAGTCGCCCACATATTGGGGTGTTGTCTCACTATGTAGAGGCGACGCAGCATTCCGCCACATAGACAGTGAGATGTCTTTTATCAGATTATCAGAGTCACCAGTGCGGCGCCAGTTAGTTGCCTGATGACACCCTCCATATAGTGCGGCGCCAGCTGAGTCTCCCCATGAATTATCAGTTATCAAATATGGGTTCTCCATTGGCATTATCAGAAAGTTATATCAGAAAAAGTTATATCAGAAAAGTTTTATCAGAAAAATATTATCAGAAAAGTTTTATCAGAAAAGGTTTTATCAGAAAGGTTTTATTAGAAAAGTTTTATCAGAAAAACATTATCAGAAAAATATATTATTTTAGGATTTCAGTTTTCAGAAAAATATATTATCTCAACATTTCAATTATCAGAAAATATATTATTTCAGTTTTTCAGTTTTTAGAAAAATATATTATCCCAGTATTTCAATTTTCAGAAAAAGTATATTTAAAAGTAATTATTTTAGACTTGGCCATCAAATTTTATAGTTTATAAAATTCTCAATTTGTATTTAAAAAAGTATATTGTTTCAGTTTATTAGTTTTCAGCAATAGTAGAAAGTTTTCAATTTATCAGTATTCAGTTTATTAGTTTTCAACAATAGAAGAAAGTTTGAAAAGAAATTCAGTTTATCAGTTTTCAGTAATAGCAGTAAGTTTAAAAAGTTTCAGAATTATGTTTAATGTTTCAGTTGTAATAATTATGTAAAGTTTATATTTTGATATTGTTTTCAACGCATGAGTATTTTATTTAAAAATTAAATTTGTCTATTTCAGTTAATTCGATTTTTGTGGTTGAGTTGTGATTTTGGTGATGGACCTGAGGTCCTAACGGTAGTTGAGATTTGGAATTTTATAGAAGTGTTCAAGTTTTTATATAGGTCTCAAAGATTTGGTAATCTCAGAAAAACAAAGGAGACTCTGCCAAACTTTTTATAAAAAAAACAATTCTACTCATATTTTCAAGTTAAGAAACGGCTTAACTTCACGGAAGCCTTTCAGCGAAGAAATGAACCACGTTAAAATTATTGGTATTATTATTTTTAATTATTTTATTTATATATTCTTATTAATATTATAACCATTGTGCGTAACAGTTCTACCTCTCTTTCTTACATGTGTAAACTTTATTCTGTTGTTGGACAGCGTATTGAAACGGAACTTGATGAAATTAAACACAACAACCTCGTTGACGTAATATATAAAACCTTGACGGAGAGAAAAGCGTGGTGGCAATTGAGAAGAATGACTTCTTGAGAACAGTTGTGAGAGGAGGAAGAAGGATGGTAAAGCCCGAGTTAAGAAACCATCCGTACACGTTCGAACTCCATTTATGGTCCCACAACTTTGGCCGGGCGTCCTAGGGGTAAATTTACCACTCAGCCTTGCTTATGATTTGCCTTCTAGAGGAGTGTTAGAGATCAAGTGTCCCTTTTTCGACGGTGATATGATGAGGGCTTTCCCTTGGAAGCGGATTCCCCATTATTGTATTCCACAAGCTCAGGGTTTAATGGAAATCTTAGACAGGGATTGGATGGATTTTTATGTTTGGACTCCTAAAGGTAGCAGTCTATTTAGGTTATACAGAGATTTAGAATACTGGGCAATTCTGAAAATGACACTGTCTGATTTCTGGTGGAAACATATCCAGCCAGCAAGGGAGAATACTTACATTACTGTCTGATTTCTACTTCAAGATTTCTGAAAATATTTTGTTTAGGTTGGTTGGCTGTGGGTTTGTTACTTGCATTAGAGCTTAGGCCCCATTATTGAACTAGAAAGGTACAAAGGAAAGAATACTTACATGATTTATTAAAAGGAATCACATATTTATTTAGAGGCATGTCCTTAGAGAATTGGATAGAACATGTCAGTAGAGATCAGAACTTCAGGGTAAGCAATTTTTTGCCTATTCATTTTTACTTTTGGATCATGTCTAAATCCTTCATATTTTCTATTGAACAAGTAATGTATGTATTTATGGTTATTGCTTCTTAATGATATTTAATTTCAGTTTTGACATTTGATGTTTATGGTTACCGCTTCTTGAGTTTATTTCTGTGTGCGCGTTTGTGTGTATGTGTTTTTTTTTTTTTAAATAAATTATTTCTTTCTTTTTTTCTCTTAATTTAATTTTGTGGTTAGTTATTTTCTTTTGCTACTCTTACTACAATTGGGATAAGTCTGGAACTTCCAGTATTTGTAAGTTGGGGTTCCATTAGATGGGTAATTATTAGGTAATTTGTGGGTATGTGTAAGAACTTGTAGAATTTTCTGATCTGATCACTGGAGGAATTGGATAAAATCACGAGGAGTTGGTGGAGGATTGTCTTTGTCGGCATCTTTGTCAGACTAAGGTGTTAGCAAAAGCATTTATAAGATAGTTATTAAGTTCATCATGGAACCTATATTAACATTTATAAGTTGTCGAGCTGTTGTTCTTTTTGTAGGATATTTCATCTCTAGTATCATATTACTTGGCGCTACTTCGTCAAATTTTCACATAAATTTGTTTCTTGTAGTTGTCTCCTGAGAAATTTCAAATGTGGTGACCCGATGAGGATGGATTGCTTTATGCAATCCCGATCTGAGTAAAATAACAATCATTTGGACTGGTGGGACAGAAGAGTAGATCATAAACGCACAGAAATTGCTGACACTCCAAGGTAAACTGTTATATTTCAATTTTGCAATATCCAAGTGTTTTAACTGCTCAATCATTGTTGTTGATTTCTAATGTGCAAGGTACTGGTCATTTTGCATGCATCTAAGCGTATTCATGTACCAAACACCATCCTTTGCTTTGAAGCATATTGACATGTAAATCTGGTTAACGTGGTAAAACGATGAATACTCTGTGTTATAGGGATTGATACCGTAAATTGACAATGAAAGAGAGATTTTTAAAGTGGTTCGGTTTGGAAGAATGCCTCATCTACTGTTCTTTTATTCAAGTCGAGCTCGTTTGTATTTTAAGACGAAGCTCTCTTATGCGTATGTGTGTTTTGAGAAATTTTGTAACCTTTGTAACAGGGGTATCCCGCTTGTTTTATAATGTGAAAGGGCGAGAGTCTTTGCTCTCTAGTTGGAATCTAATTACATGATTTGAGAGAGAAAATCTATCCTTTAGTGGACGTGGTTTAGTATAAGTGTAATGGCTGATTGTGAAGAATTTGAAGTTGATTGGAAGTCTGATTAGTTGACTTGCATTGATTCCTGTATTTTGGGGATTCTTTCTTAATTTGAGGCTTTGAGCTGCTTGCTTCTGCGGGCTGCGTAGTCTGCGGGTTACGGGCTACCTCCTTGGTGGAACGTGGTATCTACGGGGTGCGGTACTTCAAATTTTCTGCTGTCTTCTTAGGTAGTTTATTGGGTTTTGGGGCCCGTCAGGTCCTGTGGTGCTCCCTTGACCTTTTGCGCATGTTGGGCCTTCTTTTGGGTTTTTAGTGTTTCGGGCCTGTTTGGGCTTGATGTAATTTTATACACAACAAAACTAGATGTTAATAAATACATGTTGGTCGTGAGCTTCCCTCAATCTATTGGTGTTTTTTACAAAAAGGCTGTAGCATTACATTATGTTATACATGGATACTGTAATCAAGGTCTGACATGTATGCGACTTCTATGTAGATGTGCACGGGCCATAGAAATGCATTGTTGTTACTTATAATCTATGAAGACATCAGACAAGATCAGTTTATCTTATCAAGAATTATCTCAATAATGATATAGATTTTGGGCACTGAATTCCATATTTACAGTCTTGGTCATACATAGGTGGCTTGAACTTGTTTTATAGTTAATTCAATCTAAAAGATCCATATCAAATTTGACAGATGACAATTATCCTAGCCGGCCTCTGGTTTTAGAGTCAGATCTTTAAAGATTTTCATATGGTCTTTTCAAGCTTCACAGTGACAGTTGAGTTTGCAGTATTGCTTCCAACATATTCTCATGCATGCTCCATATGGTTTTTTACCTGCATATAGTTCCCAGTGACATTATATTGATGGAAAAGATGCTGTGTAATCTTAAATAGGTGCCTCAATTCTATTCAGATTACTCATAGGACTATGTAAGAGAACAACTGTTTGCTGATAATAAGGATCTTCAATTTTAATGGAGGGAATTGACAAGAAGAAACAAGAGAACGGTTGCATCCTTCCTTAGAAAATACTAACACAGCCCTGATACGATATGTGATGAAAAGGTAATTCCTTGTCCATTGTTGGATGTCTGTGGGATGGTGGCATATAGAAGTCATTATGCTCTGTATATCCAAATATAATGCATGGAATTTCTGCTTTTAGAATTAGATGAATAGTTTAGCCTCTGGCTGTACTTTTTGTTACTGTTTGCATATAACCAAGTTGAAAGTTTGCTAATTTTACTTGAGATGTCTCTGGTTCGCTTCTGGGCTGCATTGCCATAATGTTTCAAGACATAGTTTACTCGTACAAATGTAGGGAACCGAGAAATTAGTGAATTTTTCTTATAAATTAGCCATAACTCTCTGGATTGTCAAAAGACACAAGTGATTGTGATTTGTACTACTTGTAATTTGAAATTGAGATAGTACACAAATGATTTGGGTTAGGAGTTGAGAGGAAAGTAGGATCTGGATCTACTCTAAAGAGAGTTTAAGTTTTTAGTGCATTCAATAAACCTAACCGTGTTTTATTAATTCCGAGTATAGAAGAGAAAATCTCAAACAAATTGGGTATAATTTGTTCTTATAAAAGTAAGCAATCATATTTATTTTATTATCACATGACATAATTTGAATAAAAGTAGTGTTAAAAGTTCATGTTCTAGTCTCTTCATGCAAAGGCAAACAAAGGCAATGACCCTGTGAAGAAATGATTTTTGCAACTGTTTGATACAAACACAAACGTGTTTGTAGAAATGCTCAAGAGAACTTTCTAGGAGAGAGAAGAATCTGTAAGTGCAAAGAACTTCATTTCATTAATTGAATGAATATTACAATCAACAATATATATATACTCTCAATAATCAGAATAGAAAAATAGATTCTTCCCTAAACAGAATCCTAACAAACTTAACAACTTCTCTTGAATTTAAGGAGAGCCCTTAGATCATCCACATAGATAAACATCATCATCAGATCAAGTTATCTCCAATCTAACTTCTTACTTGACTGATGAGTATCTTGATACTTAGAGGGTCTCCTAACCACAGTAAGAAGAGTGGTGCATTGCACCTGATTGTTGCTGTTGTAGAGTCTGTTAACTCTGCTGACAGAAGTTGTTGAAGCTTGAGACGAGGGCTCAAGCTGAGACTTATTATACTGATTCACATGCCCCCGCAAACTCAACCGCGGTGATGGAACCATATTGAGTTTGTTTCGAAGCAGAAGAAACTGATGAACAGGCAGTGCCTTGTTGAACACATTGGCCTTCCGCATGGCTGTTGGAACATACTGCACAACAAGTTTTCCAGCAACAATTTTTTCTCGTATAAAATGCACATCCACCTCGATATGCTTGGTGCGATTGTGAAAGACCGGGTTGCGAGCCAACGCACCAGCTCCCATGTTCTTACACCATATAATAGGGACTCCAGAAATGGAAACACCAAGTTCTAAAAATAAGGACTGCAACCACAACTCCTCTATTGCAGCCTGTAATAAAGCACGATATTTGGCTTTCGTACTTGATTTAGAAACCACTTTTTGCTTCCTTCAATACCACGTGATCAAATTCGGTCCTAGGCACACACAACACCCGCTGCTTGACCTTCTATCATCAACATAAGAGGCCCAATCCGCATCAGCATAAAGCTCAAGAGTAAGAGGCCCTGTTGATTGAAATAACAGCCCCAGATCTGATGTGCCTTTCAAATACCGAAGGATTGGCTTACAAGTAAAGTCTGAGTCCGCTTGAAGGATCCGCTGGTCGATCCACTTTTTTGCTGCTGAAGTAAATGTTTGAGTGCTAATGGTAAAGTCTTTGTGTCTTGAAATGTTCTCTTTCATGAACTTGATTTTCCATATCTCACTCTTTTTCCTCCTTGCAAATCTGCTACTTCAACTTCTTAGCTTGCATCTAGTCCTACTATGTTTATTTCTCCTGGTTGAGTTTGGTTGGGAGATTGAAGTTCATCAACTTCGCAATCAGCGGAGAAGAGGTAGGAAGAGCCACCATCACCTGATCAGACCTCTGAATTGTAGAACTTGAATCAGCTGCCATCGACATCAATCAAGAAGTGTGCTCTGATACCATGTGAAGAAATGAGTTTTGCAACTGTTTGATACAAACACAAACTTGCTTGTAGAAATGCTCAAGAGAACTTTCTAGGAGAGAGAAGAATCTATAAGTGCAAAGAACTTCATTTCATTAACTGAATGAATATTACAATCAACAATATATATATACTCTCAATAATCAGAATAGAAAAATAGATTCTTCCCTAAACAAAATCCTAGCAAACTTAACAACTTCTCTTGAATTTAAGGAGAGCCTTTAGATCATCCACATAGATAAACATCATCATCAGATCAAGTTATCTCCAATCTAACTTCTTGCTTGACTGATGAGTATCTTGATAATTAAAAGTCTCCTAACCACAGTAAGAAGAGTGGTGCATTGCACCTGATTGCTGCTGTTGTAGAGTCTGTTAACTCTGTTGACAGAAGTTGTTGAAGCTTGAGATGAGGTCTCAAGTTGAGACTTATTATACTAATTCACAGACCTTAACATAAAGCAGACATGACAAATGCCATAACAGATCCTTCACATCCTGGTGGGCAGAGCTGTGCTATTAAAACACTGAATGGTAGAATCTTAAAGAAGAACATAAAACCTCTAACATGTGAGAGAAAATGACAACCCCCATCCTTGATAAATCCCTCTCACAAACAACACATCCAAAATCATGAACACCGCCACTGATGCTTGAATGGTTGAAATAAGTCTTCTCAGAGAAACTAATTTTAAGTAACGATTATAGATGACACCCAACAAAAGCATTGTACTAATGATGTATAAGAAATTAAATTATTAAAGGAATGAGATATTAAATAGAAAGGAACGAAATTACTTTATTAAGATATATTATTAAATTAATGGATAAAACTGGATCTTTTTTTTTTTTGAAATCTGACACTTTTGTAGGTTAGAGAACTATCAGGACCAACCGAGATTAAATCATACAAGCACGGTCCGGACAACTACTCTCAGCAATGAGAGACGAGAATTACCGGGACCAACGGCCTGAATAATTACTCCCAACAACGGGAGTAGTCTACTCCCAATACAGGGGAGAGTTTTACCCACAAAATTGCATTTTTATGGGCAATGGTGGGAATATATATTTACATGTCTACACAAGGATTTGAACCTTGGTGGCTTGGAGAATTTTGAGGCCTCCAACCAACAAGGTAAGAGACCTTGCAAATCGGATCTTTCCTTATTTCCTGGAGTTTTCTATTAAATAATTATGGTATTAATTAAAATAAATAAATAATTATGGTTTGAATTAAATAATAATAAAAAAGATCAAAGTATTGTATATATCATATATAGTATAAAATAATTTAAAATAGGATAATTATCAATTTAGTCCCTAACTTTTGAAGAATCATTTAAGAGTTTTACGAAAACTAAGAGTCCGAGTATAACTTAAATGAAACTGCGTTAAAAAATTGATAATTTCATAAAAGTTAGGGACCAATTAATAATTGCCCTTTAAAATGCATAATCCTTTGAATATAAAAATTAATCACACGTATCCCTAGTAAATACACTCAGATAATGTAACCTTTAAGCTACCTTTACACATTACTTGCATAAATTATTATCAGTTTGAAAAAATCAAAATCACCCTTGATGCACTTCTTTTCATAAATGAGTTTTGGGTTTTGAATTTCAAGTTGGGTTTAGGGTTTGATTGAATTTCAATAAAAAAAAAAGTTTCGTTTAGGGTTTGAACCTTGAGCCTTGAATTTAGAATTTGTTGTGTATTGAATTGTAGAACTGATTTTTTTAATTGTTCTGTGATTTTTTGTGTTGCAGGATAATGGAGCTGAAATGTTGAAGGATGGAAGAACAAATTCTGGGTTTAGGAGAAATAAGAAGACAGACGCAGAATTAGAGAAAATATAGATAGGGTAGAAGGAGAATTTGTTAGAAAGGAGAGAGAATAATTTGTAATGATTTTTTCTGCCCTCTCATTCTCATCTGTGATGCATATAAGACAATTGATAGTTTGTTACAGGGCTTTGCTATCCTGTTACCAGGACCATTCTAACTAACAAAGACTCACGGCCAAAACTACGCCGTTTTAGGGAATTAATAACAAATAACCTAAATCAAAACGCACAGCATAACTCAATGGAACCCAACAACACTAATTGGAACGCACCGTTTTGGACAGAAACATTATGTCCAAAACGACGCCGTATAAGAAAATATATAAAACACTCTCTCTCAGACAGCAACTCCAAGTCAAACACTTATTGTCTTCGATTTCGTTTTTTCCAGAGACTTGATCGAGTTCTCTCTCAAAAAATCCCCAAAAACTCAGCAAACCCTAGCCTTGAATCTTTCCATTAGAGACTTGTCAACCCTTCAAATGGCCCGATCTGACATTCCACCCCTCTCAAAACGATTCTTGACCTCAAGGATCGAAGGATGGAAAGCTTCGGCGTATCATCTCAGCATCTTCCCAAGTCGCATCCTCTGGTGACGACGCCGACCACTGGATCAGGTATTGAACCACTGCCTTATTGTCTTTTTTCACCATTTTCCTGTCTAAAATTGCTACTGGTTGTGCTAGGATCTGTCCATCTAGTCCCGTGTGCGGAAGCTGTGGGTTTGGAGAGAATCGGTCTCCGATCTTCGCCTTCAGCTGAGAGACATGGAATACGGGGTGGATCTGCGAACCAGGAGGCAACAGCAACCGATAAGCTACTTTACCTATTCTTTCGATGATCTGGTATGGCCCGAAGTATCTAGGGGCGAGTTTGAGATTTTTTCTAATTGCCATGGTAGATTGTCTGTAAGGCTGTAACCTTAGGTAAACATGATCTCCGATTTTGAATTCTCTCTCGGTTCGCTTTCTGTCTGCATATGTTTTCATTCTTGACTGTGCTTGCGTTAGAGATTCTTTTAGGATGAGCTGAAGTTTGTTTCTGTCATTCACAAACGTTCTACTGTCTGGGTCTGTGTAGTCTCTTGGGTTGGTTGTAAATATAGGTGGTCTGTAGCCATAGAGTGCCTCAAATGGGGTCATTTTAAGAGCTGTGTGATAATTAGTGTTGTACCACCACTCTGCTAGAGGGAGCCAAGCAGCCCAGTGACTAGGTTTAGAGCTGGTCATGCACCTCAGGTAGTTTTCCAAGCACTGGTTGAGTCTTTCACTCTGTCCATCTGTCTGCGGATGGTAGGCAGTGCTGAGGCATAACTGTGTGCCCATTGCCTTAAACATGTGCTGCCAAAACTGACTGGTGAAGATCTTGTCCCGGTCACTCACTATAGTGGTTGGTAGTCCATGTAGTTTCTGAATGTTATCCATAAACAGTTGAGCAACTTGTTGTGCAGTGTATGGGTGAGTGAGGGCTAGGAAGTGGGCATACTTTGTGAGTCTGTCAATGACCACAAGTATGGTGTCCTTACCTGCAGACCTAGGCAGTCCTTCGATGAAGTCCATAGCTATATCAAGCCATGGGGTGTTTGGAATAGGTAAGGGCTGTAACAGCCCAGATGGTTTGCTGTGAAGGGATTTATTCTCTTGGCAGACAGCACATCCCAAAACCTTTGCGGTCACCTCCTTCAACATAGAGTCCCAATAAAAATAGAGTTGTAGCCTCTTCATAGTGCCTTGAATTCCCGAATGGCCCCCCATAGCTGAGGAATGAGCTTCCTCCACTAATTTCTGTCTGAGGTGACCATAATTACCCACATAAATCACCCCGTTCCTGCGTAGGATGCCCTCTTTCAAGGTAAACTCTTGATTAGCTTGGCTGCCTATTAATATCTCTGGAATGAGTGTAGCTGCCTTAGGATCCATGTAATAGCTCTCCTCCACCTCCTGGATCCAGGCTGGTTTGGTAGTGGATAAGGCCAAATGAGATGGAACTTCTTCCTCTTGGAAGGCTCTGGACAGCCCATCTGCTACCACATTTTCCTTTCCCTTCTTATAGGAAATGTCATAGTCATATCCAAGCAGTTTTGTTAACCACTTTTGCTGCATTAGGGTAGTGATTTTCTGTTCCAGGAAGTATTTTAAACTGTGGTGGTCTGTTTTTATAGTGAAACGGTTACCATGTAAATAAGCCCTCCACTTTTGCACTGCGTAAACTATAGCCAACAATTCCTTTTCATAGGTGGACAGTCCTTTCTTTTGGGAGGGTAAGGATTTGCTTATATAAGCAATAGGTCTGCCCTGTTGCATTAACACAGCTCCTATTCCTGTGTCACATGCATCCGTTTCGAGAACAAAGGGTTGGGTAAAATCAGGTAGAGCCAAAACCGGGGTTGTAGTCATGGCAACTTTGAGTTGCCTAAAGGCCTCTTCGGCTGCCTCATTCCAAACAAACCCTCCCTTCCTCAATAATTCTGTCAAGGGCTTACTTATCACTCCATAGCCCCTTACAAATTTCCTATAGTATCCTGTAAGTCCCAAGAAACCCCTTAATGCCTTGACTGTCTTAGGGGTAGGCCAGTCAAGCATACCTTGTATCTTCTTGTGGTCGGCTGCCACCCCTTGCCCTGAGATGATGTGCCCTAAATATTCTAGTGCAGGACTACCAAAATCACATTTACTTTTTTTCACAAACAGCTGATTCTGCCTTAAGATAGAAAAAGTGAGTCTGAGATGCTCTTGGTGTTCTAGAATACTTTTGCTGTAAACCAGAATGTCATCAAAGAAAACCAATACTATCTTCCTTAAGTATGGTCTAAAAATGTCGTTCATCAGACTCTGAAAGGTGGCTGGGGCATTGGTAAGGCCGAAAGGCATTACCTTAAATTCATAATGCCCTTGGTGAGTCCTAAAGGCAGTCTTGTGTATGTCAGCCTCTGCTACTCTTATTTGGTGATACCCAGCCCTAAGATCGAGCTTAGAGAACACCCGCGCCCCATTTAGTTCATCTAGTCTCATCCTTCTTCTTAACCAATAAAATAGGGGAAGAAAAGGGACTGTTACTGTCCCGAATGATGCCACTATCAAGCATCTCCCTCACAATCCTTTCTATCTCATTCTTCTGCACGTAGGGATGTCTGTAGTTTCTTACATTAACAGGGCTGGAACCGGGAATTAGGGTTATCTTATGGTCTTGTTTTCTGTGGGGGGGTAGTGATTTAGGCTCAGAAAACACATCTGCATATTCTTCCAATAAAGGCTCCAAAACAGTAGGTATCCTCACAATTTTATCTTCGGATTCTAGGGAGTACAGCTGTACCATAGCTTCGGCTTGCTTATGAGCTTTTTCTAGCTGGTTGCTCACCTTCTTCCCTGTCAACTGCGTTAATCTGTTTTCAATTCTGATTCCCTAGAGGGAAACCCATTTTCCTTCCTTCATGAAGCTCATACTCAATTGCTTCGCATCTAGCATAATGGGACCTATCTCTCTAATCCACTGCATGCCCAGCACGGCATCGCAACCTCTTAGGGTTAATAATCTCATTTCAGTTGAGAACGAAACCCCTTGCATAGCCCAGGTGAACTGTTTGCATTTGGCCTTGCTGCTGATTTTTCCTCCTCCTCCAACTGTGACCCATAAAGTTTCTGTTTCCTCTATTTCTACCCCTGTAAGTTGTGCTGTGTTAGGGTCTAGGAAGTTATGGGTAGAGCCACTGTCCACCAAAATAGTGATCTCCCTATGTCTAACCTTGCCCCTCAATCTTATGGTTTGCAGCCCAGCACTTCCAGTTATGGCGTGGTGTGAAATAGACATCTCTTCCCTATTGAGTCCTGGTTCATCATCCTCTTGCACGTCCACAGTTTCTGTGTCCTCTGCTTTTTCTTCTTCTTCCTCACCCATAAGCATATACAACCTTTTCTTAGTACATTGGTGTCCATATATGTAGGGGTCATCACAGTTGTAGCAAAGTCCCTTGTCTCTCCTTATTTTCATTTCAGCCTGAGTTAATCTTTTTATGGGAATGGTTTCAGTTGGCTTAAGGGCTGTTATGGCACTGGTTGGAAGTGTGTTTGGGTAAGTATGAGGGGTTTTGGTTAGTGTATGGCTAGGTGTGTTGGTGGTAGGGCTGTAATTGCTAGATTTCTGGACCCATGGTTTGTTTTTTCTAGGTTCGATGGCTGCCTCTAGTAGCCTAGCCAAATGTATGGCAGCTTTCAAATCTGTGGGGTTGAACATCTTAACCTGATTTTTAATTTCAGATTTCAGTCCGCTCAAAAAGCTTTCTAGGAAGAACCCTTCTCCCATTCCATATCCCTTAGCCATTAACCTAGGCTGCAGTTCTTCGAATCTGTCTTGGTAATCTGAGACCGATCCTGTCTGCCTTAGCCTATACAATTCTCCTATCACATCTTCTTGCTCTACATCAAGGAACCTAGTTAATAAGGACTCCTTAAACTCCTTCCAACTAACCCCTTCTTGTAGGTCATAGTATGATTGGAACCAAATCTCAGCCTTTTTCTCAAAGTGTATAGAAGCTATCAACACTTTTTGGTCTGGTGGAACAGGGTGTATTAAAAAATACCGGTCACACTTTCTAAGCCAAGTCTTAGGGTCTGTGCCATCAAATTTAGGAAATGATAATTTTGGGGCCTTCATTAAAGAGTCTGTAAATACCTGGCTAGATGTTCCCTGGCTGTTTGTAAATCTGTTCTCCCCAACAGATCTGGCAGTCCTTGGCTCTGCAGTTGGTACCGCAGGTGCTGAACCCAAGATTCCTTTCCCATTTCCACTCATTTCCTCAGGTCTAGCCCCCTTACACACTGCTGTGCGCATTTCCTGCATTTTGTACTCTAGTTGGGCGGTTTGTTCAGAAAGCTGGGTTGCTACTTCCGTCTTAAAAGAGGCCATGCCTCCTTCCAGTTTCTGCATTCCTTCTTCTATTTTCTGCATCCTAGCCTCAACTTCTTGAAACTTTCCCTCCACATAATGGTGCTGCCTAGTGCCTTCTGCCATGGTTTGGAGTCCCTGGAAAGTGCTCTGATACCACTTTGTTGTGTATTGAATTGTAGAACTGATTTTTTTAATTGTTCTGTGATTTTTTGTGTTGCAGGATAATGGAGCTGAAATGTTGAAGGATGGAAGAACAAATTCTGGGTTTAGGAGAAATAAGAAGACAGACGCAGAATTAGAGAAACTATAGATAGGGTAGAAGGAGAATTTGTTAGAAAGGAGAGAGAATAATTTGTAATGATTTTTTCTGCCCTCTCATTCTCATCTGTGATGCATATAAGACAATTGATAGTTTGTTACAGGGCTTTGCTATCCTGTTACCAGGACCATTCTAACTAACAAACACTCACGGCCAAAACTACGCCGTTTTAGGGAATTAATAACAAATAACCTAAATCAAAACGCACAGCATAACTCAATGGAACCCAACAACACTAATTGGAACGCACCGTTTTGGACAGAAACATTATGTCCAAAACGACGCCGTATAAGAAAATATATAAAACACTCTCTCTCAGACAGCAACTCCAAGTCAAACACTTCTTGTCTTCGATTTCGTTTTTTCCAGAGACTTGATCGAGTTCTCTCTCAAAAAATCCCCAAAAACTCAGCAAACCCTAGCCTTGAATCCTTCCATTAGAGACTTGTCAACCCTTCAAATGGCCCGATCTGACAGAATTTTGTTTGGATTGTCTTTTACCTTACTAGTAAAAGAGGCGCCAACATCTCCATGGAGATTTAAATTGAGGAGGCGCGCAAAGAAAACAATTTATGATAAATCAAGAATTATGGTCGTATAAGCCATCTAACTACAGATGATCTACGATGGACGGGTGTGGATTTTAGAAATTTGGGTTCGTGGGTAGGTGTGAATGCTGAAATTTATCCAGCTGAATCCGCAAACCCATAAAAATTAGAAAAATCCCAAATAGGACCCGTTACCAACCTACATATAACTGAGGTAATTATTACAATAATTTTGCTAAGCAACTAAAAAGTTGTTTGTCTCGCTAGCTTATATGTTCAAATGCTACTTATTATAGTAACTTGAATTCAAAACACCCCCTAAAACTCGAATAACAATTCAGGAAAAAAAAAGAAAGAGGTTTTATTTCCTTTGCAATCCGCTGACAGATTGCAGTAGCAAAGAAAGATACTCTAAATCCATATGACACCATCTGAATCATCAGTAGTATGGTGATGGAAAGCCTTCGTATGGATTGCTGAATACAGAAACATTGCCTAGACGTGAAAATACAACCTGCATCATACAACATTTATAATAAATAATAAGCAACCGTGTATGATTTCGAGATGGTGAAATTTGTATATATTTTTTTTCACTACAAGAAAAATTAACTTTTAGAAACATTTAAAAGACAATATGCTGCCAAAAGACAACGGGTACTGTACGTTGTTATATTTAGGACAACATGCAATGTACGTTGTAAAACGTTTTCACCCTTTTAGCAAAAGGTTCTAGCAACGAACATTGCGCGTTGCGAATGGCCAGATTTCTTGTAGTGAAACTGACATCTAGTTAGGGTAGAAAGTTTATAAGTTACTTGATAATTTCTAAGAGTACGAGACTTAAATTTGGCTGCACAATAATTATAATAATAATCCCATGCCCGCAGGAACTTTTCATCGAATCCCTTAGCAAGATTTTCGCTAAAGAAAATAAATATTTTCATCAAGCCACAAAAGTTGTTACATTCTAGCATTGAACAAAAATCATATATATATATATATATATATATATATATATATATATTCAGTACCTCTGTTTGTCGAAGAAATTTTTCCTCCAATATCTAAGGGTTTAGTGGTAATGGAATCCTATATTTTCCACATGCTCCACACTGGACTAGCAAAATTATCTGCGTTATATATTCTTATTGGCAAAAAAAAAAAAAAGAGTAAGAAATAGAAGACCTAATAATACCAGAGTCTGGATGCAGAAGCCATGGCTGCTGTTACTCTACTTAATGAACTAAAGCATTCTTCAGGCATTAAGTATTCCTTTAAAAAATCTGAACTCTTCATGTGATCATTATAATGCTGGTCCGGTATCGAAATAAACTGGAAAAGATCCCACAAATGCAACCATTAAAAACTTATTGTCACTAAAAAGGCCACATAAGTCTTTTATTACGAATAGTTGGCAGGAAAAAAGTTTTTACAACAGTTATTACTCTCGGCAAAATTTTTTGTCATTACAGTATTTACAACACATTTTGTCACGAAACGAATTACAACGTATACATTTCCTCGGCGGTCAGTTATTTTGTAGTGTGTGAAATGTCAAACCATATATATTCGTGCGCGTGTGCGCACGTGCGTGCGAGAACTATGAAGTGTCAATCAAGCTCATTACAAATCCTTCCCATTTTATATCTATCATTATTACCGGTAGAACAAAGAGCCCATCTTCAGCCATTGATTCGCATAAACAGAAAAACTCCTCCAGGTGTTCATGGCCAACAGCTTCTATCATTTCACTGTAAAAAGAACATTGAAAATATTCATGTTGATTGTTAAAAGTGATTAAACTCATGTCATGGTCGTTATGTATGATACTTGATGGCAAAAATACTTTACCAAGCAATAATTCTGTCATATTTGTGGGATTTTAGCAGTTGGTGAAAGTCCCAAAAAAAGAATTTTATGTGGACCTAGTAACAAATAAGATTATCAATTATATATATAGGAATCATTAGGTGCGGGATTCCACATATTTTTGTGTGCAGGATTCGACTTTGTAACGTTATAAAGCCACTCTGTAATGTTACTGAGCTGGGATCCAACAGTAATGATTATGATTGTTCTCGTGCTATGTAATTTGATACTTGAAATGTAATTTCTCAAGATGTGTTTACCTGAAGGCTAGCTTCCCTCACCCTCATTTCTGCATATTTCAGTTGCTCCTTGATTAGATTAATACCAGTGTATTTACATCCAGTTCATTGGACAATTTCAATTGCTAAGGTTCCCCATCCGCACCCAATGTCAAGAACTTCATGCTTCTCGTTAATTCTTGCCTAGATGAGTTAAATGAAAAGACATAAACCAAATAAAAATTATCAGATGCAGGATTCTCACACTATTTTCCATTCGAAATCCTGATTTATGAGATAAGATAAACAATTTTGATATTTGAGATCTTGCACCAGATAAGGCCTCCATAAACCAATAACAATTGAATATTACAAAAAAATTTAACGAATTTGAATAGAACTTACTTTCTCAATTAGAAGAGAAATTTTTCTCATTTGTGCAACTTTCAAGTTTTCATCTTCACTATATGAAATAATATATTTCATGCACAAATCAATACATTTTGTTAGTTTTCCTTGAAATAAAAATAAATGATACATATTCAAGTATGGTATACTAGTACAACCTGGACGATATCTTCTTTGTTTAAAGTAAAAACATCAAATTGACGAATTAATTAGATCCTAACCTTAAATACTGCACATGACAAACTTATTGATTTATCCAAGAACAGAGCAAAATGTTCATTGCCCTAGAAAAACAAACCGAAAAGGAATTGTAAGTTTCCACTTGGTATACCTAATTGTTAAGTTTTTCAAAACTTTTTGTATTTTTATGTGTTTATGAGAAGTGGTATATAAGGTTGTGACATGCACTTGCATATATATCATTCATGTGATATGTTAATTACTAAAACAGAAAAAACTTGTAGCCTAAGCTTGCGCTATGGTTACCTTAATAATACTACCATAGAGTAAAATTGCATGAGATATTCATTCATGAGAGAGAGAGAGAGAGAGAGAGAAATTACAAGATCATGAATGTGAGTGATATTCATCCGAGCTTGTGTAACATTATTTTGCCCTGAAATATGTCGAAAGAAATGTTTTGCATATGCAATACCCCTAGTAAATAACCATGGAAACCCCAAACCCCTATGTCGAACAAAAGAAAATCTTGTAAGTACCTATAATTCGATTCAACAAGTAGTTACTAGTAATATTACATCCCACGGGAATATCCACCAGTGACAGTACTATACCTTCTCTGATTGAACTTTGAGCCTGAAGGATCCAAATCTTCATTTGCAATCAGAATCTAAAAAATAAGTCAATTAGCTAGAAAAAATAAAAACTTGAGAAGGTATACTGTCAAATAAGAATCCAAATCTCTATAGACCTTATAATAACCACTTATTTAGTAAATATGGAAAAAAAAACTTTAGAACTTGGGCTTTAAGAAGCTGTCTTACCATCATTAGTTTCAATAGACCTTCATCCTTATCCTCAAAAGAAAAATCTCCATCGATGTACGAATCTACAAGGCCTAAATCAGCATCTGTCACAACCTGAAGATAATGTATATATATTTACAATCATTAATTCCGATAACAATTTAGTTAACTCAATAACCTGTATCGAAAATTAAATATATAATAACACTATATGGCTTATTTTAATATTTTGTCAATAGTTTTGCTCTATTAACTTATGTTAAATAATTTCAACATCTTATATATATATGGCATGTAAATTATTTTCCTCAGAAGAATATCAAACATAAATTAAGTTTTATATATACCTTCCAGTAGGATATCAAACATAAATTAAGTTTATGTAAATTATCTTCCTCAGAAGGATATTAACATAAACCGATCATGAATCATGAATACACCTTATTGACATAGTTATGTGGACACCATCCGAGAGTAGTACTATTCCACTGTTGATAGCCAAAAGGCTACACAGTGTAATCATGTAAATAATGTAAGATAGTATGTAAAGAAGAATGGAAGTTTTGAATTTATTAGAAAATACCTAAAGTATGGTTTTTTTGATAATTGAAAGTTGTCGGTAATGACTAAGGACTGTCGGAAATACACATTTCAGATGGAAAAAGTTCGTCAGTCTTCATTAGAAATGGTATGGTTGGAAATAATATTTTTTTGACGGACAGTCGAAAATATAGCTTTTTCGAGTGCAAAGAGTGGTCAGAAATTATGACAATAATGTTATGACAACCAATTGTTAAAATAATATTTTTGACCGTATTTATTGTTGGAAATAGTTCTGTCATTACTAAGGAACTTTTTGGTCGGAAATAATATATATCACCGACGACTATTATGGTTACAAAAACTTGTATTTCCTAGAAGCTCCACTGTCAAAAATAATATATTACCGAGAGATATTGCGATTGGAAATAAAATAGTACCAAGGAGGACCAGAATCAGAAATAATATATTATCAACGAGATTCTCAATCGAAAATATTATATTACCGAGGAGCTTTACAGTAAAAAAATAAGATAAAATTGAAAAAAAAAGACCGTAAAAAATAAGGTATCACCAAGGAGCATTAAAGTCGGAAATAATGTATTATTTATTAGATTTATAGTCGAAAATATTCTTTTACCGATGAGCTTTATAGTTGAAAATAATGTATCACTGACAAAAATTATGGTGGGAAATATTGTATTATCGAGGAGATTTATTGCAGTTGAAAATATTGTATTATTGACGAACTTTGTTATTGGAAAAAATATATTACTGAGAAACACTGTGCTATTACCAAGATGCATTACGGTTAGTCATGGCCCCAATTTGGTTTGAACCGAGCGGTTCGAACCGAATCGGCAGTTTTGAATTGGGACCGGCGGTCCCGGTTCAAAGCCAGTTCCGGAACCGGTGACTAGAACCTGGACACCCAGTTCGGTTCCGGTTAGCCTCCAAAAAAAATTGGAACCGCTAGTTAGGAACCGACGGTTCAAGGAACCGTCCGGTTCCGGTTCTAACAGCTTTTTTTTTTGTACTTTAAAAAAAATTAAAATAATTATACAAATATTTATTTAAATATAAATAAATATATATAATTATATATATTTATATCCCAACACTATTGGGCCATATAAAATAATTTAGAATATTAAATATGAGTATAAGGCCTAACATTATTGTTGGGCCACATACCAATTGGACTATCTCCCACTTTATTTTTTCTTTTGTAACTTAATTTTTATAAGCCATTCAACCTCCTACACAACCCTTTTCTTTTCAATGTGGGACTAAAATTGCATTTGCTATCATTACTACAACTCAACCATTTCATCTATGGCACCAACTTAATTAGAAATCATGAAACACTTTCAATATTTAAAGGCACTGAAACAGACCACTTCAATATTTAACACACTGTGTGCACTCCAAATAACATAATTCAAATTGTATATGTTAATAAACTCCAAATATTCCTCAAGTGTCTTGACATGTTCTTGAAGTTTATTCAAGTACTTGATAGCGTCTCCAAGGACAGAAGCCTTGTCCGTCTGCAAACAAACATTACATCTTCAAGCGAAGACACATCTAACACTGATTGATCAGAGTGTAATTCCTTCACTAATAAAAAAATTAATCAAACTATGCTACACCTGCATATGAAAACAAACTGGTTTTGATTGTCCCAAAATATATGAACTAAGTTTTGCTAACAATATTAATCAACTAAAAATTCTAACTTTTAATATTATTAGTCCTTTTTTTCCAAGAGAGCTTTAATGAACACTTTTCATGTAACATTCACTGTAACAGTTGTTTATATATACCATATATATCAATGTAAAAGTTTCTATTGAAAAGCGACACATGCATACAGTAAAAGAATAAACTAGAAAGTAGAAGCATAAAACACTAATTCTTAAAAAAGTTGGTCTACGAAATTTTTGACTTCTACCTTCTTCAAGCCAGGAACAAGAGCTGAAAGAGCAATGAAGCGTTGGCTGAGCTTTTCTTTACGCTTTCTTTCGGATATTACATTATCTTTCCTCCTAGTTGTTGCAACTCCATTAAAACTTCGTAGACTTTGTTAGTTTGATGATACTAAATATTATCTTCCCTTTCAACACAACATTTATGTTGAGATTAGGTTTGATGTTCCAATGTATATGATCTTTGATTAATATGCAAATTCTACTGAGAAACATGTTTGGTGTTTTAATAAATTGATCAAGTCCATATCAAAATTTATTAAAAAACAAAAAGAAGAAAAAAAAAGATCCACAAAATGTCCAAGTCGCCGCATATGATCAAGTTTAACAACATAAAGGATAAAGAAGATTTTTTATTCATCAAGCCAAAATTTTTAACTATATTCAAATCCCACATTGAAATAGAATTTGAACAATCTTTGCTTATATATATATATATATATAACCATTTTTTCACATCCCACATTAAAAGTGAATAGTTTTGAAACTACCGTTGCTTATATATATATATGAACACTTTTAAAATTTTTATTTTCTACCAAAATGATCCAAGCCGAATTACTTTTGGTTTATTCATTTTTAAAATTTTCCTAATCTTAAATTTTTTTTTTAAAAAAAAAATTCCTCTCCAAAACAATTTTTTTTTTTAATAGAGGGCCGGTTTTGGTTATGGAACTGGCAGTTCAGTTCCACAAAACCAGAGGAGGAACTGGAACCGGGTTCCTCCTCCGATTTTGAGTCGGAACTAGGACCGGAACCTATACGGTCCCGGTTCCGGTTGGGCCAAAAAAGGAACCAGAACCATGGCCATAACTAATTTATAGTTGAAAATAATGTATTATCGAGGACAATGGTGATCAAGAATCCTCCCATAAACTTCAAATTCCCATTGGATGTAAAGGCATAAAAATAACAGTTATAAGAATCTCTATCATAATCAAAAAGGAAATTCTACAAGAATAAACAAAATAATTTCTTTCCGACAACTGTAGTTGTCTACAAATTCTACTCTGGTGTGGCTGCTTGTGAATCGAGCTCTGCAAAACCTCATCCCAACACGCATAGAATGATTCAGAAACTTCTCCGCACAACGCATTGACGTAGGTCTCCTCTTGCTTCTATAAGGTTTTGCGTGTAAAGTTGTTGACACAGTCGGTGAAGCATCTCTCCACTAGTGAATTATACATCCTCAAACTACATATCCATTCAAGAAAACAAACAATTAGGATACTTCAAAAACATCATTTGCAGCAGGATACTTGAAAGGAGAACTGAATAAGATGTTATGTATAGCATTTTAAGTCAGCTCAAACACTTGAAACAAATATGGATACAAATAAGGTAAAAAAATATGTTAGCCAACTGCATTGGAGAACACGTGTTCTCCTTAAAGACCAATGCAGCATCAACTGCATTTTTTAATAATAAGAAGGTTATTATTATTCATGATTTTTAAAACAATAAAATCCATTTTAATGCAAATAATTGGACAACTGCATCAACTCATGATTTTTAGTGAACTAACTTCGATATCCGTAAGACTGTAATTGCACTCAACTAGTTTAGAAATGAAATGAATTTGATAGTTATAGTCTAGCAGGACCTAGTATGATCGGTATCCAAATCAATAAGTTTGATTTAAAATTCAATGCCAATTACAACGTAAGAATTTACACCAGAAGAAACTGTGGAAAAGACTATCAAAAGCAAATGAAAAAGAAATAGGAATGTCAACAAAAGCCTAATTGCTTTTGCACCGAAAAGCAGTCAACAAATGGCTAGAATTTTGGTTAAAAAACATCATGAAATCATGTAGGCGCCGAAAGAATTTTTGGCAGCTTCCTCTCCCATTTGCCTATATATAGGCAAGTTATCAGAAGAATGAAACACAACACAAAATTAAGAGAGAATAGAGAGAAGAAAGGGAGAGAAAAGAAAGAGAAAATTTTCTGAGAAAATTTTGTGAGAAAATTTTGGAGTGTGAAATATTGTAAGGGGTTTTGTGAGTTATCATCTTGGGGTATTAGAGTGTGATCTCTAATTGTGTACACACCATAAAATTTTCTAATATAGTGGAATCACTCCTTCTGGTCCATGGATGTAGGCTTGTATTTTAGCTGAACCATGTAAATTCTTGTGTCATTTATTTTCTGCTATTTTAATTTTGTCGTCTATTTTAAATATATGTACTATCCAATACTGCTCCAAGCATAACAAACTGGTATCAGAGCTTCTGATTGTGTTCCAGGCTGCTAGAAAATTCTTAGTATGCTTTGTGGTTGCAGCATTGTCTGATCTTCCACATCAGAAAAGAATCGTTCCTGAGTCTACTGACTTTGTACTGTGGTGTGGGAAGTACATGTCTAGGAAAAGTTCTGACTAAGGAAAGACCCTACACGGTGTATGTGTCTGTTGTGACCCATCTCTCTTTCTTGAGAACTTACCTGGTGTGCTATTCACGACTACGTATACTATTCAGTATACGGTTATTGATAATAAAGCACTGTCTGGTGAGCCCTACACGGAATAGTGCCACGATGAATAGTATACTGGTGGGCCCCACGTGGAATAGTGCCAAACGGTGAATAGTACATTTATTTTGTTGCTATCCTTGTTAAAATTAAGGATGTCGACGATAAAATTTGAAGTCGTGAAATTTGATCGAAAGATTAATTTCACTTTATGGCAAGTTCGGATGCGTGCTGTTCTTGTTCAAAGTGGAGTTCAGAAAGCTTTGAAAGGTGTTAAACCAGCTGA
Organism: Xanthoceras sorbifolium; assembly: GCA_003430845.1. NCBI lineage: Eukaryota > Viridiplantae > Streptophyta > Magnoliopsida > Sapindales > Sapindaceae > Xanthoceras > Xanthoceras sorbifolium. The sequence goes on from CM010619.1 coordinate 741,007, forward strand.
TATGAAAGATGTAGATTGGCAAGACATCGACGAAAAGGCTCGTTCCGCTATTCAGTTATCTCTCTCTGATGAAGTTTTACGTAAGGTCATTTCTGAAAGACCACAAAGGCATTGTGGGAGAAATTGGAATCTCTCTATTTGAAAAAGACCCTCACAAATAAACTTTATAAGAAGCAGTGTCTATATTCACTCCGCATGAGTGAAGGTACATCTCTCGGTTCTCATATTGATAAGTTTGAATCTCTCATCATGGATCTGCAAAATCTTGATGCCAAAATTGATGACGAAGATCAGGCTCTGCTGTTTCTGTGCTCGCTACCTTCCTCATATAGACATTTCAGAGAAACTATATTATATGGAAAATACACAATTTCTCTAAAGGATGTCAAAGCTGCTTTGGAGACTAAAGAGAAGATTGACCATGATATCACTGGGCAATCTTCTAATAGTTAGGCACAAGAACTATATGCTAGAGGAAGACCTGAACAAAGGGGAAGATCACAATATCGAGGCAAAAGCAAGTCAAAACACATATCAAAATCTAGAGGCAGAGATGTCGTATGCTGGTACTGTAAAGAACCAGGTCATGTTCGTAGCAAATGTAACAAGCTGTAAAAGAAAAGAGAAAAGAAGGTCGCTTCACAAAAAGAAGAGACCGCCCAAGCTAGTGTTGCTGAAGAAAGAGCTGATGTTTTGTGCGTGACAGAAGATCGATTCAATTCCAATGATGAATGGATTATGGATACTGGTTACTCTTATCATATGTGTCCCAACCGGGATTGATTTTTGACATATGAATCTATTGATAGAGGTATTGTTTTGATGGAAAATAATGGCTAATGCAAAACTGTTGGCATAGGAACAATTCGTATCCGAATACACGATGGCATTGTGAGAACATTGTCTAATATGAGACATGTTCCAAACCTGAGGAAGAATCTCATCTCTCTTGGCACTCTTGATTCAAATGGGTGCAAGTTTTCAGCTGAAGGTTGAGTACTAAGAGTTAGCAAAGGTGCATTGATCGTGATGAAGGCTAAGAAAACTGGTAGCCTTTATATACTACAAGGTTCCACTATTACAGGTTCTACAGCTGTTTTAGAATCATCTATGCTTGATTCAGAAGTTACAAAATTATGGCATATGAGGCTCGGGCACATGAGTGAAAAAGGTCTAACCCTGCTAAGCAAGCGATGACTTTTGTGTGGCCAAAGTACTGGTAAAAATGGACTTCTGTGAGCACTGTATGTTTGGAAAACAGAAGAAGCTAAGCTTTGGTACTGGAATTCATAAAACCAAAGGGACGTGGATTATATTTACTCTGATTATGGGGCCCATCGCTAGTTCCATCAAAAGGAGGAGTTCGATATTTATTGACCTTCATTGATGACTTTTCAAGGAAGGTCTGGGTGTTTTTTCTAAAGGAAAAAAAATGATGTTCTTGACACTTTTAAAAGGTAGAAAACTCTGATCGAGAAGCAGAAAGGAAAGCAAATCAAAAGACTCTGAATTGACAATGGTTTGGAATTCTGCAGTGGAGATTTTAACAGATTTTGCGAAGACGAAAGGATTGTCAAACATCGTACAGTAGTCAAAAATTCTCAACAGAATGGTGTTGCTGAATGCATATATAGAACTCTTTTGGAAATGGCCCGATGTATGCTTTCCAATGCTGGTCTGTCTAAAGACTTTTGGGCTGAAACAATGTCCAGAGCTTGTTTCTTGGTAAATCGCTCACCATCTACAGCAATCAAGTTCAAGACTCCTGAAGAGGTATGGTGTGGTAAACCTGCTTATTATTCAAATTTGAGAATATTTGGATGCCTTGCATATATGCATGTTAGTGAAGGGAAACTAGAACCGAGGGCAAACAAATGTATTTTTCTTGGTTATGTATCTGGGGTGAAAGGATACAAATTGTGGTGTTTAGATCCTAAATCACCTAAATTTGTTATTAGTAGAGATGTTATTTTGACGAATCTGTTCTACTAACGCCGAAAAAGGAGTCTCCAGTTTCTTCTGATACAGATAAGATAGGTGGTGCATCGAAGCAGGTGGAGCTTGAAGTTCCATGTCCACTATTGATGCCTTAAAATCCTAATATTTTAGAATCTCAATCAGAAAAGGAGATTGATGTTGAAGATGTGCCTCAGCTGAAAGTAGACCACGAAGAGAAATAAGACCACCACAAAGATATGCAGACTTTGTTGCATATGCTTTGACCATTGGAGAAAAGACAGACTCTATTGAAGAACCTGTCACATATTCTGATGCTATTTCTTCTGTTGATTCTGCAAAAATGGTTAATTTCTATGCATGAAGAAATTGAATCACTTCACAAGAATGATACATGGGTACTTGTGAAACCGCCAGCTAAGCAGAGGATTGTTGGCTACAAATGGATCTTCAAAAGGAAAGAAGGAATTCCAAGAGTTGAGGATGCAAGGTATAAAGCACGGTTAGTAGCTAAAGGCTACGGTCAGGTACCAGGTGTGGATTTTAATGATATTTTCTCATTTGTTGTAAAGCACAGTTCTATTCATGTCTTGCTTGCATTAGTTGTCATGCATAATTTGGAATTAGAGCAGTTGGATGTTAAAACAACATTTTTGCATGGTGAGCTGGAAGAACAAATCTATATGCAACAACCACAGGATTTTATTGTTGAAGGTAAAGAAGATCATGTTTGTTTGCTGAAGAAATCATTGTATGGTTTGAAGCAGTCTCCAAGACAGTGGTATAAACGATTTGATTCGTTTATGATTGGTAATGGATACTCAAGGAGCAACTATGATAGTTGTGTCTATTTTTGAAAGACTGATGATGGCTCATTTGTATATTTGCTTCTTTATGTTGATGACATGTTGATTGCAGCTAAGAACATGTCAGATATTGATAAGTTAAAGAAGAAGTTGAAAAATGAGTTCGAGATGAAGGATCTTGGTGCTGCGAAGAAAATCCCCGGTAGGAAATAAAAAGAAATCGGAAAGAAGGAAAATTATCCTTGAATTAGAGAGGATATATTGAGAAAGTCTTGGAGAGATATGGCATGAAAAATTCTAAACCAGTATCTATTCCATTGGCTGCACACTTCAGATTGTCAGCAGCTTTATCACCCAAGACAGATAGCGAAAAGAAGTATATGACTCGAGTTCCCTACTCTAGTGCAGTTGGTAGTATTTTATATGCTATGGTCTGTACGCGTCCAGATATTTCTCATGCAGTTAGTGTTGTTAGTAGATATATGTCTTGTCCCGGGAAAGCACACTAGAATGTAGTGAAATGGATTATGCGATATCTACGTGGAACTTCAAAAGCATGTCTGGAGTTCAGTTGGAGTAGTAGTTCTCTAGTCGGATTTGTCGACTCTGATTATGCAGGTGATCTTGACAAAAGGAGATCACTTACAGGACATGTATTCACTCTTGGTGGAAATGCAGTTAGCTGGAAAGCTTCTTTGCAACCTGTTGTAGCGTTATCAACAACAGAGGAAAAATACATTGCTATTACATAGGTGATAAAAGAAGCACTCTGACTTCGAGGATTGTATAAGGAGCTTAGTTCTTGTTCTGGTGCCACTACGATTTTCTGGGATAGTCAAAATGCAATTCATTTGACTAAAGACCAGATGTTTCATGAAAGAACTAAGCATATTGATGTCAAATTCCATTTTGTTCGTGATATCATTGCCCAAGGAAGAGTTGCCGTGAAGAAGATAAGTACTCATGATAATCCTATAGATATGCTGACGAAATCTCTTCCAAGTGTCAAGTTCAAATACTGCTTGAATTTGATTGATATTTCAAACTGTTGAAATACTTTGTCAAGGTGGAGCGATACTGCTATTGATCAAAATTCAATCTAAGGTGGAGATTTTTCAACAAAAGCCTAATTGCTTTTGCACCGAAAAGTAGTCAACAAGTGGCTTGAATTTTGCTTAAAAAACATCATGAAATCATGTAGGCACTGAAAGAATTTTCGGCAGCTTCCTCTCCCATTTGCCTATATATAGGCAAGTTATCAGAAGAATGAAACACAACAAAAAATTGAACGAGAATAGAGAGAAGAAAGGGAGAGAAAAGAAAGAGAGAATTTTGTGACAAAATTTTGGGGTGTGAAATATTGTAAGGGGTTTTGTGAGTTATCCTCTTGGGGTATTAGAGTGTGATCTCTAATTGTGTACACACCATTAAATTTTCTGATATAGTGGAATCGCTTCTTCTGGTCCGTGGATGTAGGCTTGTATTTTAGTCGAACCACGTAAATTCTTGTATCATTTATTTTTTGCTATTTTAATTTTGTCGTCTATTTTAAATATATGTACCATCCGATACTACTCCAAGCATAACAAGGAAGCATACCGATTCAGTTTGCCTATGAAAAGCCTCCAGTCTTGACTTGAGAACAGCAGCAGTATCATCTTTACGTTGAATCAAAGGCTCTCCAGTTACCTTTAAAATGAAAATAATAAAAAATTGATCATCAGAACTTCAACTAGTTCTCAAAATCATCAAAGCAACATATGCAACACCAATCATTATAACAAAATTTTCAACACTGGCAGATTTTTTTTCTTACATTTTGAATTATGCAATCAAATATCAGATACTTCATGTGATATCCATGTCTGGCAATACAATCATTAAAGCATAAATTTTCATAAGCTCTTTTTTCTGACATATACAAACTGTTTAAGAGTCTGAATTTAAGAATTTGGTTTATATTTGCCAAAATATGGAGTTAAATTTTGGACAATTGAGGTAAAAAAAACCAATCATGATTTTATTGGTTTTTAAAAAATGCACTTGATGCTTCATTGGTTTTTAAGGAGATTTAAGGAGAAACGTTTTTTTCTTTTTAACTTTAACTTCACAAATAATCAACCAAACCACATAATCAGTTGCAACTTGGATTCTATCAATTCACTATGCAAAGCCATAAAACTTAAATAAAAAATCATATCAAAACAAAACCCACATTGAGCTCATTTAAAAATATATAACTGGATACAAATTAGTACACATCTGATTAAATTAAGCATCTGTATAATCCAAAATTTCACCAAAAATACAGCTTTAGGCAACAAATCAAGTTATGGGCAAGTGAATATGAAGAGAGAAAACAGGGAAAAAAAAAAAAAACCTGTTGCGTAATTGAAGGTGCTCGATCATGGAGGCCATTCGAGCCTGGTCTTGCTCGGGAAGCCCCTCAAGTCCTCTTAACATGCTCTTGTCCATACTGGATCCTCTCCCACTGCTGTTTTGATTCGATGTCACCGCTGATACAGGAGACAAGTAGGGTTTATTAATGTTGAAGGAGTGCTTTTGTGTTTCTGTTTCTCTGTCTCCTTTTTATGCTTACGTCACTGCAACACTGCTTTTTTTTCCTTGTTTTTCATTTCAAAGGGCCTGATGATGGTAAAACGCCCATGATGGTTTGGGCCGGTTTACCAGGTTGGATCTACAAGTGAGTCCCACTTCTAAATGTAATAGTTGAATCATATCTTATAATAATGTGACATATATAATTCGATAAATTGTGAATTTGTTTATTCATGGTTTTCACTTTATTACCATGCTCTAAATAAATATGTTTATGACAATTTATACTAGTGGAGAAATCGAATACATCACTAAGTAACTAACCCAAGAACTCCATTATGACCAAACTTTCCAATAATCTCCTTATATATCTCTCATTCTAGTTAGTTTATTAATATTTCTAGGTTTCATGTATGTGTGATGTATAATTTATGTACAATATTTAGAGTAAAAAGAAAATATTTTGAAAATTAAATATTTTCTTGTAATTGTTAATCATATAATTTCGATTATCACATCAATTAACATGAAATTGTAATGTATGGGATAAAAAGAATCAAGATGATTAATTATTGAAACATTGCAACTAGAAATATATAAAAGTAAACTTATCTTATATTCATCGTTCACTTATATAAGGTCACGTTGTGTGCATATGTATATAGTTATCGAATCTCTATACAAATTATGCATTATTGCAAAAATTTTATAGCTTAATATTTAACAATTGAAACTATTTTGATGGTTTGTTAATAAATTGTGAAAATGTAAATAAATAATAGAAGTTATGTAGAAGTGAAATTATTTCAATGCATTGAACCTTATAATATGATCTCAGCGACGTTTAATATAACAAATTAAGAAAAAGAAATAAATTCGAGAATAGAAAATAAATACATACAAAGCAATTGCCTTGGTGGTTTGGAGGCTTCAAGCCACCAAGGTTCAAACTTTAGTGGTGTAAATTTGTAAATAATTATTTTTCACCATTGCCTATAACACCGCAATTGTGTGGGTAGACCTCTTCCCCATGTGGGAGTAGACCCCTCCCGTTACTGGGAGTAGTTGTCCGAATCGTATTTGTATGATTTAATCTCGGTTGGTACCGGTAGTCCTCTGACCTTTCAAGTGTCAGCTTTCAAAAAACAAAAAAGAATAGAAAATAAATTACTAGCTTGTTCCAGTTGACATAGTGGTAGTAAATTGTTATAAAAATGATAAATACAAAATAAATAGTAAAGATAATTTTGAATTTAATGTTTTGATTACTGAATTACATAATTGAGTTAACAATTAATAGAAATATATATATATATATATATATATATATATATTATATCCAGCCCTATTCTTATTAATATAAAAATCATTGTATCCTTTTTTATACATTATGATATTATACTTTAAGTCGATTCATTTCACTTTTCCTAATATTTAATTCAATAATTTAGTATCCGTTAATGGTGTGAGAAGCTAACAAATAATAATGATGACGCTTCCTTAAAAGAAAACAAGCCAGAAAATAAATACTTAAGTAAAAAATAAATTAAATTAAATCTCAATCAAACTTAAACGGCCAAAAAGGGAAAAAAAATAATTATAATCAAATTTACACTGCTAAAAAGGCTTAAACTACAAAAAATGAAAATAAATTAAATCTTAATCAAATTTAAACTATTAAATAGGGAAATAAATTTATTATAATCAAACTTAAATTACTAAAAAGGAAAATAAATTAAATCTCAATCAAAACTTAAACTGCTAAAAAGGAAAATAAATTAAATCCTAATCAAACTTAAACTACTAAAAAGGAAAATTAATTAATTATAATCAAACTTAAACAACAAAAAAGGAAAAATGAATTAAATATAATCAAACTTAAACTACTAAAAAAAAAATTAGATCCTAATCAAACTTAAACTACTAAAATGGAAAATAAATAAATTATAATAAAAAAAATATAGTATAGACATATCAGCGAGTTGATTAAGTCGAGATAAATAAAACTCTTTTAAAATATATTACTACATATCTTAAGACCGAATGAATTGATGTATTATATTAAATTGGATTACTTCGATTTAATTGAAATATACAACATTGATCAAAAAATTTGAATCACAAAATACAACTTATATAACATATTAGCACCCAGAAGGTCTTTGGCTCTCCTCTCCAGCCCCCCAGGCAGCCTCGCTCTTCTCCGTGGTCGCCTCCTCCCGCAGGCTCCCTGAAGTTGAATACTGATGCAGCAGTGAAGCCTGGCTGTTCTGTGATGGGTTCTGGTGCAGTGGTGCGTGATTCTCAGGGCAAGGTTGTTGCAGCTTCTGCTAAGCCCCTCTTGGGGTTTTTTCCTGCTGAGCTTGGCGAGTTGCTGGCGTTGCGAGAGGGGTTGCTGCTGGCGAAGGAGTTAAACCTGATTATCGAGTGGGTTGAGTTAGATGCTGTTAATGTTGTGGCTAGGGTGTTTCATTCTCTTCCTTGTTCTGTTATGGACCCTATTGTTTCTGATGTTAAGGCTCTTCTTAGGGCTGTGGGAGTTTCCAACTGTCATGTCATTCCTCGTTCAGGGAATGGAATGACACATTCTCTTGCTTCCCTAGCCTTTTCCTCTAAGGAGGAATTTTGTTGGTTCAATCCTGAACCTAGCTTTCTTGTTGGTCTTCTGTTTTAGAAGTTTTGTTTGAAATCAAAAAAAAAAAAAAAACATATTAGCATAAAAATCATTGTATCTTTTTTTTTTATATATACATTATATTGTAGTTGCTATTTAGAATTATGATATTATATTCTAAGTCGATTTTTATCTCACATATGAAGAACTTAATAATGATTTTCACCATATTTCACTTCTCTTAATATTTAATTAAATAATTTAGTATCCGTTAATGGTGTTAGAAGCTAACTTATAATAATGAATTAAACTTAAATTACTATAAAAATAAAAATAAATTAAATTATAATCAAACTCAAATTACTAAAAAGAAAAATAAATTAAATTATATTTAAATTTAAACTATAAAAAGGAAAATAAATCAAATTTTAAATTTTAAAGTATTAAAAAGAAAAATAAATTTTATTTTCAAATTGATCGTATAGCAGCAAATAACATCTTTCTGCTTATTTGTGGAAATCAATCTTTATTTTTCAGCAATTGAACGAGAAGTGATTTAGGAAAGAATAATAAACTGATCAAAAATTGTGGTCGGAAAACTTTAACCTTTTTTTAGGACAAGTTATTTGTTATCGGAAATTTATAATATTTCCAAGGATCAAGACCATGGTCGGAAATATTTTCTTTTTTTCTAAGGACAAGTTACATCTTGTCATAAATTTTATAACATTTCGAAGGACCAAGTGTCTTGGTAAAAAAAGATTCAATTTTTCCGATACCTATATACATATGGTTAGAAATAGTGTTGGCGCCAAAGCTTGGCACCATTTCCATAGTATTTCCAACGACTTTCAACACCTTTTTTAAGGGCATTAGTTATGTCGTAAAAAATTGATATTTCTTTTACACTTTTCCGATGGTTACATTTTTACCGTTAGAAATACTACTTTTACCGACCATATTTAGACTCCATTGAAAATTAGTTGTCAGAAAAGTCACTTTTTCTTGTAGTGGTAGCTGATAATTATGGCAAAATGTAAAGACATCAAAAGCAGAGAAGCTCATAACTCGTTCCAAGGGGCAAGACCATATTGAACAACATATTGGATTCTACAAATTTTATTTGTTATTATTAATAAGTAATGAAATGGACTATCAAAACTCATGATACGAACGTTTATGTAATTATAATATGCTTTAGTGTGCTTACAAGATAAGCCTTTCGAAATAGTTAAAGAGTAATCATGTGATCTTATAAATTGCTCCAAGGTCTCACTATGATCAATATCAGGGTTGTTCTCATGCATTTCAAGATAATTGCAATTTTCAAAAAACGAAAATAAATAATAATAATAATAACAATAATAATAATAAATAAATAAACAAATAACTAAATAAAATACCATTTTAAGAAATAGGAGAGTCCAATTACAGTAACATAAGACCATTAAACTAGAATTTGTTAGAATGTCTTAATATGATTGGTTGGGTTATTTCCTGACAATTTAACCTTTTGAGTCTAACGCAACTGACATGGTATTAGAGATCAGTTTGAGTTGCCCTCACATTCATCATATCAGTTAGTGTATTTATTTTGTTACCTGCATCTATCTTCAAATGGGATTGACAATGTATCAAATCTGTCAGTCTGATACGTTATGAGAGTATATTTAAGAGTCTTATATTATTGATTAGGTCATTTTTTTAATAGGTGACTGAATGATATATATGTAAAATAAGAGAAAGGGGTAGGTGAATACCTGATGACATGATCCTTAAATTTGATAATTTCACGAAGCATTTTCTAAAAGGAGGGATTGAGTAAATTCTTCTCCTGAGCAAACACACTTGAGAATCCATTTTTGTTACCTGTAATTATACTAATTTAATAAAATATAAAATCATATATTTATTATATGAAAATATATATTTATTATGATATTCTAATATCATTTTCAAGTTGATTTCTGGGATGTAGCCAAAATCCAAAGTGTACCACTGCCCCACCACTACTATCACTACCATTAGTCACATTTTTAATTTTCCTGCTAATATATATATATATATATATATATATATATATATATAATATGTTATTAATTTAATAAAATATAAAAATATATATTTATAATATTAAAATACTATAATATATTTATTAAAAATAATTCTTTAATATTTTCAATTTTTTAATATTATAAATATAATTATCATATTTATTTATTTTTAAGTCAAGTTATTTTGATTTTGATTATCATTATTTTGGACCATAAAGCGACTGTGTGTGGCTCAAATAAAGCTCTTTTTTTTCCTTTATTTATAATATTGCCTCTGTCTCATACCTGCTTTCTTACATCAATTTATTTTGTTCTTTAAATTAGAATTATTTAATAAAATTAAATATTAAAAAATCAATTAATTTTTAAGATTTTTGTTAATATATTAAAAAAGAACTAGAATTATTTAATAAAATTAAATATTGAAAATTCAATTAATTTTTAAGATTTTTGTTAATATATTAAAAAAAAATTATAATAACTGACATCATTTAAACTAATACTTTTAGAAATAACATCTGATTATTGATTCTTCTCAAAATAGCACCATTTTTCATTAAAATCTCAAAATACTCTTAATGAAAGTTGGAATACTATATAAGTGTTATATAGTTAAAAAAAAAAACCTAACCTAGCACACAAGTGAAAAAGAAAGAGAGTTCGGCCACCAAAGAGAGAAAAGAAAAAAAACGTTTTTTCTGACTCTCCCCTCTTTTGCAGGATTCGGCCAGCGTTCTTTTCACGTGACCTCCATCTCTTGCCGTGACGTGCCCACACACACGTTGTCAGACCGCGGGTCATAGCTCAGAAGATCTGGTGGTAGATCGAAAAATCATTAAAAGGAAAATCAAGAAAAAGGTATGTAGTTCATGAAATCCTTTTTTGCGTATATACAGGAACTTGTTCCTGATTGAAAAAGGTTTTCAATATAAGAAAAATTTTTGAAACCCAATTCCGCATGTTATACGATAATTAAAAGCTTTTCTAAAACTCCCTTCAGTGTAGAGTCAAAATCGGCTTTGGTCCGGCTGAGACTTCTCTTCTGCAAATCTTCGTCTTCTCTTCTCTTGATGACCAATCAATGTAATTCGTAAAACTAATCTTGTGTTGGTGTTTGGTGATGATGCTTTGTGATTGGAGGGTAAAGAATGGTGAAAATTGGCCCTAGGCCGCAGCCAAGAGCTGCTGGAACGAACCCAGCCGAACTCTCTCTCTTGGATCTTCTTCCTCTGGTTCATATCTCCTTTGATTCACCAATGGGGGCTATTTATAGAAGATGTATGGTACTGTTCATGGTCACTGTCCATGCGTAATAGATACTGTTCATAGGTACTGTAACTGTTCACCGCGGTAATACTATTCACGTGTACGGTACTGTTCACGTGCGCGGTACTATTTATATGTACGGTACTATTCATATGTACACCGGCATCTTCAATTTAATCCACCAAGGCTTCCTCAGTAAGCTCCTACGCCTCATACTAAGAATACATGTCCTGAATTACTTGGTTTTACCTCGATTCATCATGTATTCGCATTAATTCATGGGGCTCACCTAATATCTACACATACTCACAAAATACATCAAACATACCAAAAATACTTAAAAATACAATCAAAAGAAACAATTCAAGGGTCATAAATATATAATAAATGACCAATCAACACACACACACTTACTTTTAATGTTTTTGTTAGAGATTTGACGCACACACACATTTTTTTTTTTTAACGTTTTTGTTAAAAATTTGGTGGAGACCGATCTCCATCGTCCATCTTTTGAAGATGAACGATTGGATCTCCAGTAGATCTAGAATTATTTTTAAAAAAATTATATTTTAAATTTTATTAAATTTTTATTATGTGTTTTTAATTTTCTTAATAATTTTTTAATTAAAAGTATTAAATTCATCTTTTTATTAAATTATTTTCTATAATTTTCTATTAATGGAACAAATATGTTGCAGTGATACAACTTAATGGGCAGTAGACAAATAGAATAAATGACATATGTTACTCAAGTAAAATACTATGAGTATATGACATATGGACACAGGTATTTGATTATTATCAATAATCTGTTGACATACACACAAATAAAACTTAAGATGTCTTTTTGAAAATGCATATGTTCTATTAACAGAAAGACCTCCTCCTTATCTTATTATTATCAATAGCAAAGAATTCTCATTCCAACTGAAAAAGATAAAAGATGACAAACAATATATATATATATATATATATATATATATATATATATTATAGCAATAATCTACTAAACATACATTTAATCAACTAATAATTAAATTCAAATTACATTTTTATGTAATTAAATAAAGTAAAAATAAATGTACTCATTTTATCCATTTAATCCATTAAAAGTGGATTAATTTATTAAAGATACATTTAATCGAGTAAAAATTAAATTCAATGTTAATTACCTATTAATTAAAAGTATGCAATGTATCAAATCAAACATACATTTTACTCATTTAATTAATTTAGATTCAATATATACATTTAACCAACTAAAGATTCATTATATTATAAGTAAATAACACCCAAATCCCCCAAGATTTACTCTTCTATATGCAAAAATAACATTTAGGTTTATTGACAAAAACTTCCCTTACCGTTAGTCAACTTCCATCCAATTTGACAGAGTTCACGAAACCCAGTGAACTAGATTTTACCAATAAAACTATAACTGAGTTCGTTAGCAAACCCAACAACCAAAGGAGGCTCGGTGGATCCATAGGAATTCACAATGGATCTTCCCATCTTTGTTTTTTTTTCTTTTGTTTTCTTTTTTAAAAAATAAATTAATCTCTATCGTCTATCTCAAGTGAGATGGATGGTAGAGATCTTAATTATTTTGATTTTTTATTTAATAAATTTTAGTAATATTATTTTGGGGGCATTTTAGTCTTTTTTACAGTCAAACTTGGTTAACCGTTAAAATGGATGAAAGATGACTAACGAAAGAGGAGAGCTTTGCCAATAAACCTAATAGTTGTTTCAGCTTGTAGAAGAGCAAATCTCGGGGGCTCTGAATGTTATTTACTCTTGTGTTGTATTAATCTAATGGGAGAAATTATTTTGGTTTATATTTTTCTTGAATTATTAAGTTTTTACTAATGTTTCAATTTTTAACTCGCGTGGTCCTTAACTTTTTTAAAATCCATCACTCTAGACCTTATGACCAAATTTTTTATAATCAAATTGACAGAATATGCACATTGACCATTTCGCCCTTTACTTCAATTGATTGGGTTAAAAATATAATTTTGCCATTTATTTTTTAAAATTTAATAAATTAACATTAACTTGTACATCCATTAAGAATATAATTTGTGTTACCAAATTTTATTTTAAAAAATTATAAAATATATAAAATTGATAAGAAAAACCCTTAAATATTATAAAAACACAAAAAATAATGTAAAAATAACTTAATACCAAAATTAAAAACCTTTAAAAAACTTAAAAATTACTACAATAAATAACTAATTTATAAAATTTAATAATTCAAAATAACACATCAAATTAATATTAAAATATAAAAAAATTAAGTTACAATAAATTAAAAAATAAAAAAACACAAGAATAAATTATTAAAATAATAAAAAAATTTAAAATAATTTTTAAAAATGTTAGTAGGAGGCATTGTTTTTTTTAAATATCATTTTTTTTAATAATTATTAAAACAAAATTTTGAAATTTTTTTATTGAGTTGTTATTATTTTATTTTTTGAATTAAATTTTTATTTAATAATTTTTTATTTATTTTTTAACCTAAATTTTTATTTTTATGTGTAGAGACTAAAATATCCCTAAAACCATTAAATTTGACTAACTGCTGACTAACAGAAGAATTAAGTTGATGAATTTTTAAAAAGTTAGGACTCACGCAGTTAAAAGAGAAAATATCAGTTAAGAAGTACTAATTCAAAAAAGAATAGGAACCAAAATAATTTTCATCCTAATCTAATAAATTAAAATGAATTACTTTATTCAAGATACATTTAACCTGTCAAAAATTAAACCAATAGTAGTATTAAATAGGAACACTTGACAGCTTTTGGTTAAAAAAGAAGAAGTTATTTTTGTAATATTTAATATGATTATAATAAATTAATCTATTCAAGATATATTTAATCAATAAAAAATTAAATCAATCGTTGCATTAAATGGAGGCACTTGGGAGTTTATGTTAAAATGTCGCCATTTTTATAATATAAAATTGAAATATTAATTTGATTATAAAATTTGTTTCTGCTTACTTTTTAAGTTCTTTATGCACTCTAAATGATTAGTTTTATTGGTATAATATTTGCTTGTATGATACTATTGAATATTTCTTTTAAAAAAAAACTTGAATTTTTATTTTTATATTTAAAATAATTTGGAATTGGATTAAAAAATAATATGATAAAATATTTTTTATATGAGTAAATTATAATTAAATTTAATTTTAAATATAATTGATCTATTAAACAGAGATATATGAATTGTAATTAAATTAAAATAAAAAATAAATTAATTTTTTAAAAAACAAAACAAAATAATAAAAAATTAATTTAAATCATATTAATACATTGTAAATTAATTTTATTTTAAGAAGTTATCATCAATCCAATTAAAATTTGGTAAAAAGCATGATAAAAGTTTACAATTTTAAGAGTTAAATCCTGCTTTAATATTTTTTAATTAAATAAAAACACGAAAAGTTTACATTTTTTTTTATTATCAAAACTTAAACTTTATAGAAATAAAAACGATGAATACAAAGCTAATGGCAATCAGCCAGAATAAGTTGATAGATAGAAGAGGGAACTTCTTTCATCCAAACACACTTACCCTCTAAAGAAAGAGCTAATTTAGCTAAAGAATGAGTAACAGCATTACATCGTTTAAAGATATATGACACATATCAATAAGCATAAGCTAATTATTAATTATAAAATTCTGTCAGTATGATATTGCTAATATGTGGCGAGTAATGCGTACTCAAACACTCCCGGCTCTACATGAGCCAAGTATACTTCATGACTTTTATTTCCTTTATTTACATTGTTATCATTATCTTTTCCATTTAAATATTTTTCACAACAAGTTAATTTTTTTTCTTCAATATTTTTTGAAATTAAAGATAGAAAATTAATTTATAATTTTTTTGAGTAACATATTAAATTAATTATATTAAACGTAAGCTCATTTTTAGTTTGTTCATCTAATTTTTTTATCAATAAAAACTTTTGAACATCAACTACACAGTAGAAAAAGAATTAAGTAAAAACTCTTTTAATATTACAAAACATAAGTTCAATGTTAGTGGAAAAATATGTATTACTAGAAAAATATTTCTTTTATTAAAAAATTTGTTGAACGAATTAAAATTGAGCTTTAATTGATGTGGACAATTTTTTAATAGAGGTTTTTTTTTTTTTAAGTAATAGAGGTTTTTTTTTTTTTTTTGAAGTAGCATTTATGAGACCGACATCTTGATATTTGGCATCATATTATTGTTTTCACTGAAAATAGTATCTAAATGTAAATTTGAATAAAATTATCTCTCAGTATAAAAGATAAAAGAGAAGGGTAGGCAGGTGCTTCTAAAAAAATTGTTCTTTTTAGTGAGTGAGTGAATTAATAGTTCCCTAAAAAAAAAAAATAGTGAGACTCACTAAAAAAATGAGTGGGCGAACTAACCCACTCACTAAAATAAATTTGCCCACGGACTGATTAGAATTAGGTAATTAGTTCATGGGATAAACTAATAGTTCGTCCACTCAAAAAATTCTTTTTTTTTTAGTTCTTTGGTGAATTTTTTTTTTTTTAGTTTAACACCACAACTCACTTTTCGTTCGATCGACAATAAAATCAAAACCAGTCCCCTCCCTCTTCATCATCGCTTATTTTACGTTTCTTTCTTCAATATTCACTTCGTTTCATGTAATAGATCTCTCATTCTCTATCTCTCTCGATTTAATTTTCAGAATTGAAAAATTAAGATCTTGTGCTTGTTGATAGATCTGATCAAATAAAAAAAAATTGGTGTGTATTTTCTACGGTTTTTGTATTGTTTTAGATTGCGTATAAATCGGTATGGCTGTGTTTAGATGCTTTGTGTGATGAAGAGAAGAGAGAGAGAGAGAGAGAGAGAGAATAATCTAATACGATTTAAATAAAAGAGAATAATTAAATAATGTGATTATTTAATTAATTAAATATTTAATAAAATAATAGATTTTAATAATTATGAATTATGAATTCTATTTATTAAATATGAAATCATGTGATTAAATAATGACTAGGACAAAAGAATTAAAATAATTAGATTATTTTAATAGTCCAAAATGTCACAGGTTCAAATCTTTAGGGAGACTAAAAATAAATAGGATTTAGAATCCTATTTTGACTTGGTTAAACTAAAACCCTAAAGGAGTACTATATAAGTGTTATATAGTTAAAAAAAAACCTAACTTAGCATACAAGTGAAAAAGAAAGAGAGTTCGGCCACCAAAGAGAGAAAAGAAAAAAACGTTTTTTCTTACTCTTCCCTCTTTTGCAGGATTCGGCCAGCGTTCTTTTCACGTGACCTTCATCTCTTGCCGTGACGTGTCCACACACACGTTGTCAGACCGCGGGTCATAGCTCAGAAGATCTGGTGGTAGATTGAGGAATCAGTAAAAGGAAAATCAAGAAAAAGGTATGTAGTTCATGAAATCTTTTTTTGCGTATATACAGAAACTTGTTCCTGATTGAAAAAGGTTTTCAATATAAGAAAAATTTTTGAAACCCAATTCTGCATGTTATACGATAATCAAAAGCTTTTCTAAAACTCCTTTCAGTGTAACACTATTAATTGGACCATCCAATTAATCTACCGTGACTCTCGTTACCAACAACCATAAGGGCTAGTAAGGGGACCTAATAGACCCACAGTTTTGAGCTCCAATAATACTTAGTAATATTAATTAAAACTCTTTAATTAATATTTCACGATTATTAACCTCGAAGTTATTCCACTAAAAAACCCAAGGCTGCACTCTCAGAATTGTAGACGTGTTTATACAATCTGAAGTCTCAGTGTCCATTGATATAGCTAATTGCATATAGTGTGATCCTCCACAAATAATTCATAACTAGAGCTGGGTCATAAAGTCCGTTATACCCCTCTAGAAATATCTTTTCCTTTAAGTACCATTGATTCTCTAATGAACAATTAAATCCCGTCTTCCTCACAGAAGAAGGAGAGCGCTCATAATCGTTCAAGCCCCGAATCAACCTTTAAGGGAACTACTCATCTACTTTAATCAAGAAGGAGTGGATTCCACTATTGTGTTCAAACCTTCCCAGCCGCAAGCCAAACTGTAACTCCAAGATATGGAGGTATTGGTCGAGATTCTCATCAACCTCACTCATGGTAAATCAAAAGCCACGATCCAACGTGAAGGAGTCGATAAGACACTCAAGATTAAGATCACCTATAAATAGCCATCGTTTATCGATTATTTATGAATCTCATCTACTAACGGATCTTGGTGAGAGATTCATATAAATCGTGGCCCAGTCCTATATGATCTAATCATATAAGGTGCCTCCATTCTCATGTCAACTACATGAGCGGTCTAGGATAAGATCACCGTATTTTACATAATGGACCGCAGCAATAGATCAATCACAAACAAAGTACCCAGCTTTGTTCCCTCTCTACGGACTCTTTAGATTGCACGTCTCAAAATGAATCCTCTCTGTATATGACCATCATATACTCATTATGAGATTACATCTTGCAATTTAGGATGTTCTTGCACAATACGAATGTATTACTGAATATAAAACATTTTATGAACTTGAATGATAATCTGAATAATTCTTATTATTGTCTTTAACCATTTACAATTACAAGCTTTAGGGCATAAATCCCAACATACACGTCTCCGAATGGGTTGTATCACATCCCTTTTCCTATCTTCTTGTTATTTCGATTATATGAGTAGCTAGTTTTGTTGTTAGATGGTTTTAGGAACCATGAACGAATTTGAATTTTATTGATTATGAACATATTTTGTATATTATTTTATTTTATATTATTACTTTGTGTTCAATTTTTGTGTTTTGCAATTGCGAAAGTAGATTGCATGCTCTTTGATGAGAACCGATTTGATATTTATTGTAATACATGATATTAATTTTGAGTGTATTTTATATTATTACTTTGTGTTCAATTCTGGTTTTTTGTGATTGCGAAAGTAGATTGCATACTCTTTGATGAGAACCGATTTAATATTTATTGTAATATTATATGAGAAATTATTGAAATTGCAATAGAGCTTAATTGACTCAAGAATCAATACTAGGTTAGTTTCGATAAGAAATTACTTAATTAACCTTTGTATTAGATTAACTATGGTTTTCAATTAATTGCACTCTAGGACCAATAGGTTTATTTGATTGAATTCATATACTATACCATTGCGGGAGCAATCCAATGTGGTGTGGCCTTAGTTGAAGAAGTCTTATCATGTTAATAACGTGCTTCATAATAGTCAATATATTTCCTTATTCGGAATTGGAAACGTGTGACCACCTAGCATTATCTTCCATTTAATCCGTCTCGCTTTATTTTATTGTATTAGTAGTTAATTATAGTTTAATTAAAAACCCAAAAACAACAACCTTGATTTATTTTACCGCTTTAGTATAATCTCTAGCTTTAGAATTAGTTCCACCACTTTCTTGTGAATTCGACTTCGTACTCACGGAAATATTATTACTTCGACACATCCTACACTTTGGATTTATTCCTACGCATTTGAGCATGTCATGTGTCACTAGATAACCACCGGCTTAACAGCTTCACCAAATTGTTCAAATTTCTGAGAACAAAAAAGGAATCCTATTGATGTTGTTATTATTTAATGACATTTTTTTATCCTTTGAATAATTGATGGTAACTAAGGTAAAAACTACATGTTTATTATTCTAAACATGCTAGCTTCTGAACATTGAGTATGTAAAATTTCATTACACTAATATATTTTAAATAATTTTTTTAAACAAATCTCGTACATCACATAGGTTGATGCACTAGTAGATCAAATCATCTTAAATGTTATTGGACTTTGTTATGCATATAATTTCATAAGCTCAATGGGCCTGGAAAAGTCAGCAAAGCCTAATGGACCTGAAAAAGTCATCAGAGCCCAACGGCCTGGAGATGTTGGTAAAGTTGAGGTAGTAAGCAAGTCCAATTGCGAGAGGTCAGGAAGGGATTAAATCCCTAAAGTTCAAAGCGGGCTATGACGCTCCAGCAAGCTAGGAAGACTTCGTCACCTCTCATCTCACTGTAACAATTTTAGCTCCAACTCGCAATCACTTAGCTCGACGCGTATTTTTTAGATAAGGGAAGATCCCATGATTTGATGGATCTAATCACACCAGTTGACTAAATTCAAATTTGTATTTAATCCCTATAATTCAGCAATTGTATTGTCGGTTTTTATTACGATAATTAGAGATATTATTTGATTCTTAATTTATAGTGATTCATTCAATGTAAACAAATAATGACACCACCTCTTGAACACTATAAGAGGGAAGGATCATCGCTGGTATAAGAGTTATAAATTTTGTGAGAGAAACACTAAGTGACAGCTAAGAGTAATATCATAACAGTGGATGTAGGTTTTGATTTTCAGCCGAACTACTTTAAAAACTTTGCAACTTTGATTTTCTTTTTATTGCTAAACCATTATATCCACTGTTTATTACATTGACGTGATTCACACGTCAACAGACTTTATCTAGATTACTTGGTACTTAAATTGTTATTTAAGCAAGAAAAATCAATCTAAAACGGATAAGAGTCTATTAGGGGTAAAATCATAATTTTGTTGAACTTTGGAATTATATGGATACTTTCCAAAATTCTATTACACTAATGTTGTGAGAAAATTTTAGCTTAGGGAACAATTTTTATTTTATTATTGAAATGCAATTACCTCGATATAATGTTCTTGCCTTCTTGTAACCTTTTTTTAAAAACAGTTAAAATAAAAATGAACTTTAATATGATTTTCAATTTTAAAAACATTCCAGTTTCAACAAGAATACGCTACTTGAGAAATAGATTAGATGTAGAGAGTAAATGTTCAATAATAAATTTTAGGGGGTGGTGTACAAAGTAAATAGTGAAGTTTGTAATATTTTTTTTGTAAAGAAAAGTTTAGGTGAGGGGAGGCTATCTCAGTTCTGGGTCAGGGCATGCCACAGGTCTTAGTAATGGCTTATTGTGTTGCTCACAGATTACTCACCAAAAAAGACTCTAGTGAGACTCATACCTTGATACTTGCCAAGACGATAGTGGCAATAGAAACACCATTATTTATATTTAAGATCCAACCGTAAAAGAAAGATAATACACAACAATAACAAGCGTCTTTTACAATGTTTATGCTATCTTGTGAGATTTATTAATAGTAAATGGAATAATTAATAAGAAGAACAAAGACTAAATTTCTTTTATTATCCAAATCCTTATACAATGATATTACAATAAAAGCAAACATGCCTCCTTGATTGACTCTCTGACATGGAAAAATAAAATTAAACGAAACCTGCGATGCTGTTAGCTAGTTGGTACAAAGGGTCAGCTCTTGCAGAATCAAAGTAGGCAAGCTCTTGAATTGCATCAGCCACCAGCTGCTTTGCAAACTTCTCAGATTCATCAAGACCAATCAACTTGGGATACGTGGCCTTACCGCGTAGTGCATCACCGCCAAGATTCCTCCCCAATGTCTCCGGCGATCCAGTTACGTCTAAGATATCATCCCACACTTGAAAAGCCAATCCTACTTTCTCACCATACTTGTTCAACCTCTCAATCTCAATTTCAGTACCTCCTCCTACTATAGCCCCAGAAACCAGTGATGCTTGTATCATCTTCACGGTTTTGTGCTGGTGAATGAATTCCAATTCCCTCAAACTCACTTCTTTTCCTTCGCTGTGCATATCCGCAAATTGTCCAGCAGAAACCCCTGCCGCCCCCATTGATTTGAATATCTCAATAATGGCTTGGATCAGCCGATTTGGTTCCACGTCTTTTGTCTTGGTCAAGATATGCTCAATGGCCAGGTAGATTAGATCATGACAAGCAATAACTGATGTTCCTACTCCAAAAACCTGTCTCAGGTATTACAAATATAATTACTTGTTAGAATTAATTATATATATGATCAAACTGCTAAAACAAACATATTTTACAACTAGTCCAATTAATTTCAAAACCTTGTGGTTTGTGGGCTTGCCACATCTAATATCGTCGTCGTCCATGCAAGGGAGGTCATCCGCGACTAGCTCTGCTGTTGTCATCATCTCTAACGCGCAAGCCATTGGCATCACCAGAGATTCGTTTCCTCCTACCAACTCACACGAAGCAATACACAAAGTTGAACACAAGCGTTCTCCGCCAGCAAGAAGAGTGTATCTCATCGCCTCGTGAAGAATCGTAGGATGTTTCAATGGGACAGCTTCGTCTAGTGCTTTATTGATTTTTTCTATCTTCAGAGTCTTGTATTCTTCGAAAGCAAACTCGGGTGAAGGGCTGCTTTTCGATTTGATCTTCAAGTGGTTGGATTGCACCTGTGACGATGATGAGTTACCAACATGTCTAAGAGGGCCAAATGCCATTCTAGTGTGGTTTTTGAGACCATAAATTGCTGTGTTGAGTAAAGCTGCCATTCGTGACACAGTGTTTGTTGATTTGAAATGCTTGTTTCAACCTACAAAAAGATGATATTGAAGAATTTTCTCCTCACTCGACAAATGATTTTAAGTATGGCATGCGGGTATATGGTCGTGTTTGTTGATAACCACTCCACACATAATAATAATTAAAATATAATATGGACATAAAATAAATATTTTGTAGAAAGTTTAGGATTTATTATATCCACCTTCCATTCAAATTACAATTTTCTGATAATTGAAGCAATGCCAATTGTTGGTTGAGATTATTTATTTTTATTATTATCTTAAATTATTAATTTTCTATTTGAATTTGTACATTTTCACCATTTTGTAAATTATTGATGTTTATGTACGTGTATGTAGAAAATTAACCTGAGCTCAGTGACGAATTGGCAGGGTTCAAGTGATCTAAAGATTTTTCGTTCAATGACTAAATCACCGCATTCTAATATAGTTTCACTGCAGATATGGATAAAATAGTACAAAAATTAAATTACATACACATACATACCAAGAATCAGGAATAATAAGTAGTTGCAAAGAGTAATGATGATGCATACTCATCTGGTAGAAGCCTGTCAAAGAAGTTAGGGATAATAACATACTGCGGTGGTGGCAGCTGAAAGGATATTTCACAAGGCCCATAGTGATAGTTCTACCCGTCATTATTTGGTGACCGTGAGGCATCTGTCACACGCACATGACCCGTGGTATTCTGCATTATACAATAAGAAAGATAATTACAAAGGGTATATGTACAAGTGAAGTCATTGTTAATATTGCAAACATGCAAGGCATGTACGAACCTCGTCCACGTCACCTTCAGATGGAACCTTCGAGTCTTCATTTGCTTCTACCAAGGTCTTATCGTAGGATGAAACATTAACGACCCCAGACTGCATATTCGTAGCAGTATCAACGACAGGTTGTGTTCGCGGAGGCGGGATGATCGGTGGACGTGACTTATTTAAACAATTGATATCCGCTAAAACATTGGTTGAACATGAATCGGCATAATCAGCGGTAGTACCAATGTAATCAACTTGTTGTTTTCCTTTTTCGCCCTTGTATGTCCCCTTGAGGACCTCATCCTTCAGGTCGGTGACCTTGGACCTAAGCTCGGTGACCTCGGTGACCTTGGTCCTCAATGCGATGACCTCAACCCTAATGGACTGAATTTCACCCAACACCATCTGGAACAGGTGATCGTATCCACTCGGGCCTTTGATTGTGGCAGCATCAGTTAGCCGATTCATGAAGCTGTTAGGTACAGGGGATGAGGTACCCACCGAATGTTGTCCGATGCGGGATGCATTTCAGACATATTTAGCAACAACCACCTCCATGCAACGCACATTAAATTAATTAGTTGTAATCGATTTGAAATGGATGAGATTTATAGTAGTTAACAAAAATTATTGAAATGTCATAAATTTAGTAGTGTATCTCCGTACTGTCAAGTCCACCTGCGTTTTAGAGATGATGTAAATTTTTTTTTATTTTCTTGCTCATCCAGCTTTGGATTGGTGGGACTGACTTATCAACAATAGGAGAATCCAATTGAAGTGAATCGAGAGAAAATAGCTGAACACAAGTAAATTAGTGAAAATTTGATATTTATGATGACGTTACAGAGAGTAAATTGAAAATTAAAGAAAAAAAATTTATGCCCCTAAAGAAACAATAAGCAACAAATTATGGATCATGTCTTCGACGATTTGACATTTTTTTTTAACTTGTCAATGCCATCACGCAGGAAGTTGTAGCACCAGGTAGACCAATCCATTGAAGGGAAGGCAATGACATTGGTAGAAGGTGCGATAAAGTCTGCACTTACAAAATCTGAAGTTCCGAGTGTAAGGAGAGAGCCTAGCAGGAACAAGCAGAATGTAATTTTGAATTCTGCATCGGCTGAGGTCATGTTAAGAAGGCGTCTCTCTATGTTATTAATGCAGATTCCACGACCACTTACAGAAAACGTAAACGCCTATTCACTGCGAGAGGGATGCTCTCTGTACATGTGAATCGACTGTCCCCTGTTGGGAACACCCATAATCTTAAGAAAAGTATAGAAGTCCAGGGTGATGGACTTCCCATGGATGTGGAGTGAACGTGAATCAACGTCAAAGTTTTGGACAAGCCAACTGTACAATCCTTGACGAAGGTGTTTGCTGGAGATAAGGAGGATGTTACCAAAATCTAAATCATTCATAGACAGTTTTTGGACGTCTGACAACCCACTAACAACCCGGAACAAACACGACGGGGTACATCGAGTGATGAACGTTTGATCGACGTGAGGGGTGTCTAAATCGGTGGGACTATCTTCCGGTGGGTCACTACGATCCCCTGGTACACAGGGGATAATTTGTTATTGTTGTTGAATATTACCATACCTCCCATGCCGCGACTTTTCTTCAACTGGTAATGACTTTCACATTTTAGCAATCTGTTTACGTGTCTGATGAAAATTGCAAAATTTTAAATTTATAGTGTTGTTAAGAAAGAATAAACTAACATAATAACATGTAACAATAATTAATTTGTTACCTTTTCGGTATACCTTAGTTTTTCCATCACTATCGGTGCATCTTGCCTCTTGTTTGCTAACTATGACAGCTAAAAGTTACTTGGACATATAAAACAGAGTAATTAAGCTCGTAATCTACGAAAATAATGTAATTTGTTACGTACAAGTTGTAAAAAAAGCTCAATCTGCCAGTCCTGACTTTTACATTCGAAGATGAATCCATAATAATTCGATGAAAAGCAACTCGAATAAGATAACTTCAAAAGACGATTTTAAAAAATATTAAGTTATTAATTAATAAGTTAATGTCCTTTGCTTTATAGCATTACATATGAATACAAATATAAAACAAATTAACAATGACAAAACATGGATTGTAAACGTACGTGGGGTTGTTATACTTAAGTCTTCCAAACGCTCAATGCATGTGAGGAGAGTAAATACCCAAAATCACTAAAAGAACACGGAATTATGCATTACAAATTCAGGTTATACGTACCTTCAACAATTCATGTTTAAAACTCGTTCACTCAATGCAATTAACAAAACTGGATTATAATGATATATAACAATTTATATAGCCTGTAAAGCTAGCCATAAGTATAAGATAACCTTTATTATTTACTCCATTACTGCATCTCATTCACCAACAACACACTAAACTTTAACTACGACAATTATATGATAAGCAGCTTTTGCTTTCATAGCAAGCTGAAAATGCAATTATATTTCAAATACATTGCGGTAGCAAATATGTGATGGAATCTTAAAATTCAAACATTATAGGTACCCAAAACCTAAATATTTAACACTTGCATATACCTAATACAAAAGTTGATGGTTTCAACCGAAATAAACCCTCAAAATTGAAGATTTGTAAAACCCAGTATCCTACAAATTGAAGATTTCGAAAGAGTAAACCCAAGAAATTAAAGAGTTTGATATACCAGGAACTTACCCGTTGAAGATTTTTAAAGACCCTAACCTTGCAAGATGAAGTTTGCAAAGACCAAAACACAAAAAGTAACAAGGATGGTAGAGAGAGCAAATCAACGAAAACAGTTTAGATTAAGGAGACTGATAGATCTACTGAAAAAGTAAAGAAGCAAAGCAGAACATTACCAGTGAGTTAAAGTTTGCAAGGACCAAAACCCAAACTTTATAAGTTCCTGTAAAAGAGAAGAAACATAGCAAACGACAAAGACTGCAGATAGGAAAAATCAATGAAAACAATTTAGATTAAGGAAGGTGATAGAAATAAAGAGAAGAAAGAGAGCAAAGGGGAACCTTACCGGTTGAAGTTTATAAAAACCGAACCACAATCCCAAACATTACAAGTTCGTGCAAGATAGAAGAAATAGCCAAGGAGAGGGAGAGTGCAGATGAAGAGAGAGTCGATTTTTTGTATAAAACTAGATATGATACCCTAACCGGTGTAACCGGTTGCCAATTCCTTTCTTTATTCTATGCATTGTTTTCTTAGCCGTTGGATGCTCATCCAACAGTTATGGTTGGACAAAAAAGTGCTGGTATGATACCCACACTTTTTTGTTCCGGTATTGTAGCCAGACCCTATTCAATATCAACTTTTAATGACTTTTAATGACTTCTGTGGATTTTAAAAGTTTGGATGTATTAAATATAAACTTTTAAAGACTCCATAAAAGTCAATAGGTATTCAATATGGACTTTCATACTTTTTAAAAGTCTACAAAAGTCTTGAGGTATTCAATATAGACTTTTTTAAAGTCTATAAAAGTCATGGAGTATTGAATATAGACTTTTATGAAGTCTAAAAAAGTTAAATGATATTCAAAAAGTTCATAACTTTTATGGATTTATCAAAAATCTAGACTTTTGATGTAAAGTATAAATACTTTAATCTCACAATTTCTCTGCCATTCACCCAATAAACTTTTGAAGGCTTTCAATTTGAGAAACAACAACACACGATTCAAGTTCTGGGTAAGTAAATCGTTTTTCTTTTTTTTGCCATTTTTCCATTTGCAATTCTTGAATGATATGATTGCATAGCCGCAATAGATTTTGTTAATGGAAGAATGTTATAAATTTGCTATTATTATAATGAAAGCATGTGAACAACTTTGTGATGCGGGGCATGTGACTTTTTTAGGTTTTTTTATTTTTATTTTTTGTTGTTGTAAAGCAAGCATGTGAATAAATGATGTGGAAAAAGAATGGATGATTAACATGTGAGGCACAATTATATTTGGTGTGATGTTTTCGTTTTGATGACCATGCGAATGATATAATTGCTTGTATATATATAATTAACATGCTGTATGAATGGTGCATGAATCGTATCTAGTGCGCCATTGCCCCTAAAAATCTTGGATTAGAATACTAAAGACTAGTGCGCTACTGTCTCTATAAAATCTTGGATTAGAATACTAAAAACTTAATTGAATAGTTCAAAAATGATGCTTTGATAAAATTTTATGTTTGTTTTAATTGTTTATCATATGACATGTATAATATAGTTAGATTTATAATGGGAGATTCACACCAAGGAAATAACAAAGAGGAAAGGAAAATGTGTGGAAAAATTGTACAAAGTATGGACGTTGGAAGAGAGACCAGTTGCTAAGACTCATGGTTAATGCCGCTATTCGTGGATAGCGTGATAGTAAAGACTTATTGAGCAATGTAACTGTAGAAAGAAAAATACTCCCCACTCTTAATGGAAAACTTGGGTGCCAGAAGACTTTTGTCCAATACCAAAGCCGTTTGAAGTGGTTGAAACAACGGTACAACAATTATTCTGAATTTATGCGTCATAAATCTGGGTTTGGATGTGACCATGTGACAAAGAAATTTACTGCTAGTGATGAAGTATGGGAGGATTATTTTAAGGTGCGTTTCTTTTATTAATTTATATTTTTATATGTAGCTTATAATTTATTATTATATCTCGTACATGTGTCATATATTAATACTAATTACATTTATTTATTTTATTAGTCTTATCCTACCCACACTTTTGCGTACTATGAATATTTAAGAATTGCAATTAGAAATGGAACTGCAGTTGGGAGGCACTCAATTGTTTTAGGGGATGACACTGATGTAAGAGCATTTGTTGCAGAAGAAAGACAAGGTGACGGTTTAGAAGATTTAACATTTGACACGACTGTTAGGGCATTCATACATAATGATCAACAAAAAAATGAACTTCTGTCTCCTAGGCGCCCTAGTTCACCATTACCCTCTCAACCCATAAGTTCAGAGATTCCCCAAATAACCAGAAAATAAAGTAGAACTAACTTTGAAGGACTAATAAGGTATAGCTCAGTTGAGACTAACAATACTCAATCAGATACTATAAACAAGATTAATCAAACCGTTGACAAGCTCACTCAAACTCTTAATTCAATGGCCTCTAGAGATCAAAGTTGTTGGAAAGTTCTTAAAGAGATCCCAAACTTGGATAATTATACTTGTTTCAAGGCGCTTAGGTTACTTACTACTAGAGCAAAGAAGATCGAGTTCTTGGAAATGGCACCTAAAGAACATTCTGATTGGATATTTTTTGAATTGATGGAATGAGTGATATGTTATAGATGACAAATTTTATTTTGGAACTTTATGGTTTTGTTATTTTGAAGATGATTACTTCGAAGATGACACTTCCTTATTTTTACATTGTGAAACTTTTATCAATTCTCAATTAGTAATTGATTATGTTTATTCCTTATTTGGGTTTTTTTTTTTCGATATTGCAATGCACTTGTTATAGCCCATTACATAACTGCTTTTATTATTTTTATTTTATTTGATTTTATTTTATCAAGCATTTCCATATTTATAATGTCTTATTCCGATATGCATAGACGATGAAGTAGAGGAAGAAGAAATGGAAGAAGAATTAGATGAAAGTATTAGATATTCATTGTTAACAGTAATTCAAGCAATTCTTGATGGGCTAAACGAGCTTATACAAATCATGCATTGTAAATGTGTACAACGTCCCTTGACTAGGTGACCAATAACTATAAGTGGGTATGATTATATACATAATATATTAAGAGAGGATCCGGCACACTTTCGACAAGTTTATAGAATGTATCCTGATGTATTTGTAAAATTATGCAGTATCATTAGAGAAAAGACATTCTTACAGGATACAAAGTTTATTTGTGTTGATGAAATGCTGGTAACATTTTTACTGATTGTAGGTCAAAATGTTTGTTGTTGTTTCTCTCGTAAAACATTTGGTCGATCGCATTATACTACTAGCCGGAGTTTTAACAAGATAGCATTAAATGCAATTGCAGCAGATATGATGGTCAAACCAGGATCTAAGTTGCCAAAAAAATCGACAAAATACAAGATTTTACTCTTACTTAAAGTAAGTAGAAATTATTATTATTATTATCACATCATCATCATCATCATTATCAAATTTTTTTTTTTTGGATTGTGTTGGAGCCATTGATGGCACCCATATTTCAACAATGGTAACCAAATGTAATATAAGCAGCTATCGTAATTATCAAGGGACAATTTCACAAAATGCTTTAGTAGCTTGTAACTTTGATTTGGAATTCATATACGTGCTAAGTGGATGGGAAAGATCTGCAAATGATTCAAAAGTTTTAAGTGATGCTTTAGTAGCTTACTAATTATACAAGTATTGTATCTTTAGGTAAATATTTTTTTGGTGGATTGTAGGTTTCCAAATCGACGTCAATTCTTAGCTCCTTTTCGAGGTGTCCGTTACCATTTGCAAGATTTTAATGGTCAAGGTCGTCACCTTGAAAATGCAAATGAGTTATTTAAATCGCGATTCACAATTCTTAAAATAGCTCCTCCATTTCCGTATAAAATGCAAGTAGAGCTGTGTTAGCTTGTGCAGGATTACACAACTTTCTTCGCAAAGAGTACCGTTTTGATGAATTCCCAGTTGAACAAGATAATGAGGCTTCATCGTCAACATTAGGTTATTAAGAGGACGATTTTGAACTATTTTTTGAAACTCAAGAACGACAAAGAGATAATGCTAATGAATGGAGAACTACTATAGCTAGAAATATGTGGGACAACGTGGGGGATATTAATAATAATAATATAATATGGATTAGACTTTTTTTATTTGTTTTATTTTAGATTAAAGATATTAGGTTAATGAATAATTAAATTATTTAAAAAACTTATTATTTTGGTTATCAAGTCATCAACGGGTATGCATTCTTTATTGAAAGAATATATCATATTTTTCTACATTATATTTTTAGTTTCAATACACCATCCAACAAATTTTGATATAGTATATACTTGGTTTTAAAATGAAAGTCTATAAAAGTATATGAAAATCATTTATAGAATTCCATTCAATTCTATAAAAGTCAATAAAAATCTATCAATGTCAATGAAAGTCATTTAAAATAAAAATCCATAAAAGTCTATGAAAGTTTGTAACAATTCTGTAAACTTTATAAAAGTCAATAAAAGTCGGTAAAGTATACTAATGTATATCACTTAAAAGAAGTTTGTAAAAATTATTAAAAGTCAAGATTGAATACACCCCAAAGGGGAACCTTACCGGTTGAAGTTTACAAAAACCGAACCACAAACCCAAACATTACAAGTTTGTGCAAGATAGAAGAAAAAGCAAAGGAGAGGGAGAGTGGAGATTGAGAGTGCAGATCAAGATAGAGTGAACTAATCGATTTTTTATATAAAATTAGGTTTGATACCCTAATCGGTGTAACCGGTTGCCAATTCTTTTCTTTATTTTATGCATTTTTTTCTTAATTGTTGGATAAATAAAAACGGTTACGGTTGAATAAAAAAGCATCGGTATAATATTCATATTTTTTTTATCCCGCATTATGGCTAGATTCTAAATTTAGTATTAAAAGTTGATGATTATAGGGTTTTTTGTCCTACCAAGTAATGCTTTAACTGGTAGTGGGCCCCATGTCTTTTTTTGGGTCGACCAAATTGCCTTTCGTGGAACTTTCAGACAAAAATGTTTTGAGAAAAACAAGGAAATCGATTTCGTCTTTTTTTGGGTCGACCAAAAGGCCTTTCGTGGAACTTTCGGACAAAATTTTTTTGAGAAAAACAAGGAAATCGATTTCGGTTTTTAACGCAGTTGAATGCGCTTGATACACAGGGGGGCTGAATGTCCACCATATTACGTAATTATTATTTTATTGAATTAAATTAAAGTTGGTGGGTGATTTGAATGGCGAATGTCCATTATATTAAATAATTATTATTTTATTAAATTAAATTATAATTGGTGGATGATTTACTCTCATTGGTTAGTGAGAGTGGCAAAAATGTCTATATAAACAAGCTTATGGTTGTTGAAATATACACAACAAAAATTTCTCAAAAACAAAAACTTTTCGATATCTCTTCCATTCCTATGTCTCGCTCATTCATCCTTTTAGGGCTCGTTTGTTTTATGGGATTGAATTGGATTGGATTGAACTATTTTTATGGGATTAGATTAGATTGGATAGGATTGGACTAATTAGTACTGTCATGTGTTTGGTACAGTACGGATTGGATTAAAAATAGTACTATGTTTTGTTTGGTGTAGTATGAGATTGGATAAAAAATTTTATTATATTTTATATGTTTTATATAGTTTGAAATTGATTAATTATTAGATTAAATTAATTTTAAAGTAAAAAATTATTTTAAATCAATAATAAAATTTAAATATGGTTAATTTTTTAAAATAAAATATTTATACTACTTTTAAAAAAATAAATACAACTATTTATAATTAATTTTTAAAAAAACTAACTTATATATATATATATATATATATATTAAGCTATTATATTTTATTCGTAATTTAGAGGAGAGGGACACTACTC
Organism: Xanthoceras sorbifolium; assembly: GCA_003430845.1. Taxonomy (NCBI): domain Eukaryota; kingdom Viridiplantae; phylum Streptophyta; class Magnoliopsida; order Sapindales; family Sapindaceae; genus Xanthoceras; species Xanthoceras sorbifolium. The sequence goes on from CM010619.1 coordinate 772,140, forward strand.
GAATGGATTAGATTAGATTGGACATGATTAAATTAATACTGTAATGTGTTTTGTGCAATATGTATTGGATTAAATTATTACTGTAATGTGTTTGATGTAGTATGAGATTGGATAAAATCAGGCTGAATTAAATTAATTTTTACATATAATAAAATTATTTTAAATTAAATAAAAAATAAAATTACTTAAATTAAATTGAGTTAAAAATTATTTTATTAATAAAATAAATTTAATAAAAAATAATAAAACTATTTAAAAGTAATTTTAAATAAAATAAATAATAAAATTATTTAAATTATTTTTAAAAATATATAGAACTATTAAAAATTAATTTTTATTAAAATATATTATATATAAATATAATATTTTATATGAAAAAAAAAGGTGGGACAAGTTGTCCTACCTGTTGATGCGGGACAAATTGTCCCACCTCACTGGGAGAAAATGAGCACTGTTGGGATTGGTCACAGTACTCAACTTGTACCAAATATGGGTTTGGATAAAAAAAAATTATTCAAATCCAGTCCAAACCCACTTATCAAATGGGCCCTTAGTGTGTTTTTCCATTTTTATCCTCACTCTTGTTTTTATTACTTTATATCTAATATTATTTTGTTTGATTTTAATTTATTTTATAATACATTATTAGCACAATTGCCTTATTATTATATTGGACTAATTGCAATAAAGTATCTTGATATTTAGTTATATTGCAGTGAAAAGGTGAGTTTAGCCTTAATTGCATGTTAGTACCCTACCATCAGTTGACCAGTCAAATATAATGGTTTGACTTTGATTTTTGTGTAAAATGACCATATTACCCCTAATTTTAAAAAAAAATTAAAAAAATTAAAAAATTAAAATTTTTAAATATGGATCTCCACCATCCATCAATCTTGATGGATGGTGGAGATACATTTTAAAAAAAAAAAATTTAAAATCGTACAATTAAAAAAAATATTTTATATTAAAATTTTTTTTGGTGTTCTTAATGGAGATCCAGATTGAATCTCCACCGTCCATCAAGGTTGATGGGGTGGAGATCCAATCTAGATCTCCACCAAGAACATCAAGAACAAAATAAATAAATAAATAAATAAATTTTGTTCGAACCCGGATCTGGGTTCGAACGCGAACCCAGCAACTGGGTTCGCTGCTCCATCGTCGATGAAGCGCTACTTCGACGATGGAGCAACTGCTCCATCAACGGGAGAAGATCTACTCTTGTTGATGAAGATCTGGGCAAAAACATTTTTTTTTTCTGGGTTGAGCTGCGATGGAGACAAAAATATATATTTTTTATTTTAATTTTAATTTTTTTATCAATATAATCTCCACCGTCCATCAATTTTGATAGACGGTGGAGATTTATTTAACTTTTATTTATAATTTATAATTTATTTTTATTTTTTAAAAATAAATTAAGGTCAAAAAGACCAAAATACCCTTTGACTATTGGTTGACCGTCAACTCTAACGGTTAACCAATTAGTCAAGGGTACTAACATGCAATTAACCCGTTAGTCAAGGGTACTAACATGCAATTAAGGCTAAACTCACGATTTCATTGCAATATAACCAAACGTCAGGGTACTTTATTGCAATTAACCGTATTATATTCTGTGATTGCCATTCTGTTGGATCTTTCACATTAGAAAATATGTCTAGTTTTATTTATTTTTATAATATTACAACCTGAAGATTGTAAAATAAATAAAAGAGCTAGAAGCTTTAAATATCAGGGATTTAAAGAACTTGAGGTTCTGAATTTAGTAATATTAATTTAATTTATTATTTATATATTTAATCAATCCAGTAAGAACCTAAAGTTCTGGATCTAATAATATTGATTTTAATTTATTGTTTATATATATTTACTGATTTACATTTAAGTTGGCTATGCCGACATCATTTACTATTTATGCATATTTATTTACTATTATACTTTTAAGTTGGCTATGCCGATACTATTTATTATTTATACATATCAAGTTGGTTATGCCGACATAATTTATTATTTATGCAATTTATTTACTGTTGTGCATCTTAAGTTGGCTATGCCGACATTATTTTATTTATGCATTTTTATTTATAATTATTTACTTTATTACTATAAATGTTAATTAAAATTTTGCATATATAAGTGAAATATATGGTGGAAATTTAAATTTTATTGCATCAAATCAGAAGTTCTGATTCTACATATAATTTTCAAACCAGAAGTTTTGATTCTACATGTAATTTTCAGATCAGAAGTTCTGATTCACTTATGATTATATATGTGATTTTCAGTCCAGCAGTTCTAGATCACTTCTGATCCTATATGTGATTTTTAGATCCAGAAGATCTATACCTGATAAAACTTACGGATTAAGATTTGATGTACTTTAAATTTTTGGAAATAAGTATATGTTATGGGTCATTAATGCTTAATTGCATCTAAAATCTGAAGACCCAATATATTACTATTACATAACAAGAAGTTTTGTGGCAAGAAGTAAAGACAAATATTTTTCACGAGAAAGAAGTGGTTATTTCTACTGCTCGACCAATTTCGTAACATTCTCAGGAGTGAATGCTAACACATACAAAAACTTTAGATATAACCATAGTTGTGGTCGTGGGTATGGGTATGGTGGTTATTAATTCTCAAATCACCATAATGCCAAAGATATTCCCTAGAAGTGGAATGTTTATGAAGTCAATAAGACAAGGGTAAAAGTTTACAGAATAAACCTGTGAAATAATAAAGACGTTTATTTTAAATGTGTAGCTAAAAAACGTTGGGATGGTACCTGTCGTACACCCAAATACTTGAGAGATTTATTGAGTTTTTACTTACTAAATATTACTTCTATCTTCGTTTACTTTTGCTTTATATTAATCTAATATATTTTATTTTGTTTTATTATTAATTTGTTATCTAACATGATTTTTCTTTGATCAGAAAAATATGAATGTAGAAAATGAAATGTTTGCTATTGATAAACAAGATGGAGATGTATGTCTTGCTGATAGTGCAACGACACATACAATCCTACAGAATCATAAATATTTTCGGAGTGTGACTTTACTCAAAACAAAGGTTAATACCATATCAAGTCCAGCAGATCTGATTAAGGGCTCCGGAAGAGCCACAATATTTTTACCAAATGGTACTAAGTTATATATCAATGATGCTCTATGTTCAAGGAGATCCAGAAGACATCTGATTAGTTTCGAAGATATACGGTATAATGGATATCATATTAAGACTATAAATGAAAATAATGTTGAATATCTATGTATTACTTCCAATGATTCGGGTCAGAAACTCATTGTAGAGAAGTTGCGTGCTTTCTCATATGGACTAATATTATACAGTTATAAAAAATGTAGAGATTTATGCAGTTATGAACCAGCATTTCTCAGATCCAAAAATATTTATGCTTTGGCATGACCGTTTAGATCACTCAAGATCTACGATGATGCATAGGATCATTAAAAAATTCTTATGGACATCCATTAAAGAACCAGAAGATTCAGCTGTTAAGTGAGAATATATGTACTGAATGTTCACAAAGGAAGCTAGTGACGAGACCATCTTATTCTAAAGTTGGTTTTGAGTCCTTATCATTCCTACAAAGAATTCAAGGGGATATATGTGGACCTATTCACCCACCAAGTGGACCATTCCACTATTTTATGGTTCTAATTGATGCATCTGCAAGATGGCCACATGTTTGTTTATTATCTACTCGTAATATTGCTTTTGCCAGATTACTTGCACATGTTATTAGGCTTTGAGCATATTTTTCAGATTATCCGATAAAATCAATACGTCATATTTTTCAGATTATCCGATAAAATCAATACGTCTTGATAATGTTGGTGAGTTTACATCCAAAACTTTTTATGAGTATCGCAAAGCAGTTAGGATTTATGTTGAGCATCCAGTTCAGCATGTGCACACCTAGAACGAATTAGCAGAATCATTTATCACACATTTATAGGTAATTGCGATAACTTTATTATTAAGAACACAATTACCAAGTTCTGTTTGGGAACATGCAATTTTACATACTACTGCATTAATCTGTTTCCGACCTACTACTTATCACCAGTATTCACCATTACAACTTGTGTTTGGTCATCCACCTAATATATCTCATTTACGTACTTTTGGTTGTGCAGTATATGTCCCAATTGCTCCTACTTAAAGAACTAAATTGGGTCCCCAAAAACGTTTAGGGATATATGTTGGTTTTGATTTACCGTCAATTATTAGATATTTAGAACCTTTAACGGGTGATCTTTTTACCGTATGATTTGCGGATGATCACTTTGATGAGACAAATTTCCCATCTCTAGAGGAAAGAAAAACTTCTCCTGAAGAGAAACAATAATTTTCTTGGAAAGTTCTAAGTTTAATCCATTTAGATCCATACATATCTTAGTGTGAGAATGAAGTGCGAAATATAGTGCATCTTCAAATAATTGTTAATTAGTTACCAGATGCATTTACAGATGCTAATAGGGTAACAAATTCGTATATACCAACTACTAATATACCAGCCTGGGTGATTGTTCCAGAAGAACGATCTAGACAATTGGCAGTAATTGAATCATCTGTTGCACAATAGAAGCGTGGCAGACCACTTAGATCAAAAGATACAGTTCCTCGGAAAAAAAAAATTTATCAGGATTCTAATGTAAATAAAACAAGCGTTACAAATAAATCCACTTTCTCTAAATCAACTCCAGTAGAGTTAGATGTCCCTGAAGCAATAGAAGCCCCTAAAGTGGCAGAAGTCCCTGTAATGGCAGAAGTCCCTGAAGTGGTAGAAATCTCTTAAGAGAGACAAGAAACTAGAAATGAAGAAATATCCATAAATTATAAAAGAGAAATGTGGAATCGTAATGAAATAATCATCGATAATATATTTTCATACACAGTAGCTACTTAAATTATTAATGATACTTATGAACCTCATGGTATTGATGATTGTAGACAAAGACATGATTGGCATAAATGGAAATAAGCAATTCAAGCAGAATTAAATTCTTTAGCCAAACGTGAAGTATTTGGATCTGTAGTCTAGACACCTGAAGATGTCCAACTCGTCGGATATAAATGGATTTTTGTACATAAACAAAAGGAGAAAAATGAAGTCGTGAGATATAAGGCACGACTCATAGCACAAGGTTTCTCGTAGAGACCTGATATTGATTTCGATGAAACGTATTCACCAGTGATGGATACAATTACATTCTGATTTTTATTAAGTACAGCTATTTCAGAAAAGCTTGAACTGCGTCTAATGGATGTAGTGACTGCTTATTTATATGTGTCATTCGATTTAGATATTTATATGAAAATCCCTAAAGGATTTAAAATGCCAGAAGTATATAAATCGAGATCTCGTAATTTATATTCGATAAAGTTACAAAGATCCCTATATGATTTAAAACAATCTGGGCGGATATGGTATAATCGTCTTAGTGAATATCTGATTAAAGCATGATATATTAATGATCCGGTATGCCCATGTGTTTTTACAAAGAAATCTGAATCTAAATTCGCTATTGTAATTGTATATGTTAATGATATGAGTTTGATTGGAACTCCTGAAGAGTTCATAGAAACTACCGAATATTTGAAAAAGGGAATTTGAAATGAAAGATTTGGGAAAAACGAAGTATTGTCTCGACTTAGAGATCAAGCATAAACCAAATAGAATACTTGTTCATCAATCCGCATATATTGAAAAGATTCTGAAAAGATTTAATATGGACAATGCCCATCTGTTAAGTACTCCTATGGTTGTTAGATCTCTTGATCCTAAAAAGGATCCATTCCGGCCTAAAGAAGATAACCAAAAGATACTTAGTCTTGAAGTATTATATCTTAATGCGATTGGTGTTTTATTATATCTTGCACAATGTACTAGACTTGATATTGCATTTTATGTAAACTTATTGGCAAAATTCAGTTCAGCACCAATTCGAAGACATTGGAATAGGATAGAACATATTTTTCGTTACCTTCGTGATACAATAGATTTGTGATTATTTTATGCATCTGACAATTTTTCTGGTTTAGTTGGTTATGCTGATGCTAGATATTTATCTGATCCTCATAAAGCTCATTCGCAAACATGATATGTTTTTACTTATAATGGCACAGTAATCTCATGGCGATGCACAAAGCAGAGTCTTGTTATTACATCCTCCAATCATTCGGAGATCCTTGCATTTCATGAAATAAGTTGGGAATATGTTTAGCTAAATTTTGTTATTCACCATATTCGAAATATATACGGATTTCCATTATCCACAGAGATGCAGACGCCAATATTTGAAGATAATGTGGCTTGTATTGCTCAGATCAGATGATGATATATCAAAGGAGATAAAACCAAATATATTTCTCCAAAATTCTTCTACAATAATGAACTTTAACAAAGTCGACAGATTGATATCTAATAGATATGGTCTACAGATAATCTTGCAGATCTATTTACTAAAATATTGTCAACATCAACATTTGAGAAATTAGTATATGGCATTGACATATGCGTCGGCTTTGTAAACTACAAAATTAATTTTTATCAGGGGGAGCAAATTTTTGAAGAAAACAATATATGTGCACTGTACTCTTTTTCCCTTCGACAGGATTTTGTCCCACTGAGTTTTACCGGTAAAATTTTTAATGAGTCAGTTTTTAGACACATCAAATACCATTTATTATCCTGAAGATCATTGTATTTATTATGTACGAATTTTAGATTATTTTCTAACATATTACCTTAAAATGATGTACATCCAATGAGGAGTGTTGTAAATAGTGGATGTCCACCATATTAAGTAATTATTATTTTATTGAGTTAAATTGTAATTGGTGGAATGGTGGGTGATCACTCTTATTGGTTAGTGAGGGTGTAAAAAATGTCTAATAAACAAGCTTATGGTTGTTAAAATGTACACAACAAAAATTTCTCAAAAACAAAAACTTTTTGCTATCTCTTCCATTCGCCTGTGTTGTCCATTCCTCCTTTTAGTATGTTTTTCCCTTTTTCTCCTTCACTCTTGTTTTTATTTCGTTTGATTTTAATTTATTTTATAACAATATATATATATATATATATATATATATATATATATATGAACCGATATAACTTTCTTATGAAATATATATTTTCATAATTGGTTTTTGGAAACAATAAAAAGAAAACCAATTATTTTTTAAATTATTTTTGGTTAATAATATATATAATTTAACTACAAAACATATTATATTTAGTCTTACAATATATTGAAAATAAGGGCAAATTACAATAAAAATCCTAATATTTGGTCATATTATAATAAAATCATATTTTTCCTTAAATTATAACCCAGTATCTCGGATAATTATTAATTGGTCCCTAATATATTTAAAAATATCATTTGTTGATATATTTTTACTTTTTTAACTCAAATGGTTCCTATCGTTTTCAAAATATATCAATTTAGTCCCTATGACTAAAATTTTGACGATCAAACCTGACATAAAGTATAATTTGACCATCTTACCATTTTTTATTAAATTAGCAAGACGATTTTACCCTCAAACTTTACATTTTAACAAATTTACCTATTTGGATAGTCCAATAAAAAATTTTAAAAAAAAATTATTAAATAAAAAATAAATATTATAAATTCATTAGCAATTGAAAAAATTTAAATTTTTTTAAAGATTTAAAAATAATATCATTTATTAAAAATAAAAGTAAAATTAAAAATTGAAAAATTATAAAACTCAAAAATAAAGTTAAAAAATTAAAAAATTAAAAAATTATATATACATGTTTTAGAGTATATTATATAGTCTATATACATTATATATATATATTATAAAAATAAAATATAATAATAAAATTACAATATATATACAGTTATTATTATTATATTATAAAAATAAAAATATATACATTTATATAAATTTATTATCTAGATATATTAAATTACTAAATTTTGAGTTTTATAAGTATTCATTGAATTTGTTTTCATTTTAAATAAATGAAATTACTTATAACTTTTTTTTAAAAAAATTTATAATATTTTTATAATTATTTTTTATTTTTAATAAATTTTATCATATTTATTTTATTATTTAATCATTTTTAAGTATTTTTTTAAAAAAAAAATTTTTATAACCTATATCAATTTCTTATTTGACTATTCAAATAGGTAAAGTTGTTAAAAAATTAAAGGGTAAAACTGTTATTCTAAATTAATAATTTAATAAAAAAAAGGTAAGATAATTAATTTATACTTTATGTTAGGTTTGACCGTTAAAATTTTTGTTATAAGGACTAAATTGATATATTTTAAAAATAATAGAGACTATAAAAGTTAAAAAAGTAAAAATAGATTACAAGTGATATTTTTAAATATCTTAATGATTAAATTGATAATTATTCTAGGTATTTGGTTGTAGTTTAAGGAAAATTGTGATTTCATAGAAATATGACAAAACGTTAGGGTATTTGATCATTTTAAATTGCCTTAAAAATAAATATGTTTTCCAAACAATTTTACCCGATACATATTTGCAATATTTAACATTCTCTTTTCTAGAATTTCAATTATTAGTACCAGATGTATTTTCAAATTCTAAGAATATATTTTTTATATTCAAATAAAAATTAATAAAATAGAAAATAATATAAAAAAAAGTTAGGGAACAGATTCTAAAACAATGTGATGTTTCCATAAAGACTTCTTTTAGTGCCTTAAAATGGAAATTGAATTTTGGTAAAAAAAAAAAATGGAAATTGAATTCCGTATTTTTCAGATGTTTTAAATTTGAAAATGATGCGCCAAACGTGTTTTGTGCCTTTTTTTTATTTAAAAAAAATGGAAAAACAGCTTTTACGAAACACCACCGAACAACCATTCGGTTTTTTTTTATTTATTTTATTTTTAAAAAATCATCATTTTGCTCATTTCGGCAGTGAAATGTTACTCAAAAGTTGATGGATCCATAAGTATTTTAGTTTTAAAATATTAACAGTAAAATAAATGGTGTAAAACAAAAAAAAATTAAAATAAAAAATGTGACAAGTAAAATAATTTCACACGTCAAAAAAAAAAAAATCTTAAAATAACAATAAAATAAATGGTGTAAGAAATAAAATAGTAATTGTTATGCACCAAATTTTACTAAACGCAAATAGGTCCAAAGGTGCTAAAAAAACCCAACAGGCCTAAGCAAATCAAGGAAGCCCTGCCACAAGAGTTTTAAAGTGGCATGTGCCACAAGAGTTTGGCACGCGCCACCGGTGCATTTAATGTAACCGATGAGGCTAGAGGCTGGTGAGATGCCTCCGAATGTTCCCCGATCAGGGGTATATCTCTACTCCTTGCGGTCTTGGAGCGGGTTTCTACGCCTCTCGCCATTGATGTGGAAGGATTTACCTGAGAAAAAAAAATATATAATTAGAGTATCATTCCTTACCAGAAGTGGAGGTTTAAATCCTTAAACGGGCCCTCCTTCTAGCGCCAAAATGTTGACGTGCGAATATGGCCAACGCAATTAACAGTAATTATCAGTAATTTAAAGGGTGAAAATGGATAAAAAATAATCGACATAAGAGTTTTAAAGTGGTTCGGCTTAAAGTAATGCCTACATCCACTATTCTTAGTATTTCAAACGAGCTTCCTGGGAGTATATGCAGAGTTCGCTTCTTTGTGTTTTTTTTGCTGTAAAAGTTGGTAACCCTTTTAACAGAAATGATCCGTCACTTTTATATTGTGAAGGGATTGGAGTCATTCTATTTTACATGAAATCTAATTATATAAATTGGGGACTAAATTATATCCATAAGAATCGCAGTTTAATTGAAATATAATTGCTGAAATTAAGGAGTTTGAGATTGATATAGACTCTGCTTAGTTTACTTAAATTAAATCCCTTTATTCTGGGGATTCCTCCTTTGATTGGTGCTTCGAGCTGATAGCTTGTGCGAGTTAGGTATAATACGACCTGCGGGCAGTCTTGTTTGATGAGGGATAGTGTTGATTCCTTCAAGTGTTTCTGGAATAGCAGCTCACGTAGAGTTTTCTCCTTTTGGCACGTTGGAGTGGAGGTACATCTGTTTGTATCATGACTTGTTAGCTTTCTTCACTCGCCTGCGCCTTATTGTTTAAACTCTTGTGGCGCGTGCCTATCCGGACCTCCAGACCTTAACAAATGGATGGAGAGGCAGGCATACTTGGAAAGAATGGTAGCAGAGATATCCTGCGGCTACCACCTTCTGTTGTGAAGTCAACCCCCTCACGAGCATATCGTGGAGAGTACCTTGCCGCCGCATCTAGGTGTGGTCAACTTGAATCACCCCGCCTATCACATCAGCAGGTGGAACCCCCCACGAAATGACGTTCAGTGAGGTGGGATCTTCTTCCACTCGGCCAATGCGGCCAGACGAGCTGGAGCACAATGTGATGAACAGCTGGAAGGACCTCCTCGTACTGGGCCCGTGATTCACGTAAATGCTAGCGGTGAAAGGTACGTAGAATTTAACAGGGATCGTCACGCAATGTGTCTCAATGACCTAGGCATCATTGGGAAGTGCATGACCAACGAACAAGTGGGGACAACATTGGGGCCACCCGCCTCGCGATGCCAACTGAAATCCCCCGAGATCAAAATGCTGAACCACAGCTAAACGGGAGAAGATCGCCAACTAGGGGACCACGGAGATCGCCCTATCTACAGGATCTGCCCCTCAAGGAAGGTAGCGCCACTTCTAGTGAATCAAAGACAACCCTTCTAGCCTCTGTCTACAAGGCTTTACTACGGTGACTGGATCTATTAGAGTAGCAATATGAAGGGGTGAAGCCCAATGATAGGTATATAGAACGAAGCCTGTTCAGTTGGGAGATAGATAATGCATTGCTACCAGAACATTTTAAGATGCCTAGCATCCCCTTTACCAGGCATCCAGTGACCCTTTTAATCACCTAGATGCCTACAACGTGTAAATGAGCCTTCTCACGATCAACAACAGAGTCAAGTGCCGATGCTTCTCAGCGACCTTAGGAGAAATCCCAAGAAAATGGCTTAGGGGGCTCTCTGCCGGCAGCATAACAAGCTGGAAAAAGTGAAGGATGCCCTATATATAATCAAAAGACCCGAGCCGTTGGATCAAAGTAATAATCACCTGAAAGAAGATCTACGACAAAGATTCAACTTGGGGATATGGAGGGATACTCGAAGGATCACTGATTTAACGCACGCATTTAATGCAAAGGACAATGTGGCGGTTGACATGATGTTTCCCACTCACCAGAAGAATAACCGCCTCCATTACCTGGCACCAGTGACTTGAGAGGATGACCCATGACCTTCCCAAGAAACGAACCAGCAACGACCTCTCAAAACCCAAGCTCGTAGAAGAAAATTATGTCAGCTTTCACTACGAAATTATCGAGCTAGAAGCTGGGGGGCTAATGTTATGCGCCAAATTTCACTAAGCCCAAATAGGCCCAAAGGTGCTAAAAAACCCAATAGGTGCAAGCAAATCAATGAAGTCCATACAAGCCAGAATGAAACAATAAGGCCCAAGCAAGTAAAGGAAGCTAACAAGTCATGATACAAGCAGATCTACCCCCACTCCAACGTGCCAAAAGGAGAAAGCTCTATGCGAGCTGCTATTCCAGAAACACTTGAAGGAATGAACACTATCCCTCATCAAACAAGATTGCCTGCAGGTCGTATTTTACCCAGCCCGTACAAGCTATCAGCTTGAAGCACCAATCAAAGGAGGAATCCCCAGAATAAAGGGATTTAATTTAAGTAAACTAAGCAGAGTCCATATCAATCTCAAACTCCTTAATTTCAGCAATTGTATTTCAATTAAATCGCGATTCTTAGGGATATAATTTAGTCTCTAATTTATATAATTAGATTTTATGTAAAATAGAATGACTTCAGCCCATTCACAATATAAAAGGGACATATTATCTCTGTTAAAAGGGTTACCAACTTTTACAGTAAAAAACACAAAGAAGCGAGCTCTGCATATATTCCCAGCGATCTCGTTTGAAATACTAAGAACAATTGATATAGGCATTACTTTAAGCAGAACCACTTTAAAACTCTTGTGTCGATTCTTTTGTATCCATTTTCACCCTTTAAAGTACCGATAATTATTGTTAATTGCGTTGACCATATTTGCACGTCAACAGTAATAATCTATTTATAAATTAAGATTTTTTTTAAAAATAATCCTTCGAATAGAGGCTTCCATTTTGTATTATTTATTATCTATTATAAAATTTTCTATTTTCTTATTTTTGTAAATAAAGTTTTTCTTCAGTATCTCTTTTTTAGGTATTTAAGTTATTCATGAATTTGTTGATTAATTATTTTATTGTTTAAAGTTAAAATTTTACTTTAACACATAATGTCACAATTGATTGTTAAATATTTAATGAGATAGACTAAAAAAATAAGGATTAAAAATGTGACATTTCCCTTTTATATTAATGTGTGATGATTATGAGTTTTGGGAAATGGGATAGATGGGGTGTAGTCCTATAAGTATGATAGAGTTGGCTGATATGGTGGAGGCAAAAGAGATGTCATTCTCCATGAGTTTAGACAAAGGCCATGGAGGCTATGAATGGTAGGGGCGGACATATTAATCAAATTGACTCTAATCAAATTGAATCGAACCGAACCGATTAAAGGGCGTTATTTTTGGTTATAAGTCACGGGTTTTGAGTGTTTGGTTATTCCCTTTGATAACTGATTTTGTGAAAAAATTTATCATATACAAGTTCGGGGTTGAAAACACAGTTTGACAACTTAAACAATAATAATTAATCTTTTAATAAATAAAGTATAATTAAAAGTTAAAAGAAATATATAAAAAAAAGTATGAGGGGGTTGGTCTTTTTCCGAATAAATATGGAAAAAAAAAGAAGTCAAGTAACAAATAAAATAAAAACATATACGAGGAAAGAATAAAAATGTAAGAGAGAATAAAATATAGTGAAATAAAATATTAATATATTATAATGACAGGAGAGGTGAAATGAAATAAATTAATAAGAAAATATGAGAGAAAATAAAATAAAAAATAAATTCATTAAATCTCAGTCATCCAAATCTTAAAGATTCAATAGTTATAAATCGTGTTAAATATTATGTTAAAACTTGTGTTCTTCGATCCTTTTCGATATATATATATATATATATATATATATATATATATATATATATATATATATAAAATCTGCTAAAGATACAGTTAATCAACTAATAATTAAATTCACATTACATTTTTATTTAATTAAATAAAATAATTATAACTGTACTCATTTAATTAAAAGTATGAAGGTATTAAATTAAATGTACATTTTACTCATTCAATTAAGGGCAATTATTAATTTAGTCCCTACGTTTTAACGAATTATGAGTTTTTTAGCACAGTTTCCTTTATTGATACCCATGGATCCTATATTTTCGTAAATGTATCAATCTGGTTCCTTTGACTAATCTTTTAACGGTCAAACTCATAGAAAATGGTAAAAAGACAGTTTTGCCCTTGAACTATTTAAATGAGTTAAAACTACAATTTTACCATTAAAGTTTTAAATTTTTTGACAACTTTACTTTTATTAATATCTAATACAAATATGACATGTGTCATTAAAATAAAAAATAAATAATCTACAATACAAATATGTCTATTTTATATTAATTTTTTAAAAATAAAATTAAAAAATTAAATAGATCTCTACTGTCCATTAATCTTAATAGACAGTAAAGATAATATTAAAAATATTTTGAAAAAATAATTTTCTTTTAAAAAGAGCAATAAAAAAAATTATTTTCTTAGTGGAATGGAGACCCAAGGGTCTTTATCACTGGACCAGCGATGGAGGTTACTGTGTCTCTAGCGATAAAGATCCAATCTCCATCGCTGAAGATCGAAGGGTCTTCATCGCTGGTCCAATAATAGAGGTTGCCCATCTTCGATGATAGAGACGATCTCCCTGGAGATTTGAATTATTTATTTATTTTTGTCCTTGGTGTGGAGATCCAATCTCTAGATTGGATCTCTATTCATAATTTTTTTTTTGTGGTTGATGGACGGTAGAGATCCAATCTGAAGATTGGATTTCCATCCACAATTTTTTTTAATTCTCCATTCACAATAATTTTTTTATATAAAAAATTTCAATATGATTTCTGTTGTCCATCAATCTTGATGGATGATAGAGATCCATTTAAAAATTATATTCAATATACTTACCTATTTAATTAAAAGTATACAGTGTATCAAATCTAACATACATTTTACTCATTTATTGAAATTAGATTCAATATATACATTTAACTAATTAAAGATTCATAGCGTTATGAGTAAATAATACCCAGGCGCCCCAAGGTTTGCTCTCCTATAAGCAGAAATAATATTTGGGTTTATTGGTAAAGATCTCCCTTACCATTAGTCAACTTCCATCCAATTTGATAGGATTCGTGAAACCCAGCAAATAGGGGAGGCTCGGTGGATCTATGGGGATCCACTAAGGATCTCCCCTTTTTTTTCTCCTTTTTTTTTCTTATTTTTTTTTTCAAAATAAAAAAAAAACTTCAGATTTCCACCTACCATTTAAAGTTGGACGGTGGAGATCTGAAGTTTATTTTTAAAAACAATTAATCTCTAATCTTAACTATTTTTTTATTTAATAAATTTTGGTAATATTATTTTGGGGGTATTTTGATCTTTTTAACAGTCAACCGTTAAATTGGATGAAAGTTGACTAACGGCGGGGGAAGACTTTACCAATAAACCCAAAGATTGTTTATGCTTATAGAAGAGCAAACCTCAGGGCTTTGGCTGTTATTTACTCTAATGGGAGAAAGTCATTTTAGTCATATTTTTTAATTATTACTTTTTGACTGATATTTTATTTTTTAACTCACGTGGTCCATAACGTTTAAAAAATCCATCATTTTAGTCTTTGTAACCAAATTTTTTGATAGCCAAACATTGTAGAATATACATATTGACCATTTTGCCCTTTAACTTTAATTTATTGGGTTGAAAATATAATTTTGCCATTTTACTTTTAAAATTTAACAAATTAACCTTAACTTGTACATCAAATAAGAATCTAATATGTGTCACCGAGTTTTTTAAAAATTAAAATTATAAAGTACTTAAAATTTATAAGAAAAGCCCTTAAATATTTAAAAATATATAAAATAATTTGACACCAAAATTAAAAACTTTAGAAAAATTAAAAATTATTATTGTAGATGCTAGAATCTACTGGTAGGATCCATGGCCTACGTTCGAGTTAAATGGGGCTTGCAACCTGCAAAATGAGATTAACAGGGTTGAGCTCTCTGGAACACCGAGATGGTGCCAGCCAAACAATCTCCGACACCTAAGTTAGAAAATATATACGAGTGATGGCAAGCAAGGATAGAATGCTACCTGTAATGATATGGATGTCTAGCGTAATGATGAATATATGTTGAACGTAATAGGCTTGTCAATTGGTTGTATGTTCAACACCAGAGTATCGTTCGTTTGAAATGTCGAGCATAGCAATGCGTGCCCTTGGGGTCAACAAGGTCTAGGTATGGCTGGCTTAGATTGAGTATAATGACTGCTCTGTTGTATATTACGCATGACCCAGTTAATGAGGCTTGGGTTTATATTTATAGAAAATGAATAGTGATGGACAGAGGGGATCCAGAGAATCTCGTTCTGAGATATCAGGAATCCTTGATATATCGGTTTCAACTGAGTCGTCGTGAATTTCATTATAGATTTTTTCAAAGGCTTGAATTGGTCTGTGTGCATGTGAATGATGGGTTTCAAAGGTTATTGGGCCCGTTGTTGGGTTTGCTTAACCTTTTTGGGTTGTATTTTGTTTGCTTTGGGCTAGTCTTTTGGGTCTAAACCTTTTGGGCTATTTTTGACCACTACAGTTTTATCCCTACTCTCTTAACTTTTACTTGAAGCTTAGAGAGTAAAATGAGAGCGCTCGTCCATGATTGATCGTGTCGATTGAACGTTCGTGCAAAGTAAAACAAGAGAGATCTGTAAGGTCATTATTTTGTTGGTTGTGATTCCGTGAGCAAAACACATTTTTATGTAATTCTTAGTTAGCTTTGTTAGAGTATGATTCAAGCATAATGAAGATTCTATTCAAGTATAATGAAGATTCGAAGAAATCATGCGAAGACAAAAAGCTTCTAAGAAGACTCAAGATCATGCTTAAAAGTAAGTTTCGAAGAAGCGATACTCTTTACTCTTGAGATCAGATATGATTTGCACATACACTTTTAACATGTTCATGTATCTGCATTTGAGTGCTAACATGTTAGTTTAAATGTTTTATAAGTGTTAGAGTCTTATTATTTTTGTTTTGTCTAGTTTCAGAATTTAATTCCATGTTTTTGTATTCCCAAAAATCTGACCTTTGGATGATTCAATAGGGATGAAACTAGACATCCGTATCTTTCCAATGGTATAAAGAACAAAAAAATCCGATGCCATTTGGTTAGAGTTCGCTTGGCTCAAAAAGGAGTTAAGTGCAGGTGGAAACAACTGAACGGGCGAAACGAGGCAGCAAGGCTGCACCCCAGGTGTGGCCACACCCCTTTGGCGTGCGTCCCAGGTAGCAGCCTCACGCCTTGAGAGTGGCCACACGCCTCAGGAGTGCTGGAACTGTCTTGGTTGAACCCTAAAGGTGCTACAATGTCGCCCTAAGTGTTTTGAGCCCCCTAAAGTCTTCCTACATATGTTTAATGATTCCTTGTCCATCAAGGATTAGTTTATTGAGTTTGGAAGCAAGAGATCTCCTATTTAATTAGTCTTCTAGTTAATAGGAAATATATCTCTTTATTATAGGAAAGTGTCAACTACATTCCTTGTTGAATTAGAAAGCCTTAATTGAGTTTATTTCCTACTACAATTGGAATTAGGGCTTTTAATGTTCTCTATAAATAGTGAGCTTTAGTTTTAAGTCTCGTTAAGCTTAAGCCAAGTAAGTCTCTTTTACTAAGCTTCACTATTTGCTCTATATGTTTCTTTATTGAATTATTTTATTCCTCTCACATGTCTTTATTGTTTTGATGCTTCGTTGTTTTCATGTTATTGTGAGAGAAGAGAGAGTTATTTTATATAGGCTATTATCTTAGCATTGAGCATAATTGCATAGCCTGTTCATAACATGTCCGTGATCATGCATGTTATTTGATTGTTCATGTTTTATTGAGCACATAGATCTGATCTCATAATAGTGGGGGTTATTGTTGCTTTGACCCTACGAAAGCTTCAAGACCTTGAGCGCAAGGAGTCTCTGGGCAGTATCAACAGGGTTTGCTAGTAAAAGGCTTACGGGTAAGTAGTATTAGGTTATAGCAAGAGTCATATGATTGAGGGGGTCAATCAACATGAGTTGTAAACGATATACCAACTAGTGAAATTTGTGTTGATGTGTTAAGTGGCCTACGAGTTGGTCCGTTGGTTTTGACTTGTTGAGGTTTTTCACGCTAAAAATCTCCGTGTAATGTGTTGAATGGTTTACTGTTTTTAATTCTACAAATATTTATTGATAAACCTATTCACTTCCCCTCTAAGTTTCCATTGTATACAAATCCACATTTTTGATGATCGACATATGTCGATCAAAATTTATCACACTAGGTGACAATCACACAAGGCGATTATGTAGAGATTGACATGTGTCGATCAAAGTTTGTTACACTGGGTGACTTAATCACATAAGGTGACTGTGTAGAGATCGACATGTGTCGATTGAAAATTTATCACATTGGATGACTTAATCACACAAGGTGATTATAGAGAGATCGTCATATGTCGATCGAAATTTATCACACTGGGTAACCTAATCACACAAGGTGATTGTGGATAGAACGATGTGTGTCGATCGTGGTTTATCATAATAGGTGACCTAATCACACAAGGTGATTGTAGAGAGATCGACATGTGTCGATCGAAATTTGTCACACTGGGTGACCTTATCATACAAGGTGATTGTAGAGAGATCGACATGTGTTGATTGATATTTGTCACACTGGGTGACCTAATTACACAAGGTGATTATAGAGAGATCGTCATGTGGTGATCTACATTTGTCACACTGGGTGATTTCAATCACAAGGTGATGGTGAGGAGAACGACATGTGTTGATTGCTTCATTCTTTATGATAGTACCTTATAAGATACTCGAGGTGTAATAACTATATTGGTAGCTGGAATTTCCAGGTGAAGAGGCGTTTGAAATGATTGAGAGTCTCTTCGTTTTCCCGTCTTGTGATGTGTGTTGGCTAGTTGTAGTGCGTCACGTGTCCATCATGCGAAAGTCTTCTTTTAGAGCCCATTATAAGCATTTGTACGTCTCTCTCTTCATTTTTTCATTTTCTCAATTCTTCTTTTTCTTCTTAGAGCCCATTAGCAGAGCAAGAAGCAATTCTTCTTTAAACGTCCTTCGTTGACCATTTCTGTAATTTTCGGTGTGTTTTTTCTTTTTTTTCGGTCGCAATCTTGAAGGTATGAATCTTTTTTCCATTTTTTTTAGGTATGAATCTTTTTCCATTTTTTAAGTATTTTTTTTTGCATTTGCTGAATTTCTTCGTCTTTTCGAATAAAACTGCCATATTTCGTTCAAAACTTGTTCTTAGCGATGTTTTAGTCAAACCAGGAAACTTGTGACTCTAGATCTAGATAGATTTAGATATAAGCAGTAGAAGTTGTTTCCTGAACAAAAGTACGTGAAAACTTTAGTTTTTAGAAGAAAAGAACTCATTTGGAGGTCGAGCGAGTTTAGTAGGACTTATTGTCGAGCGTTAAAATGGACTAATGCTTATTCGTCAAGCGTAGGGTAGGTTGTATGGACTTTAGTATAGGTCTCCTTAGGAGTTAGCCTTCGATCTCCCTTATATTGATTTGAGTTTTCTTTGCTCGATAGTGTTTGGTATCATGTCGAGTCTGAACGAAGATTCGATTATAAGGGAGATCGAATAGTACGCTAGCTCACCTGCAATGAGTGGCGAATCAACCGATAGCGAGCCTTTACCCTTGTCGATCATAATGGCTACAGGCTTCTTGGAGCAAAGGGATCCTGGTGCTCAGTGTAACACCCCCTGACCTGACCCGTCTGGATCGACTTAGGGAGCGTTACCGGGTTTTCAAAACATTTCGTAATTCTATTTATAATTTGAAAATCAAATAATTTGTATGTTTAAAATGCTTTTCTAGTGAGCCCATCAAAATCAGTTTTAAAAATTTCGACAGAGTTTCCTCTGTTTTTTTTTTAATTTCCAAAACCTGTTTCAAATAAAATCTCAAATCAAATAAAAACCACACTTCAAATCTCTTTTTCAATTAAATGTGCACTCTGCCGTTTAGGGCGACTTCCAAACATATTCAAATAAAACATTTCATAATTCACTATTTACAATCATTTGAAAATCAAAAATAGAAAATCATAAAACAATTATTTACAAAACATAAATATATAACACATATTACAAATCTCTGTATATGTATGCGTATCTAACCATATTATACAACAATATATATATATATATATATATATATATATATATTTCTACCCCAAAAATGTGACTCTGCTCCTCTGTCTGCAGCTAACTCCTCTTCAGTCTTTTCCTTCCTCAGTATCTCTGTTATCTACGCGCGATAAAAACCGACGCGCTAAGCATATAGCTTAGTGGGTGTACACTAAACTCAATTATCAAAATCATAAATAACTTTCCATAATAAAAACATCACAATGTTATCGTATATAAACATGTTATTATTCAAATCAAACACGGAAATAAATCATATGAAATCAATTCAATAGAAACAACTAAATTCAATTAATAATCCATACGAAACCGAATTATAAATTCTTTTATAATCATTTCTTTTCAAATCATTCTCAATTCTGGCCCTTTAATATACTCTACATAATCTAGGATTGGAATATGGGTCGTTCGACCTTAGTGGCTGTCTGTTGAATATAACTCCCAACCCTAGGACGAATCCTGATGGTGGTACATATAACTCCCTACCCTAGGACTGAGTGTTCGGAACCTAGAGAGGTACATAACTCCCTATCCCAGGACGAATCCTTAGGAAGGTACGTGTCTCCTTACCCTAGGACGGATCCTTGGGGAGGTACGTGTCTCCCTATCCCAGGACGAATCCTTGGGGAGGTACATTATATCAACATCAATATCAATATCGGTGCAGTACTGCTAAATGAACCCAACTGATATACCAACCTCCTATATCTGTTTTCTATGTCCAAGTATCCTAGGGCCGTTTTCATACAGTTTCACAAATCACAGACTTTATATTAAATCATTTTATTTCCAAAGCATGTATCCAAAATAATATTCGTAATTCAACAACGACATTTCATATAATTTCTTCTAATCTAACAGTTTGATCGAAAATCAAATGAAATCAGAATATTCAAATAAATAACTATATAAATAAATCCATCAAATATTCAAATAAGCTCAGTTTCAAATGAAAAGCACATAATAAAACCACAAAGATTTCAAAAACGAGTGTACACCAACCTGGATACCGTTCTCTTTCTGACTATTTTTTTTTGGATTCCCTTTTTTTCCCCTTTTCCTTTTCTCTCTTTCCTCCTCTTTTTCTTTTCGTTTCTCTTTCTTCTCTTATTCTTCTCGTTTCTCTTTCTTCTCTTATTCTTCTTCTCTTATTCTTCTTCCCTTCTTTTTCTTCCCTTCTTCTTCTTCTCTTCTTCTTCTTCTCTTCTTCTTCTTCTCTCTCTCTCTCTTTCTTTCTTTCTTTTCTTTCTTTTCTTTCTTCTCTTCGGTCTCTTTCTCCCTTTTCTATTTTTCTGGTTGCTTCCTCCAGAAGCTTATTTTTTTTTATAAAATTTCGGTCATCACGACCGCTAAATGCGACCTGTGGTCGCGCCACCTGGTTGCGTTGCTCACTGGAGGAATTCCACCGCTTTCATCACGATCACCCATCGCGGTACCTGGACGCGCTGGTGGTCGCCATGCTCACTGCCCAAAAACCACATTTTCATCGCGAGCTAGTCAACGCGATCCCTGGTCGCGGCGACTGGTCGCGGTGCTCACTGCCAAAAATCACCATTTTTCACTACGAGTGACTCATCGCGATCTCTGGTCGTGATGAGTGGTCGCAGTACTCACTGCCTAGTTTTCACCATTCTCTTCATGCATAATTTCTGGACTGTTTTATTTGGTCCACCTGGAAACATTTAGGGATGTTACATTTAATTACATTTCCTTCTATTCAATATTATAAATACATTTTCAAAATATTATATCATAAATATAATATCATACATTTAATTACATTTTTCACCCCTTAAATCATAAATATTATATCCACATATTCAAAATTAATTATTCAAAATTAGAGATGTTACACTCAGCCTGAGATTTAGGGAATGGAAACTGGGGAGACCAGAGTAGTAGATGAGATTAGGCTTGCTAACCAAGTGATCGACGTCATTCATTCGATGTTGAGGCCATTAGGGTTGCTGCAGAATAACCCTATTGATCGATCAATATTTGTTACATATTTATGACCCTTAGACCTTATCTTTTAATTGTATTCTTGAGTATTTTTAGTGCTTTTCACGTGTTTTCCTTGAGTGTGCAGGTTTAGGGACCTAAGTGATGATTTTGTATATTTATGGGGAAAATATGTAATTTCAGTAACATTATGGAAGGGCATCTATGAAAGCAAAGCAAAGTTCTAGGGCAAAATTGCAATTTCGGAAAGTTCCCCCAGCCATTAGTGAAACGGTGCGTTTTGCACCTATGGCAGCTGGGTTTTAAGTGGAACGGTGCCGTTTTGGCACCAATGCTTTGGGCCAAAACAATGCCGTTTTGGTAAGAAAGAAAAACAAAAAAACAAATCGCCATGCATGCGCGACCAGCCCTCTCCTCGCGTCCAGCAGCTCGCGTTGAAGATGAACCAGACCACCAGTGAGCACCGCGATGCCTCGCGCGATCAGCCTCAGCTCGCGTCCTCCACCTCGCGGCGATGATGACCAGTCCAGACAGTGAGCAGTGCGAGGACAGCCGCGACCACAGCAGCTCGCGATAAAGCTCGCGATGGAGAAGAAAATGGCAGCAGTGAAGGTGGCGAGCTTGAGCGCGAAGTGTTCTCCTCGCAGTGCTGCTTGTGTTCCAGCCACTTCCAGCAGGCCAGTGAAGGCCGCGACCACAGGTCGCGGTGGTGGTCGCGGCGAGTGAAAAAACGCAGCCCTAACGGGCTGCTATAAAAAGAAAATGGCTTTGTCATCTGTAATTTTGTTTTTTCCTTTATCTTGCTTAGCCACATGGGCATTCCACTTATGGGGCATATTATTGGTGTTACGGTTCCATGAGGATTTGTAACTACCATGACCATGAGAATTATACCCACGACCACGAGAACCATACCATTGTTCGTGTCCTCGTCCATGACCCCGACCACGTCCATGGCTTTTATATCTATTGGCATTCACTTCAGGGAATGTTGATGAACCAGTTGGACGTAGTTCATGATTTTTCATTAGCAACTCATTGTTTTGTTCAGCAACCAACAAACACGAGATTAGTTCTGAATATTTTTGGAATCGACGTTCTCTGTATTGCTGCTGCAGGAGCACATTCGAAGCATGAAAAGTAGAGAACGTCTTTTCTAACATATCATGCTCAGTCACTATTTACACCATGATCAATATGGTGGACATCCATCATTGGAAAAAGAGAGCTTGGGGCAGTACAATCCAGGCAGCCTTCAAGCTGCTCAAAGGGTGATCTCCATCCTTCTTGCTCCTCCCAAACACATCCCAAGCATCACAAATCATCACAACATCTCTAGATCGTGGGTGTTCATCGAAGAAGACGAAGATCGAAAGCGGAGAAGTTCAAGCCGGACCAAAGCGGATCTTCGAGTCTTGAGTTGTATTTCATCTCATTATTCTTCCTTTGATTGTTCATTGATGATTATGAGTAGTTAGAACTCTTGTTAGGTAGTTTTCGGAACTATGAACGGATTCGGATTTATTGACTATGAATATATTTTGTATATTATTTCATGATATTGTTAATGAGATTATTTGAGCATTATCTTATTGCGTTTGATTTATGGTGTTTTACGATTGCGAAAGTAGATTGCATGCCCCGTGATGAGAATCGATTTGATATTTACTGTAAGAGATTATATTGATTTTGAGTGTATTATATTATTACTTTGTGTTCGATTATGGTGTTTTGCGATTGCGCAAGTATATTGCATGCCCTGTGATTAGAACCGATTTAATATTTATTGTAATATTATATGAGAAATCATTGAAATTGCAATCGAGCTTAATTGACTCTAAAATCAATACTAGGTTAGTTTCGATAAGAAATTACTTAATTAACCTAGACATTAGATTAACTTTGGTTTTCGATTAATTGCACTCTACGACCAATAGGTGGGGTTGACCGAATTCACATACCATACCATTGCGGGAGCAATACAATGTGGTGTGGCCTTAGTTGAATTATTCTTATCATGTTAATAATGTGCTTCATAATAGTCCATATATTTCCTTATTCGGAATTGGAACCGTGAAACCACCTAGTATTATCTTCCATCGAATCCATCTCGCTTTATTTATTGCATTAGTAGTTAATTATATTTTAATTAAAAACCCAAAAACCAAAACCTTGATTTATTTTACCGCTGTAGTATAATCTTTAATTTATAGAATTAGTTCCACCACTTCCTTGTGGATTCGACTCCGTACTCACGGAAATATTATTACTTTGACACATCCTGCACTTGGGATTTATTCCCACGCGTCTGAGCTTGTCAAGTTTTTAGCTTAACATATCTGATCTGAAGAGGATTAGATTCCAATTTGGAATACTGGAGTCTATTGAGCTCAGGCTCCCATCTTCGTTTGAACGTTCTGATTGGAATATTCCAAGTTGGACTTGTTTTTACGGGCTGCTGTTCCGCTAGTGACTGAAATTTTCAGTGCCCTTCTTGTGTCAACTTCTCCTGTGCTTTTTTGACTTGGCACCTAGCCAACTGATGCCAAATGGGTGGAGGCTCTTATTGGATTTTGAGGTGTTTCATGAGAAGAGGGGGAAGCCCTTCACACTTGAGAACTTATTCTACTCGTACTACCTCAAGGAGCACGAGAATGATAATAGGCGGTATGTCTTGGCTGCTCGACCGCATCATTCTTATCTGATATCTGAGGTCACGACCAATGATCGCGGTTGGAAGGACATATACTTCTTGGCGAAGGGTCAGCTGGTAACAGAGCCCTTTGAGGATGGTACTCATTTCGCTTGACCAGAAAATTGCCGGTATGACTTCGATGTCGAGTGTAGGTGTCGAAAAGTTCCGTTTATTTCTTTGTTCTTTGACCTTATTTTTATTTATTATGCAAAAGGGGTGACTTGCTCTCAAGCAGTTAAAGGTTTGGACAGTGTCGTGCGAACCAAAGCTGTCCTTTCAGTTGATCCTGTCGAGCAGAGTTGGAAAAAGCTTTTAAGTGATGAGAGCTTAAAGCCGAGCTGCCCCTGGACATATGTCGAGCTGAACTAGAGAGGTATTCCCTACTCCAAACTAAAAGATTTAATTAGTTATGCTTGGCCCGATGTGGCTTTGAGCTGCTCTCTAGGACTAAGTTTCTCACACCTATCTTTAAAGTCGAATGACAATTCGCCACAGATTCGATGTCAAACGTGAAGATCACTATCTCTCATGTTGAGGAAGTGCTGAGGAAGCATCGAGAGAAGGCGGCGGCTTCGGCTCAGAAAAGGAAACAGTCACAGGCGAGCTTGTCTTCTTTGACCACATCGAATTAAAGCCAGCCTGATATGACCTTGGCTACGTCGAGCCCAGTTACTGTTTCGACCCTTGTGCCAGCAAAGAAGAAGCAAAATATGTACAATGTCGAGGCGTCTGACCCCGACATTTGCTTTTCGTTTCCAGCTGGATCTTTGCCTATCTCGTACCCAAAGTCACCGCTCGATGGGGTCGACTAATTTCTGTTCCTTGAAGATGCGGCACACTTGAAGATGGGGGCATTGAAGGTGCTCAAGTGAGGGCTCTCCAGCTCTTTCTATGTAAGTCTTAAATTTTTCATGTTCGTAGTCTGACTTGTTAATTTTTATATAGTCTAACGGTCGATCTTGTAGGCTCTTGAAGCTCAGCTCTATCTGAAGAAGAAGTTAGCGTCGAGCACTCGAAAGTTGAGGGACTTCAAGGAGGTGATTTCCTCCCTTAGTAGGGAAAATGACTCTCTAAAGTTCTCTGAAACTAAGGCCAAGATGGCGGAGCAAGAGAGTGCGGCTCATATAGAGCAGCTTGGTCAATGTGTACAGGAGCTGGAGGCTAATGTTGAGCAAATTCAAAAGGATCGCAAAGTCGAAGTTAACTCCCTGTCTGAGCAGGTCGAGAGGCTGGTGGAGAGGCTAAAGACTATCTCTGGTGACGCGTTTGTTAAGAAAAAGACTGAGCTTATAGCAGAGTACAAGGAAGGCATGTCGACCATTGGTGTCCTGACGAGGCCATAACGGCGTGGGAAGGGGGGGAGGTCAAGCCTACAATCCTAGATGGAGCACTGGTGCCGTTGACTGCTGATGACGCGTAAGGTGAACGTGATGAGCCAGGTCGAGAGCAGCAAGATGGTCAACGGTAAACAATTGTAATAATTAGTTAAAATTTGGTTAAGTGCCAAGGTTTGTCAAATTGGGTTTTATGCCTGTATTACTTTCTTTGGGCCGAGAATTGCCCGTTCTAAACTTGGTTTCTTTTGTATGGATTTTTTTATCAAACACAATTTGCTGAATATATCATTTGAGTTTTGCTGCGTTGATATATTAAGTTTGTCGAACATATTTTTGTCGAGTGGAACTTCAATGAAATCTTCCATTGTTTTTAATCTCTCGTTTGTAGAGCGAAATAAGAGAAATACGTCGAAATAGAGAACTTCACGAATCATACACGTGTGTAGAGCGTAATATGACGATGAAATATAATTAAGTTTATGTTACGCCTTTTTGTACCCGTAAGTATACGGGGTCGGCACAAGTAATACAATGATGAGTAAATTATCCTCTCCACAGGAATATTTAGGTGTTGTGTACTAAAATTAATCAAGCCTACCTCTATTTGGATAATCGGAAGGCTTGGAAGAGGCAAATAAAAGATAAAAATATAAAAAACATAAAAATAAAGCGAAAAACCAATATGAGAGATTAGTTAGAGTATTTGAATTCACCTAATCCATCCAATTGAATTTTATGAAAGCACATCATTGTGGTTTAATTATTCATGTTGATGACCGTGTTTATCTAAATTATCCAAAGTCCCCTCTCAAGGTAAATCAGACCTATTACCACATACACTAATATCCTATCTCTTGATGGTATATCCAAGTGTATGAAAATGCATTAGTCACAATAAACACCCTATATAATCACATAAGCAAATTAGTATATCTTTATCTAATTCTACTTGTGGTGGACATTACATCGAGCACGTTGTGGGCGTCTCCTTTCTGTACATAACACACAACCATAAAATCAACTAAATGCAGGCCATTACATTCAGAAGCATTAAGCATCATAATACCACTTAATAACATAATAATCAACCACAACAAATTAAACAATCAATTCATTCAAGTTTCATAGAAAAGGATCCATCAAAACTCTAACTTACAAGTTTAGTTCATAATCAAAGATTTACAACCAAACATATTTTTCAATTAATAAAAAGAGTTACAAGCAAGAAAATAAAGAAAATAAGGGATAGAAAAACTCTAGGTGTGATGAACTTTTGTCCTTCTCCTATTGGGAATTCGTCTAGCTTTCACTTTCTCCAAATCCAAGCTTGATGGTGAGATTTTGGCTCAAGGATCAAATCTGAATCCTCTTGTTTCCATGGTGATCTTCTTCTCCCTCTTTTTCTTTTCTTGGTGGTCTGTTTTGAGCCCTAACCGAACTCTTGGTCTAATCCTCTCTTTTGCTCTCAAGTTATCCTTTTATAACAACCTGATTAGGTCTTCCCAGGCACGCTCGCGACTTGGCCAAGTCGCGGCCAAGTCACGAGTCTAAGTCGCGTGAGCCTTTGGAATTGTTGGAAATTGGTCTTCGCGACTTAGCAAGTCGTGGCCAAGTTGCGACTCCAAGTCGCGTGAGCCTCGAGTTTCAGCTGTAACATTTGCCTTCGCGACTTGGCAACTCTCGATCAAGTCGCGAGTCCAAGTCGCGTGTGTCTCTGTCTCTTTGCTTGATTTTTGCTCTCGCGACTTAGCAAAGTCGCCCCCAAGTTGCTCGCGAGTCTCTCTGGATTTCTGAGGTGAATGGCCTTCACGACTTGGCAACTTGCGAGCAAGTCGCGAGTCCAAGTCGCGTGTCTCTCTGCATTCGCACATAAATGACTAGAATCGACTGGAATAACCAAAAAGACCTTGCACACTCAAGGAAAATATCAAAAACAACCGATAATTACATGCGAACGGAACAAAAGTAGGTAAACAAAGGTACTAATGAAGGTCCATTTTTTTATCAAGAAATGGAGTCAACAAATACCCCCAAGCCTAACTTTTGCTCGTCCTCGAGCGAAAATCGGAACGAAATAAAAATGCAAACAAAATGAAAGGAAAACAAAATAACAAATAATTAAAAACAAACAACTAGTATAAACCACTTTCGTAGGTAACACGATGACACTTAGCATGTGCCACAAGTCTTTAAACCTCGAGGTGTCCCTAGTGGACGAGTTATAGTTTCGTGAGGGTTTACCAGCAATGATGCCCACAAACGCATATGTGAACATTAAGGAACAATTAAATTTGCCACATGAAACACAAACCACTAAGATAAAAGTTAACAAATTCAATAAGTAAAAATTTGAAAGCATCCACTCATCAAAACTTTGCACCCCTTGCCACACACATGCCAACACTATAAGAATCTTAAAACGAAAACAATTGTGTTCAAATAACCAGGATGGAATTCGCCTCAACTCTGAACCTCTCAGGATAATTCTCTCGAAAATTGTTCAGAACCTAGGCAACACACTCATCCAAACACATGCGGAAGGAATTTATGCTCAAAGAAATACGAGTATACATCGCATGTGAAAATCAATTTGAAAAACGTTATTTTGTCGCAAATACATCTCATTGAAGGAATCAAATATTATGAACAAGATATCAACATGAAAATCTCTACATTAAAGCTAGACTCCCCAAAGGATCAGTAGGTCTTAATAAAGGTTGTAATGGGGCTATTGGGTGATAGGTTAAGAATGAAATGGTGAAAAGGAATGTAAAAGCTTTCGATCAAATTAAGGGATTACATGACATTTTTCAATACATGGATCATTCTCTTTTATTTTTTCCAATTATTATGCCACACTGCTTTGCATGATTCCTTTCCTTTTCTTTTTCTCTTTTCTCTTTTTTTTTTTTTTCAACAATCACAACAATAGCAACATTTACCTTGGCATATTTCATAAACACTTCATCCATGCAATTATTCTCTTTTCTTTTCATCTTAAAAATGATCCAAGCTAAAAGGGTAAGGCTATTTCATATTCAGATCTTGGTTTTGGATTTATGTAGGTGATGAAAGAAAAAGCTTCTAAGTGTTTGGCTTCAAAATGGTTATTGGAGCACCCACAAGGGTAGGATGAATTTTTGGCTTTTTAGTGGCTCAAAATGCATAGCGTACATCACTTCTAAAGGGAAGTACCAACTCAACATAAGATAAACACATGATATCTTTGATGTTGTTCAAAATATTCAATGCAAAACCTAAATGAGATATACACTCTCAAATAACACGATATAAGCTCAAAAACTCACGGGGTAAGTCTCCACTATTTATCATAGTTGATCGAACATGGCATATTTTTACAAGAAGATAAATAGAGTGCAACACAATGCGGTGCAAAATATGACGCAAAACAAATCTGAGTGGTCCCAAACAAATTAAAACTCATTGAAAAAGCTAACAACTATGCATCAACGGAAAGCGCACACAAGACAACTATAAAGGTTCTAAAATGTTCAGAGTCTAAACTAAAAACACTAGACACGAACTAAACATACGTGACGTTGTTATACCTAAGTCTCCTAAATGCAACATGCGTGTAAGGAAAGTCTAGGTTTCTAGCCGATATACGTCAACTAACCACAAGCAAAACACATGGAAAATTAAACGAAAACAAAATAACCAAAAATCACCCCTAAACCTAAGATAAACATTGTCCTCAATGTTTTAACACCTTACGTACAAGAAAAAGGCTTACAAAGAAATAAAAAACTAAAAACTAGAAATAAAAGCTAAAAACAATCTAACTAGACACACAAACAAAAACATAAAGCAAACAAACACAACCAAACACTTCAATAATATTTACAACCAACCAAACTTCCCCCGAACTTCAAAATTTTCAACACAAGGAAGCACTTCAACAGGTTCATGGGAAAGAGTTACGAAACACAAAAAAAATTTAAACTAAAATTTCAAAATAAAATAAAAGAAAACAATGTATAGATTTTACCTCATCACTTGAGCTTTCACCCATCTGCCCCATGATTGGTATCTTCTCATCAGCTTACCGCACCATCCTAACCAAATAACTAGAAGAGAAGACGACTCTCCCAACCCTACATACCTCGAATGCGAAGGCATCTTGTTACAGCCCAAGTGCGGTGGCTGCTCAAAAGGTGGGGGTAGTCTGGGCTTCCCTTCTCCGAGGTCTACAGAAACGTATGTATCTTGGTGGCTTTCTTCTTTTGTAGGGGTACTCTGGACTAGACAAATCTCAAGTGGCTTTGGAAGGGTAGATATATCATCTTCATGCAACAAACTCTTGCTCCCTTCCATCTCTACTTGATCAACCTAAATCTACTGCTCAATTTGCTCTCGATTTCCATGGCCATTTTATTGCATTGCTCCATAGGATATGGTTCGTGCTCTTGCCATTGGATCTATGTAGCTAATTGGCTGATTTGAATCTCCAAGCTTTGGGTAGCAACTTCAGTATATTGAGCAACTTGATCAAGTTTAGCTTCTAGCTTCTTCAGGGCCTCATCTTGGGAATCCATTTTTTTTATCCAGCTTTATCATGAGTTTAATAATCATGTCTTCCAAAGCTGCATCCTTTTCCTCTTTTTCCCGGATTTCCATCCTTGTCACGTAGTCGACAAGCATGTCTTCTAGTCTTGACTCATTTTCTTGCTGGTTGCTCCATGAATAACTAGCATGATTGCTCCACCCGGGATTGTATGAACTCAGGTAGGGGTTGTTCTGTTGATAATGTACATAGCCCTCGTACTGCATTTGCTCAGAATGGCTCTCAGCAAACGGATTGCCCACCTGACAATCAGTACTCACATGCGGCCCCCCACATAAGAAACAGCCCAAAGGTGCTTTATAGTCTCTAGTCGCCACTTCCTCGGTAAGCTCAGGTGCCTTATACCAAGAATACATTTTCTGTATAGAAAAAGAAAAATTAAATTAATAAAAATAAAATATATACAAATCCAAAGTAGCTATAGACCTAATCGATATTAATATTAACACAGTAAAATATCCCCGGCAACGGCGCCAAAAACTTGTTACGCCATTTTGTACCCGCAAATATACAGGGTCGGCACAAGTAATACAATGATGAGTAAATTATCGTCTCCATAGGGATATTTAGGTATTGAGTACTAAAATTAATCAAGTCTACCTCTATTTGGATAATCGGAAGGCTTGGAAGAGGCAAATAAAAGATAAAAATATAAAAAACATAAAAATAAAGCGAACAACCAATATGAGAAATTAGTTAGGGTATTTGAATTCACCTAATCCATCCAATTGAATTTTCTGAAAGCACATCATTGTGGTTTAATTATTCATGTTGATGACCGTGTTTATCTAAATTATCCAAAGTCCCCTCTCGAGGTAAATCGGACCTATTATCACATACACTAATATCCTATCTCTCGATGGTATATCCAAGTGTATGAAAATACATTAGTCACAATAAACACTGTTAGGTCGAGTATTTTCTAGGTTGGCTAATTCCGTGCAAAACACTCTTTGGTTGTAATTGTGTTTAGGAGCTTTCGTTGAAGGCATCAAGATCATCGATTCATTTGGTAAGTTGCTCTCAATCTCACAAAGGTTTTTAGGATCTCACACACTCACAACATATCATTCATTATGTTTCTAGGCATCTCATTCATCATTGACATGGTCTATGATGCATAGTTCATTGTATTGCATTAATATGTTATGTTCTGCAGATGCATCCTATAGATGGTCCCATATCTCCACCTTCCTATCCGAATTTCCAAGTGTATTCTTCATCAAAGTTGTTGGTCTATGTGTGTACTTACTTCTGTCAGTTTTTCAGAATTTTCTGGGCTGCACGTCGCTAGATATTAGATAGAAACTGGACATAGGTCAGTGCTGGAAAAACAGGGGAGACAGTTTTTGTTTGACATGTATGTGGTCCAATATGTCACCCTTCCTGTCAGAATTGTAAATGGTGTCATTCATGAAAGTTGTTCATATATGTCTCTACCGTTTTCTCTAACTTTTTCAGAATTTTCTGGGTGGCACGTCTCTAGATAATAGCTAAAAACTAGTGCTGAAAAAAAACAGGGGAGACAGTTTTTGTGTGTCATGTATGTGGTCTAATATGGCACCCTTACTGTCCGAATTTTAAATAGTGTTCTTCATAAAAGTTGTTCATATATGTGTCTACTTTCTTCAGTTATTTTTTCAGAATTTTCTGGGTGGCGTTTCTCTAGATATTAGCTTGAAACCGAACATAGGTCAGTGCAGAAAACTGCACCCGACCCAACATGTGTGTCCGACCCATTTTGTATGGCAACCCGACCCGTGGCTCTTCCTATATATAAATGCCACTTCGTCTTTTTCATCATGAATCCAGAAAGAAGAACCCTAGCAGCTCCCTCTCTTCATACTCTCTCAACTCCAATCTCTCAAAACTCACCCAATCTCTCTTGTATGTCCATGGAATCAAACTAGAGACTTGTGGTAAGTGTTTTTCTTATATGTTGAAATTGTTTTATGCTTCATATCATTTAAAACTCTTTGTTGTTATTGAATGAGAGTTAGATATTGATTGGATGTTGAAAGCTTGTGGTTTTTGTGTTTAATGCATGATAAGGGGTTTAGGAAGTTGAATTAGTACCTAGATAAGTTTATATTGTGATTTAGAGTGCATTTGTCTTGCTTGAATGAATTATACCTTTATCTCACATGTGTTTAGTGGATTGGTACTAATCTAGGTTGGATCAAGAGTGTTAGTTGTTGTTATAATAATTTACTTGTTGCTAGAATCACATTCATAAAAACATGTTGGCTGCCTTGTAGAGTTCATGCATTGAATATGTTTGTTTCATGACTTGAAAGTGTTGAATTTGTAGCAAAATTTGTTAAGTGTTGAAATGTGTTTATGCTAAGTGTTATTTTAGTAGATTGTGTGCACTAGTTCACTTAGCATCATAGGTTATATTAGTCATGCATCCTAATTGTATGTTCATGCATCATTGAACACTTAGACTATAATCCTTTGTATTATTGGAAGAGCTTGTGTGACTTTGGTGAAGTCTTGTGAACAAGCTCAAGGTTTGCTTCTTGTACAAAAGTTGCATTTGTGTGGAATTTCACTAGTTGGCTCTTGCGAGACGATAGGTGTAGGCTCACGCCAATATGAGTGTGAATTCTAGGATAGCTTGAGGATATACGTTTAGTCACCTAGTGGATCTTGGGAGATCATTAGGGAAAAGGCCTGCGGGTAGACTAGAGCAGGATAGTCCAAGAGGAGTGAGTCCTTGTAATTTTAACTTGAGGGTGTACTGCATTTATCACTAGTAGATTGTCTGTTAAGTGGCCAAGAGTGGTCCCGTGGTTTTTGATCCCTTGTTGGGGTTTTCCACGCTAAAATCCTTGTGTTGATTTTGTTTATCTCTTCCGCATTTGTTATGTGTTTATAATTGTTGAATTGATCTAATTAAATTGTTGGTAATCAAAAAATTGAGTAAGAACCTATTCACACCCCCTCTAGGTTCATATAGACCGTTACACTTAAATTTTCAATTGGTATCAGAGAGGGTAGCTAGACATACATAGCTAGATCTTTGGGTGTTTATTTGCTTGTTTGCTATTTGTGTGCAATCTTTGTCTATTCTTGATCCCATGGACTCCGTAGTAAGAGAGGGTGCATCCCATACCAAACCTCCACTTCTAAATGACACAAACTACTCATTTTGGAAAGTCCGCATGAGAGCATACTTGAAGTCCATAGATGAACATGTATGGACAAGCATCGAAGAGGGGTACACACCTCCCACAACTACAAGTGAAGATGGAAAAAGAACATTGAAACCCAAGTCAACTTGGACACCTACAGATTATAGTTTTGCAACTTGGAATTCAAAGGGGTTGAACGCTATTTTTTGTGGCGTTGATGACAGTCAATATAGGCATATTCAAAAATGTGAAAGTGCCAAGGAAGCATGGGAAATCCTCCAAATCACACAAGAAGGAACTACAGCTGTCAAGAGGTCCAAGCTTCAAATGCTAACATCTCAATTTGAAAGTCTTCGAATGGAAGAAAATGAGACCTTTGTAGAATTTGAAGCCAAGCTCACAGACATCACCAACAAGAGTTATATGTTGGGAGAAGTCTATTCTAGCTCGAAGATTGTTAGGAAGATTCTAAGATCCTTGCCCGAAAGATTTCAAGCTAAAGTCACAGCTATTGAAGAAAGCAAGGATGTTGATTCCATGAGAGTAGAAGAACTTGTTGGTTCCTTAAAGACTTTTGAAATGGGATTGAAACCAGTCAAGAAACACAAGAGTATAGCCCTCAAAGCAATCAAGGAAGCTGAAAATTCAGAAGATGATAATGATCTCAATGAAGCTGAGATTGCCATGTTTGCCAAGAGGTTCAAAAAATTCCTCAAGACAAACAAAAAGAAGAGTGAGAACTCCACAAGAACCAAAGATACAAAGAAAAGCTTTCCAAAGAAAGTTGACACCTCAAAAGAAAAGATTAACAAGAGAGGCGTCCAATGTTATGAATGTGGAGGCTATGGGCATATCTCAACCGAATGTGCCAACAATTTGAAGAAAAATAAGAAAGGTAAGGCAATGAAGGTATCATGGAGTGATAGTGATGAAGAAGATGATACAAGCTCTACAAGTTCAGAGGAGCTAGTGAGTAACTTCACTGCCTTTGTTGCAAGTCATCATAGCAATGAGAATGAAGCTAGTGAA
Source organism: Xanthoceras sorbifolium (assembly GCA_003430845.1). Lineage (NCBI taxonomy): Eukaryota > Viridiplantae > Streptophyta > Magnoliopsida > Sapindales > Sapindaceae > Xanthoceras > Xanthoceras sorbifolium. Next base: position 806,493 of record CM010619.1, read on the forward strand.
GGTGAAACGAGCATGAGTGAGAGAGAGGAATCAAATGAAGAAAGCCTTGAGGAAGCTTTTAATGAGTTATATGCAGAAAGCCTCAAGATAAAGAAGGAAAATGTTTCTTACAAGATCAAGCTCAAGATTCTTGAGAAAGAGAAGAAAGAGGCATTATCAAGGGCTCAGATTGTTGAACAAGCCATCCAAAAACTCAAGAAAGAAAAAGAAGATGATGATCAAAGAATTATTATAATGAAGAAAGAACTGAGTGAGAAAGAGAAGACGTTGCAAATTATGAGACATAGGGAACAAAAATGTCTCAAGGAATTGGAGGATGCAAGGAAATCAATCGAGGGGCTGACTTTGGGTGCACTAAAGGTTGATCAAGTAATTAATCTTGGCAAGGCTTATGGAGACAAGAGAGGCATAGGCTATGAAATTGAAGAAATCACTCCTTTGTCAAGCAAGACAACATGTTTCAAGGGAGAAAATTTGAAGCAAACACTTGAACAACCAAGGATAACAAGCAACCCCAAGAAGGCACCTCTTAGACAACTACAAGCACAAGGTAAAGTTTCTAACACCACATCATTCCGACGCCAAAGAAATGAATGGCAACCAAATCATCAAGGTAAATTTTCTAACTTCATTCCTATTTGTCATTTTTGTGGTAGGAAAGGGCATATTAGACCTAGATGTTTTGATCACATTCAACTGTGCCATAATGAAATGGAATCTAGGGATTGTCACTTTGAAAGATTTTCTAGATAAATGCCTAATAATGTTGTTAATTCTAAACCACAAGAAAAGAACTTGAAAAAGAAAATGAGAAAAGCATGGGTTAGAAAAGATGATTTCATATGTTATGCTGCTCATTATGCCTTGAAAGCCATTAATGCAAATTCTTGGTACCTTGATAGTGGTTGTTCTAGGCACATGTCCGGAGATAAAAATGTTTTTGAAAATCTTGTGATGAAGGATGAAGGATGGGTCACTTTTGGTAATGGTTCTAAGAAGAAGGTGATAGGTAAAGGGTCAATTAAAATTTCTGGTTTACCTAGTCTTAATGATGCTCTTCTTGTTGATGGATTGCAGGCAAACTTGATTAGCATTACACACTTGTGTGAAAGTGTACATGCTGTCAACTTTTTTAAAGATACTTGTGCAATCTTGGACTCTAAAGGAAATGTTATTTTGCAGGGAAAGAGAACTGATGATAATTGTAACATCCCGGATTTCGGGTCATGAATTTTTGATATATGTGAAGTATGTGAAAATAAATTTTTACTATTTGAGGGGGTGTAAATGTAATTAAATGTAAAATGTGAAGTATGATTTCCAGCGGATCAGATTGAATAGTGAAAAAATGGAAAATTGGAAAACTGGACCAGAGAGCATCGCGACCTGGTCACCGCGACCACAGGTCGCGATGGCTCGCTCGCGGTGAAAAACGTAAAAATCTGGCAGTGAGTACCGCGACCAGTCACCGCGACCACAGGTCGCGATGGCTTGCTCGCGATGAAAATGGCAAAACCTGGCAGTGAGCAACGCGACCAGCCACCGCGACCACAGGTCGCGATGGACTGCTCGAGATGAAAGTGTTAAAAACGGGCAGAGAGCAGCGCGACCACTCGCGCGACCAAGGTGCGCTCGCGAGGAAGGCGGTGCGCGCATTCCAGTGAGCATCGCGACCTAGTGCCGCGACCACAGGTCGCGACGGCGAAAAAAAATATAAAAAAAATAGAAGCTTCTCGCAGAAGTGAGAAAACAGAACAGAGAGAGAAAGAACCGAGAAAAAAGAGAGAAAAGGAGAGAAAAGAGAGAAGAAAAAGAAGAAGAAGAAGAGAGAAGAAGAAGAAAGAAAAGAAAAGAAAAAGAGGAAGAAGGAGAAAAGAAAGGAAAAAGAGAAGGGAAAGAAATCGCGGAACCGCGGTTGGTCGAACAAAAAACGGTACCGAGGTAGGTGTACGTTTGTTTTCGCAATCGTTATGAAAAGTATTTAGTCATCGTTTTCATTTCCGTTTTCTTTTGAGTTTTCGTTTTCGAATTCGTTTCGTTTTGTTTTCGTTTATGTTTTCGATTCTTCGTTTTCGATTTTTGTATGAAAATGGTTTATGCTATATGAAGAAAAAAATTGATGATCTGCATACCTATTGTTGATTTGTAATACGTTTACGATAGACAGCATTTGGATCGTGTTTTCGAATCTTTTGATTGTTACGATTTGTGAAAAATACTTGATTTAGTTGCTTGCATGACTATTGTTTATGATTTGTAATTTATTGCGAATACTTGAAAATTGTTTATTGTGACGGCCCTAGGATACCTAGACATAGATATGGATATAGGAGGTTGGTATACCAGCTGGGTTTTACTGAGCAGTACTGCGCCGTTATTATTGTGTGATTGTTGTTGCGGGGCAATCTCGGACAATCACACCGATTTTAGTGATCGTTGTTGTGGGGCAATCTCGGACGATCACAATGATACTAGCGATTGTTGTTGCGGGGCAATCTCGGACAATCGCGATGATATTAGTGATTGTTGTTGCGGGGCAATCTCGGACAATCGCGATGATATTAGTGACTGTTGTTGCGGGGCAACCCCGGACGTCACATTGACCCATATTCCAGTCCTAGAATGTTTAGTATTCTAGTGGGCCAGAATTGATTGAAATTGAAAAGTGAACCGAATGATTTTATTGATAGCATTCATTATTGACTTCATTATTGAAATTAACGTAATTGGAATTGTTTAATGCTTTGATTTTCGAAATTTAATTGTTTGGAAATGCAATAGAAATGGAATTGTTTTGGAAATATTTATAATGTGATTTATTTAATTGAGTTTTTAGTACACCCACTAAGCTTTATGCTTAGCGCGTTAGTTTGTTTCTAACGCGTAGGTACCAGGAATTCAGAGGAGGCTAGAGACTGAAGGAAGAGCAAGTTGCAGACCGAGTCACAGAGATTGTATAGTTGGGTAGCTATATTTATGTTATGTGTATATATATTCTAAAAGCATGCATATACAGGGAATTTGTAAATACGTTTTGTAAAACGTTTCGTAATTAATTATTGTATGATTTCTGTCTTTTATTATTTAAATGTAAATAGTAAAGTCTGATTTGTTTTATTTTATAAATTGTGATGAAAGGTTTTGATAAGTCGCACTAAACGGCAGAGTGCGCAACTGTTTGAATATAAGATATTGAAGTGTTATTGAGAATTGTTTTTGAATTGAATTGTGTTAAAACAGGTTTTTTGGAAGTCCGAAAAACAAACGGCACTCTGCCGAATTTTCGTAAAAAGTTTAATTATTGTTTATGGGCTCACAATGATTTTAAAACGTAAAATGAAGTTTTGAAATGTTTTGAAAGTCCGAGTAGCGCACCCCGGTTCGGTCCGGCCGGGTCGGGTCGGGGGGTGCTACAATAATTGTTATTGTATTGATGTTAAAACTCTTAAATGCAATTTGACTAACCATGAACAGGTTGAACTTTGGCATCAAAGACTTGGTCACTTGAATTTCAAGGACCTAAAGAAACTTGGAAAGATGAAGGCTGTGAGAGGTCTTCCTGAGCTAGGAAAGAAACAGGAATGTGTATGTGGACCATGTCAAATTGGGAAGCAAACAAATGGAATACACAAGAAAAATAAAGGTACAATGTCCAAACGTCCCTTGGAGCTTCTTCACATGAATCTCATGGGTCCTATGCAAACCGAAAGCCTTGGAGGTAAGCGGTATATCTTTGTGTGTGTTGATGACTTTTCTAGATTCACTTGGATTGATTTTCTTAGAGAAAAGTCAGACGCTTTTGAAAAATTTAAATCACTTTGCATTAAACTTCAGTACACCCTAGTGATAAATAAACACTCTATATGATCACACAAGCAAATTAGTATATCTCTACCTAATTCTACTTGTGGTGGACATTACATCGAGCACGTTGTGGGCATCTCCTCTCGGTACATAACACACAACCATAAAATCAACTAAATGCAGGCCATTACATTCAGAAGCATTAAGCATAATAATACCACTCAACAACATAATAATCAACCACAACAAATTAAACAATCAATTCATTCAAGTTTCATAGAAAAGGATCCATCAAAACCCTAACTTACAAGTTTAGTTCATAATCAAATATTTACAACCAAACATGTTTTTCAATTAATAAAAAGAGTTACAAGCAAGAAAATAAAGAAGGAAAGGGATAGAAAAACTCTAGGTGTGATGAACTTTCGTCCTCCTCTTGTTGGGAATTCGTCTAGCTTTCACTTTCTCCAAATCCAAGTTTGATGGTGAGATTTTGGCTCAAGGATCAAATCCGAATCCTCTTGTTTCCATGGTGATCTTCTTCTCCCCCTTTGCCTCTTCTTCTCTCTTTTTTTCTCCTCTTAGTGGTCTGTTTTGAGCCCTAGCCGAACTCTTGGTCGAATCCCCTCTTTTGCTCTCAAGTTTTCCTTTTATAACAACCTGATTAGGTCTTCCCATGCACGCTCGCGACTTAGCCAAGTCGCGAGTCTAAGTTGCGTGAGCCTCTGGAATTACTAGAAATTGGTCTTCGCGACTTAGCAAGTCGCGGCCAAGTTGCGACTCCAAGTCGAGTGAGCCTCGGGTTTCAACTGCAACATTTGCCTTCGCGACTTGGCAACTCGCTATTAAGTTGCGAGTCCAAGTCACGTGTAACTCTGTCTCTTTGCTTGATTTTTGCTCTCGCGAGTTAGCAAAGTCGCGCCCAAGTCGGGACCTAACTCGCGAGTCTCTCTGGATTTCTGAGGTGAATGGCCTTCGCGACTTGGCAACTCGCGAGCAAGTCGTGAGTCCAAGTCGCGTGTCTCTCTACCTTAGCACATAAATGACTGCAATCGATTGGAATAATCGAAAAGACCTAACATCTGCACACTCACGGAAAATATCAAAAACAACCGCTAATTATCTGCGAACGGAACAAAAGTAGGTAAAGAAAGGTACTAATGAAGGTCCATTGTTGATCAAGAAATGGAGCCAACAGTTTCCAAAACTACTCGTGTGTAGAGCGTAATACATCAAACAAAAGAAACACAATAATTTAGTTTAAGCTAATGTGTAGAGCATAATGTGTCGAGCGAAAATATGCTTGACAATATTTTCGTCTACTAAGAGCTCATGTGTAGAGCATATCTTGTCAAACAGAAGCCTTCAACATGTACAAATCCAACTGCTCATGTGTAGAGCAAGTTACATATGTGAATGTAAAACGTAATCTGATGGCTGGTCGTGAATTGTTTGGTCGTTAGTTGTAGAGAATGGCTATTGCCCCCTAGTCTCTAAGTCTGTGGTTGCCATAGAGTTGGAGACTATTGTCAAGCTCTGGTGACTTCGAGGGTGCTCGTATGTAGAGCGTAGTCTTATCGATAAGCGTAGAATGGTCGACCTTATTTAGCCTGCCATACGTCCAAGGTGTTGTAGAGACTTCGACCTGTCGATCATGGTTAGATCTGTTATTGGCCATTGTGGCCAACGACCCTCTAACACTCAAGTTAGTAACATATTAAGAAAAATATTAAGGAAAGAGTAGAAAGGTTTAGAAATGATACTGCTTTAGGTGTATAGCATTCCAGCTGTTGTTGATTTCTCTATCATCGATGTCGCACAGCTTATATGCTCCTTGTCCGACTACTTTCCAGATCTGGTAGGGTTCTTCCCATATAAAGCCGAGTTTTCTATTTTGGAAGACTCGACGGAGGACCCAATCCCCTTATTTGAATGCTTGGATATGCAAATTCTTGTTATAGTGTCAAGCAACCATCTGTTGATAGCTGGCCAACCAGATGGAGGCTTGGTCTCAACGTTTATCTAATGTGTCAAGCTCACATGAGAGTGCTTGTGAATTCTCTAACTCTGTCATATGTTCATATATAATAATGTGAAGCTTGACTTCAACTGGGTACAACTTCGGCTCTATAGGTGAGTAAAAATAGGGTCTGTCTGGTCGACTAGAGGACCTCATGAAGCATGTCGACAAAGGCCTTTTGCTACTTCAAGCTTTTTCTTGAGTGTTCCCACGATCGTTTTATTAGTCGACTCCGCTTGTCCTTTTGCCTGTGGGTAGCAAGGTGTTAAAAAACTCAGCTTAATCCCATATTTCTAGTAGAAATCTTGGAAGTCGAATGAGATGAACTGTAATTCATTGTCGGTGACTATTTCCGTCGGTATGCTGAATTTGTAGATGATGTTCTTCCATATGAAACTCTTTACTTCGAAGTCTTGGATCCTTTGGTAGGCCTCGGCTTCGACCCACTTGTTAAAGTAATCTGTAAGGACAAGTATGTAGAACTTCCTTGCTGTTGCAGTCGGCATTTTGCCAACGATATCCATCCCCCACTTGATGAATGGCCATGGTGAGGTGACAGAATTGAGTTGATCGAGAGGTCGGTGTGAGACTTGTGCGAATCTCTAACATTTGTCGCATATTTTGGCATAATTTGCTGAGTCAGATCTCATGGTTGGCCAGTAGTGCCCCATTTGTCGTTTAACAGATAGTCTAACGGAGGTGTCATCCAGTTTATGTCGGCGTTGATCGCGGTGACTTCTTCATTGTTAGCCCATACTGCTGGCTATTGTAGGTAGATCAATGATATGTTCTTGGGCTCGATGGTTTGGATAGCCGAGCCTAGATTGGTCAAGGCATTTGCATATGCATTTTTTAATCTTAGTATATGTTCGAGCTCGAAATGCTCGAATGTCGAGCGGAGCTGCGAAGCTATGGCTAGATAAGCGATCATCTTAGGGTCTTTGGCTTGGTACGACCCGTCGAGTTGTCTGGTTATCAGTTGGGAGTCGGACTTTACTTTTATCAGCTTGATATTCATACTTTTGGCAAGTGTAAGCCCTGCTATGTAGCGTCTCATATTCGGCTTCTTTGTTCGTGGCCTTGAAGCCGCATCAGATCGACTGTTCGATAACATCGTTCTCAGGCGACTGAAGTACTAAGCCCAATCCACTACCTTTGGAGTTGCTTGACCTGTCGACTGAGAGTGTCCAGGTCGATTTCGACCTTTTCCTAAGGGAGAGTAACTTTTATTCCACCAACGGAAGAGTGCTCGGAGTGAAATCAGCAACAAAGTCTGCTAAGACTTGGGAGTTGATGGCTGTCGAGGGTCGCTATGATATGTCGGGTTCACTGAGCTCCACCGCCCATTTGGTTAGTCATCCAGAGAGCTCGCGCTTGTGAAGTACATTCTTCAATGGGAATGTTGTGAGTTTTCTGGCTGTTAACGTAAGTGCTAGAGCCATTTCTCCATTTGACTGTATCTCTTTTCTGCATCAAGTAGGGACTTGCTGTTGTAGTATACAGGTAATTGTTTTTGCTCGACCTCTCGAACTAGTACTGCGCTGACGGCTGTCTTTGATACTATTAGGTAGATGTAGAGTGTCTCTCCATTGGCTGGTTTAGAGAGCAGAGAAAGGCTTGACAGATAATTCATCGGCTAAGGCTTGACAGATAATTCATCGGCTGCTGCAGAATGGTCTCACATTTCTCTGTCCATTCGAAGTTCTTGTTTTTCCTTAGGGTCTCAAAGAAAGGGTGGAATCTTTCTAAGGACTTTAAGATGAAGCGGTTAAGTGTCGTTACTCGACCAGTGAGCTTTTGAACTTCCTTTACTAATCGAGGGTAAGGGATCCCCATGATCGACTGAATCTGATCTAGATTGGCTTTGATTCCTCGATGTTTGACTAAATAACCATCAAATTTTCCTAACGACACTCCAAACAAGTATTTAGTTGGGTTAAGCTTCATACCGTATTGCCGTAGTGTGTCAAATGCTTGTTGTAGGTGTTGTAGATGTCATTTGGCTTGGAGGGATTTGACGAGCATGTCGTCGCTGTAGACCTTCATTGTCCAACAGAGCATCTCTCTGAGTATCTTGTTGACCAACCATTGATATGTCGCCCCCGCAATTTTGAGTCCGAACGGCATCACCTTGTAGTAGAAGATACCGCACTCGGTTACGAAGGATGTTTTCTCTTGGTCGTCTGGGTGCATCAGAATTTGGTTGTACCCAAAAAAATATCCATAAAGCTGAGCAATTTATGCCCCACCATACTATCTACCAACATGTCGATGTGTGGTAGAAGGAATGAATCTTTAGGGCAAGCCTTGTTGAGATCTGTAAAGTCAATACAAACTCTCCATTTTCTGTTCTTCTTTCATACGACTACGACATTGGCGAGTCAATCGGGATAATGCATTTCCCTTACAGAGCCAATGTCAATCAGCTTCTGTATTTTTTCATTGATCACCTTGTTCCACTCGGAGGTGAATTTTATCCGCTTCTGTCTGACTGGCCTGACATTGGAGTCGACTTGAAGCTCATGGACAATGATGTTAGGGTCGATGCCTGTCATGTCAGTGTGTGACCACGCAAAGCAATTATAATGTCGAGCTAAGAACTCGATTAGTCGAGCTCTGATGTCTGGTTTGAGAAGTGACCCGATCTGGACTTTGTGCTCATGATAGTCTGAATGGACTTGAACTTCGTCGAGCTCTTTCATCTTTGGATTATACTATTCGAGCCCAGGGGTCAACTGTTGTAATTGCTATAATGTCGATGGCTTGCTCTTCAAGGTGTTTATGTAACACTCCCTTGAAACTCGTTATTCCCCTCGAATCTCTCGTACTCCCCATTTGGTTGGGTAGCACAGTGTTTGGTGGTATGTCAAAGGTATTGCTCTCATGTCGTGTATCCAGGGTCGACCCATGATAATATTGTAAGCTTAAGGGCAATGAGCACCATGAATTTGGTATTGAGATTAATACCTTCTACGTAGACTGGGAAAGTAATCTCTCTTACGGTATTCTTGTGTTCATTGCTGAATCCGACTAGTACGATCAAGTATCGCAGTATATTGGACTCGTCGATCTGTATTTCCGTAGAGCTTCAAGGAATAAGATATTGATCGAGCTCCCGTTGCCTACTCATATGCGCTTTAATAAACAATTTGCCACATGCAGAAAGATCACGAGTGCGTCGTGATGTAGGTTAAGCAGTTATGTATGCTCATTGTTGTTGAAGCTAATCGTTTAGTCGAACACAAGGTTGACTGCTCCTTTCGAATAGACCTCAGGATTGCTAGATTGTCGAGTGTGGCATTTGGCTACCGATTTGGATATCCCGCTGATCTCTGATCCCCCAATAATGACATTCACAATCCTCTTGTGCTGAGGGGGTGCTGGCGGCGATGTGTCGTGTTCCTACTAACGTTCATCACGTCGAGCCAAAGCTTTTTTTCCTTTGTTAGTGAGATAATCCTTCAGATGCCCTATTTTTAGGAGTTTGATGACTTCAAATTTGAGGACGATAGAGTCTTCAGTTCGATGTTCGTGATCTCTGTAGAAATCACACCATTTGGTCGAGTCCCTCTTATCCGCTAGGCTCGACCTTTTTTCAGACCACTTCACTGAGCTGCACAAGTTTTTCATCACTGCGACGAATTCGACTAGCATGATGCTCAAGTTATATTTAGGGATTCAGGTCCTCAGCTTCTCTGGCTATCGAGGCTATCTGTCGTGCACGATTTTCTCGTGACCTACCATTCTTATGACCTCCTGTAGGATAGAGTTCTGGCCTTCGTTTCGCCGACCTTCGTTCGACACGTCAGTTACATCGATAGTCATTTCTATTGTGCTTCGATGGTGTATAGTTGACTTTGTATTCTTCTTACTTAATTTGTGCCCAGGCTTTGGTGAAGACATCTTCCATTGTCTTGCAAGAATATTTTGTTAGCTCATTATAGAGGTTGGAATCATGGAGGAGCCATTTCCTGAAAGCAAAGATCGTTGTGGATTGATTGCAGTAGGGGATCGACACTTTCTCCTTATTGAGTCGACCGACGTAATCTACTAGCAATTCCCCTCGCCATTGACTGATTGCGTATAGGTCGTTTGACTACTTCTCTAGCTTGCGACTACTCGCGAACTGCTCGACAAATTTGTCGTTGAGCTGAGCAAATGAAGCTATCGAGTTGTTCAGCAGATTAGTGTACCACTGTAGAGCTAGTCCTACAAGGCTTGAGCTGAATCCTTTACACATGCAGGCTTCGCGTTGATCCCACGGTATGGCTACCATGACCATGCACTGTCAATACTGGGTAATACAGTTGTCCAGATCAGTCATACCGTCATAATGTTTCGTATTGGGGAAACTAAACTTCATCGGCATCTCTACAAGTGCAATGTTTTCGACAAATGGTGAGTTCGTGAAGCTGTTAATTGCACTTTTCTTGATTGGTGCCGGCATTCTAGGAATGCGTTGAATCAGTACTTCCATTTCTGCAAACCTGCGGGCCAACTCAGGGTCAGTTAGTGTAGAGATCGTGCCTAACGTACGTGTCGACGACGAGATCGGTATGTTCTGTGGAGCATTTATCATGTTGGAGTTAGTTGTGTAGTGGCTTCTGTATTCAATAGTTTGACTTACGCAGTCCCAAGTGGTGTTGGGATTGCAGTCGGAGCTATGGTCGACTCCATCAGCAGTTGTCCTGCTGGGTTTATTACAGCTGGTTCTAATGCCGAGCCGCCTTCAGGAATTTCTAGGTTCGGATCGCTTGCGGTAGATCCGAGTTTAAAGATTAGGTGTCGAGCACTTGAAGTTAGTGTTGCAGGTGTTGCTTGCCCTGGGGCGGACGTTGGGTTGGCATTAATTTCGTATCGAACTTGTCCGAACCGGGTGGTGGTGCGGTAGTCGTTGTCAGCAACTCTACTTTGTTATGAAGTTCTTTGTTCTCATCACACATGTCCTTGTTTTCTGCTTCCAGGGCTTGGACGAGTTTAGAGTTTTCGTTCATTTGGGCTACAAGCAATGAGAGCTGAGCCTCAAGAGTTGCGTGGTTGTATTCGTCGGCCATGTTGTCTTTGCGTTGATTCGAATTTTGCAGTTAAAAGGCTGTTGGCCCCATGGTAGGCTCTAAATTTTAGATGATAGGATCTACAAGTAAGATCCGAGGCCTACGTTCGAGTTAACATGAGGAGGACGAGAGTTCATCGCACCTAGAGTTTTTCTAACCCTTTCCTTCTTTATTTTCTTGTAACTCTATTTTATTATTGAAAAACATGTTTGGTTTTAAATCTTTGATTATGACTTAAACTTGTAAGTTAGGGTTTTTATGAATCCTTTTTCTTGAAAGTTGAATGGATTGATAGTTTGATTTATTGTGATTGATTATTATTTTGTTGAGTGATATTATTGTTTTTAATGCTTCTGAATGTAATGGCCATCATTTAGTTGATTTTATGGTTATGTGTTATGTACTGAGAGGATACGCCCACAATGCGCTCGATGTAATGTCCACCATAAGTAGAATTAGATAGAGATATGCTAATTTACTTGTGTGATCATTATATGTGTTTCTAATGCTTAATAAATTGTTATGCATGCAATAATCATCGAGAGATAGATATTGATGTATAATAATAACTCCGGCATAATTCGAGAGAATATGTTGGTTAACTTAGATAAACACGATCATCAACACTGATAATTAAATTGCAATAATGTGCTTTCATGAAACTCAATTGGATGGATTAGGTGAATTCAAATGCCCTAGCTAATCTCTCATATAGGTTGTCTGCTTTCTTTTTATCTTTTTATATTTTTATCTTTTAATTCCTTCTTTTAAACCTTTCGATTATCCACATAGAAGTAGGCTTAGTTATTTTTAGTACTGAACGCCTAAATATCCCTGTGGAGACGATAATTAATTCGTTATTGTATTACTTGTACTGATCCCGTATACTTGCGGGTACAAAAAGGCGTAACTAGTTTTTGGCGCCGTTGCCGGGTATATTTTAGTTGTGTTGATATTAATACCGATTAGGTTTATAGCTACTTTGGATTTGTATATATTTTATTTTTATTAACTTTTTTTTCTTTTTTCATTACAGGAAATGTATTCTGGGTATGAGGCGCATAAGCTTATCGAGGAAGTGGCGACTAATAACTATGGAGCACTTTTGAAGTGTTACTTTTGTGAGGGGCCACATTGGAGTACCGATTGTCCGCTGGGCAATCCGTTTGATGCAGGCAGTTCTGACCAAATGCAGTATGACGAATACTTTGACTATGATCAGAACAACTCCTACCCAAGCACATATAATCCTGGGTGGAGCAATCATTTTGACTTTTCATGGAGCAACAAACAAGAAAATGAGTCAAATCTGGAAGCTATGCTTGTCAAATTCATGACAAGGATGGATACCCGGATGGAGCAATGCAATGAGACTACCTTGGAAGTCGAAAAACTAGTTAAGCAACCTATTGAGATTGATCAAGTAGAGATGGAAGGGAGCAAGAGCTTGTCGTATGAAGATGAGACAGCCACCTTTTCAGAGCCACTTGAGCTATGTATAGTCCACGGTGCCACTACAGAAGAAAAAAGCCACCAGGATATATATGTTTCTATAGACTTTGGAGAAGGGAATCCCAAACCGCCTCCGCCTTTTGAGCAGCCACCGCACTTGAGCATTAAAAAGTTACCTCCGCATTCGAGGAATGCAGGGCTGGGAAAGTTATCTTCTCTTCCAGTCATTTGGTTAGGATGGTGCGGTAAGCTGATGAGGAGATATCAATTAAGGGGCAGGTGGGCGAAAGCAAGAGCAACCAGGTAAGATTGTATATTATTTTCTTTTTATTTTTGTTTATTTGTTTAATTTGTGAAGTTTAGTATTTGGTAACCCTTGCCCATGAGCTCATTTGAAGTGTTGTGCCTTGTGTTGAAAAATTTTAAAGCTCGGGGGAAGTTTGGTTGGATGTACATAATATTGAAGTGTTTGAATCTTCATGTTTGATTCCTTCTATTTTGTTTTTGTTTGTATTTGTGTCTCTAGTTAGATTATTTTTAATTTTTGTCACTAATTTTTAACTTTTATTTCTTGTTAGCCCCTTTTCCTCTTGCGTAAGGTGTTAAAACATTGAGAACAATGTTTATCTTAAGTTTGGGAGTGGTTTTTGGTTATTTTGTTTTCTTTTAATTTTTCGTGTGTTTTGTTTGTATAGTTGATGTATATCGGCTGGAAACCTAGCCTTTCCTTACACGCCTTGTGCGTTTGGAAGACTTAAGTATAACAATGCCACGTACGTTTAGTTTGTGTCTAGTGTCTAGGTTGTATATAGTCTGTTTAGTGTCAATTCTGAACATGTTTGAACCTTTATCATTGTCTTATGTGCACTTTCCGTTGATGTATAGTTGTTAGCTTTGTCAATGAGTTTGAATTTGTTTGGGACTACTCAGATTTTTTTTATGCCACGTTTTACATCGCATTGTGTTTCACTTTGTTATCTTCTTGTGAAAACATGCCATGTTCGATCGACTAGGATAAATAGTGGAGACTTACCCAGTGAGTTTTTGAGCTTATATTGTGTTATTTGAGAGGGCATTTTCGTTTATACTCTATACATACTTATATTTAATTTTGATTGATTAGTTGATCTCATTTAGGTTTTGTATTGAATATTTTGAACAACGTCAAAGATATCATGTGGTTATCCTATGTTTTTGTTGGTACTCCCTGTTAGATGTGATGTAGGCTATGTATGTTGAACCACTAAAAAGCCAAATATTCATCCTACCCTTGTGTGTGCTCCAATAACCATTTTGAAGCCAAACACTTAGAAGCTTTTTCTTTCATCACCTACATAAATCCAAAACCAAGCTCTGAATATGAAATAGCCTTACCTTTTTGCTTGGATCATTTTAAAATGAAAAGAAAAGAGAATAATTGCACGGATGAAGTGTATATGAAATATGCCAAGGTAAATGTTGCTATTGTTATGATTGTTGAAAAATATATATAAATGAAAAAAAGAAAAAGAAAAGAAAAGAAGAAACAAATGGAATCATGCAAAGCATTATGGCATAAGAATTGAAAAATAAAAGAAGATGATCCATGTATTGAAAAATTTCATTTAATCTCTTAAATTGATCGAAAGCTTTTGCATTCCTTTTTCCATTTCTTTCTTAACCTATCACCCAATAGCCCTATTACAACCTTATTTAAGACCTGCTGATCTTTGGGGAGTCTAGCTTTAATGTAGAGGTTTTCATGTTGATATTTTGTTCATAATATTTGATTCCTTCAATGAGATATATTTGCGATAAAATAGCGTTTTTCTAATTGATTTTCACATGCGATGTATATTAGTACTTCTTTGAGCATAAATTCCTTCCGCATGTATTTGATGAGTGTGTTGCCTAGGTTCTGAGCGATTTTTGAGAGAATTATCTTGAGAGTTTTAGAGTCGAGGCGAATTCCATCTTGGTTATTTGAACACAGTTGTTTTTGTTTTAAGATTCTTAGAGTGTTGGCATGTGTGTGGCAAGGGGTGCAAAGTTCTGATGAGTGGATGCTTTCAAATTTTTAGTTATTGAATTTGCTAACTTTTATCTTTATTGTTTGAGTTTCATGTGGCAAATTTAATTGTTCTTCAATGTTCAGAGATGCGTTTGTGGGTATCGTCATTGGTAAACCCTCACGAAACTATAACTCGTCCACTAGGGACACTTAGGGGTTTAAAGGCTTATGCCACATGCTAAGTGCCATCGTGTTTCCTACGAAAGTGATTTAGGCTAGTTGTTTGTTTTTATTTATTTTTTATTTTTTATTGTTTTAGTTTTCTTTTTATTTTTGTTTACATTTTTGTTTTGTTCTGATTTTGCTCGAGGACGAACAAAAGTCAGGTTTGGGGGTATTTGTTGGCCTTATTTCTTGATAAAAAATGGACCTTCATTAGTACCTTTGTTCACCTATTTGTATTCCATTCTCGGGTAATTATCGGTTGTTTTTAATATTTTTATCTAGTGTGTAGGTAATAAGTTTATGTGCATAATTGAAGAGCCTTGGTGGATTAAATCGTAGATTTAGGAGTGCACAATTGTCATATGTTGGAGGTTTCCATAAATTCTACAAGATGAATTGGGTTAAGAGCCTTATATTTCTGGAAAGGTCAAGATGTCTACTTTCCGGCAAATTTTTACGGTTCGTGATTCTGAGTTTTCTAGAGGAAGTTATGCTTATTTTTGTATCAATACACACACGCGCGATTTGCAAGTCGCGAGTCTAAGTCGCTGTCATGTTTTGGAGTCCGTAATAAATCCCACAAAATGAACTGGGTTGCGAGCCTTATATTTATGGAAAGATCTAGATGTCTAATTTTCGAAAACTTTTACGGTTTATGATTCCGAGGTTTCTAGAAGTGGTTATGCACATTTTCGAAACAGTGCGTAGACTCACAACATGTAAGTCACGACAAAGTCGCTAGAGCCAATTTCAGCAGTTTTTGGCCGAGACTCACGCGACTTGTCTAAGTCGCAAGTATGTTTGGGAAGGTCAAAAACAGCCTGTTATAAAAGGAAAACTTGAGAGAAAGAGCGACATTCAGACTAGAGCTCAGCTAGGGCTCAAAACAGACCACCAAGAGGAGAAAAAGAGAGAGAAGATGAGGCAAAGGAGGAGAAGAAGATCACCTTGAAAACAAGAGGATTCGGATTCAATCCTTGAGCCAAAATCTCACCATCAAGCTTGGATTTGGAGAAAGTGGAAGCTAGACGAATTCGCAATAGGAGGAGGACGAGAGTTCATCGCACCTAGAGTTTTTCTATCCCTTTCCATCTTTATTTTCTTGCTTGTAACTCTATTTTATTATTGAAAAACATGTTTGGTTGTAAATCTTTGATTATGACTTAAACTTGTAAGTTAGGGAATCCTTTTCCTTGAAAGTTGAATGGATTGATAGTTTGATTTATTGTGATTGATTATTATTTTGTTGAGTAATATTATTGTTCTTAATGCTTCTAAATGTAATGGCCTGTATTTAGTTGATTTTATGGTTGTGTGCTATGTACTGAGAGGAGACGCCCACAACGTACTCAATGTAATGTCCACCATAAGTAGAATTAGATAGAGATATGTTAATTTACTTGTATGATCATTATATGTGTTTATAATGCTTAATAAATTGTTATGCATGCAATAATCATCGAAAGATAGATATTGATGTGTAATAATATTGAGAGAATATGTTGGTTAACTTAGATAAACACGATCATCAACACTAATAATTAAATTGCAATAATGTGCTTTCATAAAACTCAATTGAATGGATTAGGTGAATTCAAATACCCTAGCTAATCTCTCATATTAGTTGTCTGCTTTCTTTTTATGTTTTTATATTTTTATCTTTTAATTCTTTCTTTTAAACCTTTCGATTATCCAAATAGAAGTAGGCTTAGTTATTTTTAGTACTCAACACCTAAATAACCATATGGAGACGATAATTTATTCATCATTGTATTACTTGTGCCGACCCCGTATACTTACGGGTATAAAAAGGCGTAACATCAATCCTCATCTACTGTCAAAGCCAAAAGTTGGGAAACATTGCTTCTTTACCTAGTTGTTTTAGAGACAGCCGTCAGTGCCAAGCTTATTAAGGAAGAGGATGGGATGTCCTTACTTGATGCAGAGACGTGCTACAGTCAGCCAGAGAAATTAGCTATCGCACTCGTCACAGCCACACAGAAGTTGAGACTTTACTTTTAATGTCACACCATCAGTGTGTTGACCACATTCCCTTTAAAGAATGTACTATAGAAGCTCGAGCTGTCCAGTCGACTAGTCAAGTGAGCCATCGAACTAAGTGAGCACGACATCAACTACCAACCACGTATGGCAATCAAGTCGTAAGCACTAGCCGACCTCATCGCTGACTTCAGTCCCGGTATACACCCTCAAGCCGAGAAAGAGATGCATACAATGTCGAACGACTCCTCAAATGAAAAGTGGGCCTTAGCAGTCGACGACTCTAGCAATGTCAAGGGCAGTGGATTCAAGAAGACAACGAAGCCAAGTATGAGGCTCTCATAGCCAAATTAAACTTAGCCAAGGACATGAAAGTCAAGTAACTCAAAGTCCAAAGTGACTCTCAACTGATAGTGAGATAACTACAAGGATTCTATCAAGCTAGAGATATAAAGATGACGTCCTACCTCACACTCGTGAAGCAACTACAAGCTTCATTCAAGTTGTTCGACATCCACCAAGTATCAAGGTTAGAGAACTTCCATGCAAACGCTTTAGCAAACCTCGAATTCGCACTCGACACAATAGGTAAGAGATCAATCCCAATGGTCTTCGTCCAATGGCTAGCTGCATGGAAACAGACTCTAGAAGAAGTCACCCCACTCACGGTCAAATCAACATGGACGACACCCTTATTTGACTATCTCGCCAATGATACGTTATTGTCCGACCGGAATGAAGCACGAAATATCAAGATTAAGGCCGTTCGATTCTCAATCATAGATGGAAGACTCTATAAGAGGTCATCTTCCGGTCCTTACCTCAAATGTGTGGACTCGACCGAAGCTCAACACGTACTCAAGGACCTCTATGATGATGACTGTGGAAACCACTCAGCTGGTAGAAGCCTTACTAATGGATCACTCATGGCTGGATACTACTGGCCTATTATAAGATCGGACTCGCGCGACTACGTAAAGAGGTGTGACTCATGTCAACAGTTCGCCCAAGGATCGTATCTACCACCCGAATAATTACACCCCATCAGCTTACCATGGCCATTCTTAAAGTGGGGAATGGATATAGTAGGGAAGATGCCAATCACATCAGAAGGTAAAGTATTCATGCTTGCCGTCATGGACTACTTCACCAATTAGGTCGAGGCCGAGTCCTATCAAATGGTTAAAGACCAAGAAGTCATCAGCATCACTATTACAAAGGCTACCAAGTTTTCCAGAAATTGTCCAAGCCCAAAAGGACTTAAACTTACACAAAGGCCCAATAAAAAATCATATCCACAACACTTATAGGCCTAAGACCTTGACAAGCTACCAAGGCCCATAAGGCAGCCCATATGAATGAAGGTGTTGCTCGACCAAAGATATAGTTGTTCAACCTCTTCCCTTGGACCAAAAGGAATTATTCGACCCTAAAGTCAAACACCTAATTAGTAGTTCGACCACATACATGGCTCGACCGTGTCGCTCGACCAAGCACCTTGGGCTTAAACATGAGTCACCCTGAGATTGGACCGAACCATCAAGGTGTCATTGTTGCTCGACCATAAAGGTAACTAATAGGTCGTTCGACCGTCTTACAGGGTCCAAACCCATCAATATATAGAGGGTCGTCGTTCAACCACTCTCACCCTCTACAACATAGACCATCCCTTGATCGTGATTACTAAGTCAAACCTTATCAGACTTTGAATTCAAAGTCTAATAGACCCGGTCAATGAGGCAATCACATCTTCTTTGATTTAGGGCAAAAAATCAGGGATGATGATCCACCCACGAACAGGTGAATCAACCTTTATAAAACCCAACCCTCACTCAAAGTGAGAGTTTACGAAATTCTCCTCACTTTCATTCTCAAGCATTCAAAGCACTCAGAGCACTCAGTTAGACTTTTACTATTCTAGATACACGATTCTCGAGGACCACTGTCCCTAATCGATTTTCGGCAACTGGCCAACACTGTTCACGACCGATTTCGATCACCCTTATTTCTACATCTACCGCCATTCATTCACGATCAGGAAGTATTTTTTACTATTCATTCGCTATCTCTATTCTACTTATTATCACCAAACTAACTTGATCGTCAGAGTGTATTTGGCCAGCACCGCCTTGGTGTCCAAGTATTCCGATCGACCCCTCGACTCTTGTTTTGCAGGTTGTAGTGCCCCGATCTTCATCCTACTATTTTCATGGTCTACAATAGTAATCTTTCATACGAAGCTTATTAATTTGATTAAAAAATTTGTTAATGCTTACTTTTTAAGCTCTTTATGCACTCTATATGATTTCTTGATAGTATTAAATTTTTGCTTGTATAAAAATTCTTACATGGTACTATTGAATATTTCTTTTCAAAAATACTTGAATTTTTATTCCTATATTTGGAATGATTGGAAATTTGACTAAAAAAAATAATGTGATGAAATATTTATTATATGGGTAAATTATAATTAAATTTAATAATTTTAAATATAATTAATCTACTAAATAGAGATACATGAATTGTAATTAAATTAAAATAAAAAATAATTGAATAAATAAATAAATAATTTTTTAAAAATAAAATAAAATAATAAAAAATTAATTTAAATCATATTAATACATTGTAAATTAATTATTATTTTTTAAGTTATCTTAAATCCAATTCAAATTTTTTAAAAAACATGATAAAATTTTACAATTTGAAGACTGAATTCCACTTTAATTTTTTTAATTAAATAAAAACACGAATAATTTACATTTTTTTTATCAAAATGTAAATTTTATAGAAATAGAAAAGAGGAATACAAAACTAATGGAAATCAGCCAGACAAGTGGATAGATAGAAGAGGGAACTTCTTCCATCCAAACACATTTATCCTCTAAGGAAATAGCTAATCTAGCTAAAGTATGGGTAACTGCATTACGTCGTCTAGAGACGTAGGACACAAATCAATAATTATACATATTTATAATTATTAATAATAAAATTCTATCAGTATGATATTGCTAATATGTGGTTCAGAAGTGCGTCCTCGGACACTCGGGGCTCAACAGGAGCCAAGTGTACTTGATAACTTTTGTTTCCTTTTTATTTATGTTGTTGTCATTATCTTTTCCATTTAAATATTTGTTAATTTGTTTTTTCTTCAAAACATTAGAGTTACTTTCTGAAAGTAAAAATAGAAAATCAATTTATAATTTTTTTTTATTAACATATTAAATTAATTGTATTAAACATGAGCTCATTTTTAATTTGTTTATATAAAAAAAAATTAAAAATAAACTACACAGTATAGAAAAAAAAAATTAAGTGATAATTCTTTTAATATTGCAAACCATAAATTCAATGTTACTGAAAAAATGTATATTAATGAGCTTCTATTGATGTAAATAGTTTTTTAATATAATAACAAAAATCTTATAAATTAATTAATTTTTTAATATTTCATTTTATTAAATAATTCTAACTTAAAAAAAATAAAACAATTTGATGTGAGAAGTTAGAAGTATTTGTGGGAGACAGTGACAATATTATTATAAATAAAGAAAAGAAATTACCCACGTGAAAATGGTAGGCCTAAATCATATACCAACAGCTAGCCGAAGTTTGATGAAGCCTAAATGCAAGAACCGGTTTGTTGCACATAGTCATGGCCCTGGTTCGGTTCGAATCTGGCGGTTGGAATCTAACCGACGGTTTTTAATCGGAACCGTCAGTTCCAATTAAAAATCGGTTTCGAAACTGATCCGATTAGCTTGAAGAAAGGAACCGGAACCGCCCGGTTCAGGTACTTGGGCGGTTTTTCAAAATTTTTTTTTTTTAAATTTCTGAAAATTTAAATTTAAAAAAAAAATTAAAATGTGGTCGTTGGCCTTTTGGCCAACGGCCACATACCTGTCAATGTCTTTAAATTTTAAAAATTACATATTCCTTTAAAAATTACATATTGGCCCTTAAATTTTAAAAAATATTATTTTTCTTCCCAATCCAAAAAACTATATAAACTCCATTCCTCTTCAATTCAATTCACATCATTTTCTCTCATTCTCTTAATATTTCTCTCATTCTCTCAATTTTTCTCTAATTCTCTCAATGTCTCATTCAGTTATTTTCTCAATCTTGTTTTTGTTTTTCAATACTGCAATTTTTTTCGTTATTTATTTAAATTATATTTTTTACAATTATAAATTTATAATGGCATCACAATCAAGACCGTCTATTTTTAGAGGTTGATGATCCTTTTCCAGAAGGTCCGTTTCCGGCAAAGACATTGAGCAACTACCAGATTTAAAGGCTGGAGAAGTGCAAAGTCGCCGTGCCGCTGGCCCAGAATTAAATTTCAATGATGCAAATTTTGATGAGTACCTACAACAGAGACAATTTGAGGAGGTAATATTTGGTAATGATACTCCTCCTAATTTTACTTCTCAATATTCTCATTCCCATCTCTCTGGGTCTGGGGCCCCTGGTCCCTCTTATGAAAACCCTCCCCCTCCTCTTTCCCCTCCCCCCCCCCCCCCCCCCCCCCCCCCCCCCCCAAGTGAAACCGTACAAGGTCCACAGCTAGATTTGACAAAGTACAAATCTGAACTTTTTAAAGTTCATATGAGAAGGGTGGAGAAGGAATCCGGGGAAGTTGTGGTGACTTGCAACTATTGCAACAAATATTTTAAGTGGAACAAATTTAGAGGGTACGGGACGTACTAGAAGCACATCAACACCAAGCATCCAGTCAAAGCTGAGCATGAGCGTAGCCGAGGACAATACCAAATTTCCAAGTACACATCTCATAACCATCTTTTATTTAAATATAGTGATGTAAATAATAGGAAACAACTAGCAAGAATGGTAGCGACTAACCATCTTCCTTTTAGTTTTGGAGAAAAAACTGGTTTTTTAAAATGTTGTCATAATGCTTTAAATACCGCTGTATGTAGAGCACCTAGGACCACATTAAAACGTACCATATGTGACATTTATAAAAAAGAAAAAAAAAAGCATTAGTTAGATATCTTCAAAATTATATGGGTCATGTGTCTGTTTGTGCCGATATCTGAAGCAGTCATTGGTAAAAACATTCATAATTAGGACTTACTTGCCATTATGTTGACCAATTATAGGAGTTGCAAAAATGAATTCTTTCATTTAGAGTTTTTTGACGACACCCATACTGCCGATAATATTTACAAATTAATGAAAATTATTTTTGAAGAATATTGTATTGAAAGTAAAATTTTTGCAATTGGTTTTGATAACACTGCAAACAATACTGCTGCCGTTCCACAATTAATTCAATTGTGTCAACACTACTCTAGCGGCAGATTTTTTTCATCAAAGATGTATTTGCCATGTTTTAAATATATCTGTACAATATGGTTTGCAAACACTTCAAGAATGGATTACACCAATTAGAGATGCCCTATATGTTTTTTGGAAACATCCTAGTACTATGAAACAATGGGCTAGGTATTGTAAATCTAACTGGAAACATCCAATTAGGTTTTCCCGTAATGTTCCAACTCGTTGGAACTCCACATATAAATTGTTTTGTGAAAGCTATGATTATAGAGAATTATTAGTTAGATTTATGTAGCATAATGTTAGTAGCGTTAATTTGTATGCTCATCATTGGGATGTTTGTACTAAAATTTGTATGCTTTTAAAAGTTTTTCATGATACAACTACCGCTTTATCCGGTATATATTATCCAACTTCACATTTATTTTTATGTGAAGCCATTAATATTGTAGATGCACTTAATGAATGTGAACAAGTACTAGAACTATTAGCATGTGTTGCTGCAATGAGAGATAAATGGTTAAATTATTATAGGGACATTCCTTCGATTTATACTATTGCTTCAGTTTTTGACCCTAGGTGTAAATTTGATAGTTTATATGAATATTTAACACTTTATTATCAATCTCTAGGGCTATACAATGTAGATATTAGTGCTTTATATAATAATGTTAGACAATTATTTTATTCAATGTATGACGAATACCGTTCTGTATACGGTCCATCGCTGAATATTAATGTTCAGCAACCGACTGCAAGCGGAAGTAGTCATTCTCGTTCTCGCTTTCCCTCATTAAGGAAGTTAGGGTCAAGTGTGTTGTCCAAAAAATCAAGGGCACAGGGGAGTTCTTCGTCTTCATCAACCTATGTTTTAGAGGTTGATCTTTACGTAAACACCTCTTTTGAGTTTTTGGACAGCGAGGACTTTAACATCCTACATTGGTGGAGGGAACACGAAACTAACTTTCCAATTTTGGCCCCTATTGCCAAGCAAATTTTTGGAATCCCTGTCTCGACCGTGGCAGTCGAACAGGAATTTAGTGCAGGTGGCAATGTTCTCGACGAGAGACGGGCATTGCTGTGTCCTGACTCAATACAGATTCAGGTCTGTGTTGACGACTGGACCAAGGCCTCATACCGGCAGCAAGAATTGGATCTCGTGTCCGACAACAATGACTTCTTCGACGGCTTAATTGAGGTAAAACTAAGTGTAAGCCCTAATTTCTTATTTATTTATTTTATTTTTTTAATTTTATAGTTTTATCATTTATGATATTATTATTATCGTAACAAATTTCTTATTGAAGTTGAACAAATGAACCATTTTATTTATATATTTAATTTTTTTTATTAATTAATTTATAAATTTTAATTTTATTTAATTTTTTCAGAACCGCCGGTTCCAAAAAACCGGGGAGGAACCGGAACCAGAGGTTCCCCCCCGGTTCCAACCAGAACCGGAACCGGGACCTCCTTGGTCCCGGTTCCGATTGCTTAAAAAATTGAACCGGAACCGGCTATTCCAAAACTGAAACTGCCGGTTTGGTTCAATTGGGCATGAATAGTTGCACAACGTATTATATTATATTATATATAAATATATTAAAAAAACTTGACTTAAAAGGATAAATAAAAATGATAATTACATTTATAATATCAAAAAATTGAAAATATTATTAAAATATTAAGGAATTATTTTCAATAAATATATTATATTATGTTAAAAGAAATTTAATATTATAAATAAAATTTTCCTACTAAAAATGTGATTAATGTTAGTGATAGTAGCGGTTGGGGTGTTAGTACACTTTGGATTTTGGCTATATTCAAGAAATCAATTTGAAAATGATATTAGAATATTATAATTACATATACATTAGTAGGAAAATTAAAAATGTGATTAATGTAGTGGTTGGGGTTAGTCCACTTTGGATTTTGGCTATATCCCTGAAATCAACTTGAAAATGATATTAGAATATTATAATAAATATATATAATATTAAGGGTAAGTTGTAATAAAATATCTGACATTTGGTCATGTTGCAATGAAATCTCACTTTTACTTAAACTTACCAATTTAGTCCCTAATTTATTTTAAAGTATTACTTTTTAATTTATTTTTATTTCAACTCATATGGTCCCTAACGTTTCTAAAATATATTAATTTAACCTCTATGACTAAAAATTTTTGACCGTCAAATATGACATAAAATATAAATTGATCTTTTTATATATATTTTTTAAATTATTAAATTAAAATAATACTTTTACCCTTTAATTTTTTAACAACTTTCATATTTCACAATCCAATAAAAATTGATATACGTTATAAAAATTTAATTTTTTTAAAAAACACTTAAAAAGAATTAAATAACAAAATAAATAGGATTAGATTTATTAAAAATAAAAAATATAAAAATTTGATCTATTTTTATATTTGAACAATTTGACATTTTAGATAATCTAATAATAAATTGTTATGTGTTATAAAGCTTAAATTATTTTTAAAAAAAAGGATTAAATAAAAAATAAATATTATAAAATTCATTAAAAATTAAAATTATTTAAAAATAATATCATTTATTAAAAATAAAAATAAAATTCAAGATTGAATACTTATAAAACTCAAACATTAATTAAAAAAAAAAAAACTATATATACATATTTTAGAGTATATTATATACTATATATACATTATATATATATATATATTTATAAAATTATAATATATATATATACATGCATTTATTATTATTATATTATATTATATTATAAAATCAAAATATAATAATAAAATTTTATTATATATATGTGTATATTAAATTACTCAATTTTGAGTTTTATAAGTATTTAATCTGAAATTTTATTTTATTTTTAAGAAATCATATTACTTTTAATAATTTTAAATTTTATAATATTTTTATTTTTATTTTTATTTTTGATAAATTTTATCATATTTATTTTATTATTTATTCCGTTAAAGTTATTAAAAAGTTAAAGAGTAAAATATTATTCTAATTTAATAATTTAATAAAAATATAAAATGAACAGTTTATACTTTAAAAGATTAAATAAATATATTTAAAAAACGTGAGGGACCATATGAGTTAAAAATATAAAATAATATCAAAAAATGATATTTAATAATATATTAAGGACCAATTAAGAATTATCCGAGATACTTCATTGTAGTTTAAGTAAAAGTGCAATCTCATTGCAATATGATCAAATGTCAGGGCATTCCATTGCAATTTGTCCTAATATTAAATAAAGTATATATTATTTTATATTTTATTAAATTAGTATAATTAAATGTATTAGTAGAAAAATTTAAAGTATTATTAGTTGTAGCTGAAATGCTCCGCAGTGATAGACATTGGCTGTACGAATCAACTTGAAAATGATATTAGAATATTAAAATAAATATATTATTAAATAAAGGATTTTTATATCATAAATATATGATTTATATTTTAGTAAAGAATTACAGTTACATATATTATTAGGATATTAAAAATATTATTAGTGGTAGTTGAAATGGTGGTGTAGTGGTAGACTTTGGTGTTTGGCTACCCTTGTACGGATCAACTTGAAAATGATATTAGAATATTAAAATAAATTTAATATTAATAAAAATTATTTTCATATCATAAATATATAATTTTATATTTTAACATATTAGTATAATTACATATATGTTATGTGCCAAATTTCACTAGGCCCAAATAAACCCAAAGGCACTGAAAAGCCCAACGAAGCCCATACAAATCAGAAAGAAATAGTGAGGCCGAACAAGCGGAGAAAGCTAATGAAGCACAATACAACAGATGAAACCATTCCAACATAAAGGAAAAAGCCCGACACGAGCTACCGCTCCAAGAGCACCTAAAAGAATAAAGCACCACATCTCATCGAAGGCTTGTTCGCAGCTCACATAATCCCCAGCCCGCATGACACTTAGCTTGAAACCCCAATCAAAGCAGGAATCTCGAGAATAAAGGGATTCAATTCGGTCAACTAACAGAATCCCAATCAGTTTCAATCTCCTTAGTTTTAGTAATTCTATTTCAATTAGAAGATGATTTTTAGATATATAATTTAGTCTCTAATTTCTGTAACTAGATTCCATGTAAAATAGAATGATTCCAACCCCTTCACACTATAAAAAGGACGAAGAATCACTATTACAAAGGTTAACAAGTTTTCCAGAAAAAACACATATAAGCGAGCTCCGCGTATACTTTCAGCGAGCTCGACTTGAATACTAAGAACAATGGATATAGGCATTCCTTAAGGTCGAACCCCTTAAAAAATCTCGTCTCGATCCTTTTCTTTATTTTTGCCTATTCGATTTATTGTTAATTACATTGACCAGATTCACACATCAATAATATATTAGTAGAAAAATTAAAAGTATTATTAGTGTATTTGAAATGGTGGGTCTATTCATAAGATTTGTGAACATCCTGTACAAAATAGCTTTATGATGATGGGGTTGAAACCAAACCACCTGCGACCTTTGAATGAACCACTGTACAGCTTCACGGGAGATTCGTTCATCACTTTAGGATTGATCACTCTACCCGTCACCTGGGAGAACAAGGTCGCCAAGCGACCACCATGGCGGACTTCCTGATCATAGACTGCCCGACGGTTTACAACGTCGTCGTAAGAAGGCTCGCCCTCAACGATCTGGAGGTAATCACCTCTACGCAACACCTGACCCTGAAATTCCTGACCCAGACGGACGTAGGACATGTCCATAGTGGACAGAAGGTAGCCAGATCGTGCTATAAGAAGACGGTCAGGTTCGGGACACGGGAGAAGGTAGCAAAGGCCAAAGCTTCAGCTTAAGCTTCCCTCAACACCGTCAATCAACCCACCCGCTGAACCTCGTAAAGAGCAATCAGGGATAGCAGAGCTCACCGCCTTAGACGACGCCAGAAAGGCTAAAGTATCACAAGCTGGTAGTGTAGAACAACTGAGGAACGAATACAGTGGATACCTCGTAAAGTATCTCAATTTTTCTAAATCAATAAGGCTATCCCTTTTTATTTCCACAAGCTCTCATGCCAAAAATTACTCCCTCGACCTTAGAGGGGCTAGGGGATCAGCAGATGGCTACCAATGCACGAATACAGTGGATACACTACGAAGTGGAGCTGGGAAAGAATTACTCAAAAGCTAACACAAACGAGAAAGTCACCGCACAACAACAACGAGTCATACTAATGGCTAAAGGATTATAGTCTAAGTGTTCAAATTTGGTGTTTCATGTTTCTATGCTGAAGAAATACAGATCAGATCCTTCTCATCGAGTCTCCACTAAAACTATAGAAGTACAACCAGACCTGACATATGATGAGGAACCAGTAAAAGTTCTAGACAGAGGGATTAAAAAATTACGGAATAAAAAAGTTCCTTTGGTTAAAGTTCTCTGGAGAAATCATAATGTGGAAGAGGCTATTTGGAAAAGCGAAGAAATAATGAGACAGCAATATCCATAATTGTTTGAATAAGGTAAATTTCGATGACAAAATTTCTTAAAAGGGGAAGAATTGTAACACCCCTAATTTTCCGTAATTATGAAAAATATTATTATTAAGCATGCAACAGTTAAGTATGTGATTTAAATTGGTAGAATGTAAAATCTCACTTTTTAAAATTTATTTTTAATTTATTACTAAGGGCATATTTGAAATATTTTAAAAACTTTTGAAGAATTTGTGAGGACTTAAAAGATATCTTTTACAAGTTATCGATTAAAATTGAGGGATAAAATGGTAATTTGACGGATCTATACATAATCTTCTTCTTCCTCCCTAGAAAGTCACCATTTTTTTTCTCTCTCTCCACCATTTTCTCTCATTTTCCTTCCTATTTTGACCTCACATTCCGGCCAACTCAGACCTCCGTTTCGGTCGATCTTAGTACCAATAGAAAGCTCTTATGACATAGAATCTATTGATACCAACTTTGAAACTTTTCATGGCCGTTTGAGTCTCCGATTTTGTAGAGGAAGTAAGTGATTTTCTAACTTTGAAAATCCTCCGATTCCGGCGATTCTAGCCGTTTCTAACTCCAGCCACCGATATAAACTTTGACGAGGGAGAGGAGGCGAACAAAACCTGATCATCTTTGGAGGTCGTCGAAAAGTCACCGGAAAGTCGCCGCCGACCGCCATTGATCGGTCATTTATTATCATATATTTACGACCCTTTGATCGTCTCTTTTGATTGTATTCTTGAGTATTTTTGGTACTTTTGATGTGTTTGTTAAGCTTGTGCAGGTTTTAGGTGTTTCTCTTAGCGCTATGCAAAGAATGGAATTTTCGGTCCAAAACCGTGCTTTTCTAGCAGAGAGCATGACGACCAACCATCGCCAACGCTGGTCGCGCTACGCTGGTCGCAGTGAAAGAAGAGGAAATCTAGCAGAGAGCATGGCAACCAGCCATCACGAGTGCTGGTCACGCTAAAGCTATCGCGCTGGATGATGAGAATCTGGGCAGTGAGCACTGCGAGCATCTATCGCGATCGTTGATCGCGGTGCCCCTTTGTGGTGATGTGAAGGCGAGTAATCCAGAGAGCATGATGACCAAGCCATCGCGACCTCTGGTCGCGTTGGCTGGTTGCTACGGCACAATTTCAGCAACCCTAGTGTGATGCTATAAATAGAAGATGAGAGAGAGAGAAAGGAATCTAGAATTTTCAAAGAACAGATGAAAGAGAGAGAGAAGAAGGAAAAACAAGAAGAGAGAAGAAGGTCTAGGAGACTAGCCATCGGATCGATTCTCCGGATGACTTCAATCGCTCTTAGGATTCGGATTTGTGCACGGAGAAGCTCAACCGAATCGGTTTCTACGAGAGTGAAGCCATTTGGAGTTTTTCTATCATACTCTTTCCTTTAATCTTATGTTATTCATGTTATTCTTGATTAATAATATTATGTATTCTTATTTCTTAGTTATGATTTAATTTCCTATACTAGGGATGATAATAAAACTTACTATGAATTTTGATTGAGACTAATGAATGTTTGGATTATTTGAGTTATATCATTGAATGTTGATTTAATATTTTATTGATTGTATATTTTATTGATCACCAATATTCAATATCTTGTTGTTGTGGATTAAGTACCGAAAGGAGACGCCCACAACGTGTTTGATAAATTGACACAATAGCCTAGGAACCAAATAGAGATATATTGGTGTAGGTTATGTGATCTAATATGTTTCCATGTTACATTCATCGAAAGATCGGGTGTTTGTATGTGTTGAATAGGTTCGATTTACCTTGAGAGAGGATTTCGGATAACTAGATAACATGATCATCAATCATTAGCTTGAACATTCATGCATAATTGTCTCATTTCATTAGAACTAGTTAGTGAAATTGGATTCCCTAGTACCTATCACCATTGATAAAAAGACCTTTTAATTTCAAGTGTATAGACCATTTAAATTATAAGTTACAAATCACAACCATTGAATTAGTTTTCTAGATAGTGTTTGACTGGGTTAATTTCAGTATTCAATCTCTAAACGTCATCGTGGGAACGATATTCAAAACTCACAATTCTATATTACTTGTGCTGACCTTGTATACTTGATATTGATATTGACTTAGTCCAGTACTAATTTGGAAATTTTCTTTATCTATTCAAATTCTTTTTACACTTGTTTTCTTACTTGTTTGATCCTTTGTTTTGCAGGAAATTCCATCTGTGTATGAGACATATGAGACGCACTAATTTAGAGCCTCTCGAAGCCCTTGACCTAGAAATCGAACAAACGCTTATTCAGAGAGTAAGGCAAGCAAGACAAGAAGCTACTATGGAAAACCAAGCGTAGCAACAAGTAAATCCAGAGATTGTCAAGGCATTGCGAGATTATGCCATTCCTACCATGGTGGGAAATCAGTCGAGCATTCGACGACCTCCAATTGCAGCAAACAATTTTGAAATCAAGCCTGCAATCATCCAGATGATTCAGAATACTGTTCATTTTGGGGGTATGCCAATCGATGATCCCAATAGCCATCTGGAACGATTCCTGGAGATATGCGACACCTTCAAGCAGAATGGGGTGTCTGACGATGCGATTCGGCTGCGGATATTTTCCTTCTCATTGAGGGACAGAGCTAAGTTATAGTTGAATTCACTGCCGCCGAATACTTTCACAACATGGGAAGGCCTAGCTCAAGCTTTCCTTGCCAAGTATTTTCCTCCAAGAAAAACAGCAAAGCTCAGAAACGATATCACTCAATTCGTGCAATTTGAGACAGAATCGTTATATGACGCCTAGGAGAGATACAATGATTCATTGAGAAAGTGCCCGCGTCACGGTTTACCTGATTGGCTTGTAATGCAGACATTTTACAATGGTCTTATACATCAAAACCGTAGCATGTTAGATGCAGAGTCTTAAGGTGCCTTAATGAGCAAGCCAACTAAAATCGCTCATGATTTAATTGAGGAAATGTCCACAAATAGCTATCAGTGGGCAAATGAGAGAGCAGTTCACAGAAAAGCAGGAGGTTCAGCTATAGTGTTCAAAGTTGACGACATCACATCACTCAAGGCACAAGTTGCTTCTTTGTGAAGCCAAATTAATAAATGGAATGTAAATTCTATTCAGTCAGCGACTCCAGGATGTGACATGTGTGGAGGACCACACGTTAGTACAGAGGGCATGATGGGTAATTCTTTTGCAGGTAGTAGCAGTGCAAAGCAAGTACAATACGTGCAGAACTTCAACAAACCATACAACAATCCCTACTCAAACACCTACAATCCTGGCTGGAGAAATCATCCAAATTTCTCGTGGAGTAATCAATAGCAGAACAACAATGTGAAGCTCATTCCACCTGGTTTTCAGAATCAAAGGAATTTTCAAGGGAATTAAGGATCCAATCAGCAAGAAAGGAAACCAACCTTAGAAGATATACTGGTCAAGTTCATGACAAAGATTGATTCCAGGATAGACAGTCAAGACACAACAATAAAGAAGATGGATGTGAAGATTGACCATGTAGCACAGCAAAATCAGGCCGCCATTCAGAAGCTTGAAGTACAGATTGGCAAGATAGCCAGAGAGACACAAAGTAGAGCTCAGGGCACACTACCCAACAATACACGGTGGTCCAAATAAAGACAATCACATGAAACCATGATAGCCACACCTCGAGAACCCTCATGTCGTACGGCATACACTCGATAACCCTCACATCAATCCAAGTAGCAACAGGGAAGTAACTCTACAACATCCATATTTGGGAAAGCTCCTGTGTCGCATGACATGGTACCATTGTCGTCTCGGATCAATGGTCAATCGACATGTCGCACGACATGAAATCATGATTATGTCAGGACAAATAGTCAAAATGACATGTCGCACGAGATGGAATCTCCTTTAATTTGTGGGGGACCAAATCATTATCTACTTTAATAAAGACGGTTCTACAAACCATGATTAAAATCTAAATGGCTAAGTTAAAGAAAGGATTCATAAACTTCCTTCATTTGAGGCAGTAAGAGGAAAGAAATGATGAAATCCCTCAACGAGCAAAAACATCACCGCCCTATAAATGAAGGATAGTTCTCCAAAAGAAGGGGGCATGAAAAAACTCACATCCTAGAACAATCAATACTCAGACAACATTCTCCGGCCAATATTCATCATCTCCGACCATCGTCCGATTGTAGTCCGATTAGCCGACCTTACAGCTTCTTCAATCAGAAAGATCTTAACCACGAGATTGATAGGAAGTATTTCTCACTCTTCTCATCTTACAACAATTATCTACTTTCTAGCATTCGCTAACTTAACCATCGGAGTGACTTTGGCCAGCACCACCCCGGTGTCACAGACGTCCTTCTGGTCACGTGCGTTCTATCTTTGCAGGTTGTAGTGCCCTGTGTCCCCAAGCTATTTTTGAGGACTACAGAATTAATTAAAGATTATGACTGTGTTATTGACTACCATCTAGGGAAAACAAATGTTGTTGCTGATGCTTTGAGCAGAAAATCTCTATTTATATTGAGAGCTATGAATGCTCAGTTGAGACTGACACCAGATGATACCATCTTAGCTGAATTGAAACTTAAGCCGAATCTGATACAGCAGATACAGGAAAAACAGAAACAGGATGAGAAACTTGTAGCCATTAGTGGACAAGTCCAAGAGGGGAAGGAGACTGAATTTGCAATCAGGGATGATGGTATTTTGTATTTCAGGGACAGGATGTGTGTTCCAGATGATGATGAGTTGAAAAAGGAAATTTTGACATAGGCACACAGTAGTCCGTATTCGATGCATCCTGATAGTACGAAAATGTACAGAGATCTGAGGACTGAGTATTGGTGGTCGGGTATGAAGAAAGATGAAGTCGACTTTGTGACTCAATGTATGGCATGCCAGCAGGTGAAAGCGGAACACCAGGTTCTATCAGGTTTGCTACAGCCGATATCCATACCTGAATAGAAATGAGACCGCATTACTATGGATTTTGTCACAGGATTAGCCCTCACACGGAGTAAACAAGATGCGATTTGGGTAATAGTGGATCGATTGACTAAATCTGCACACTTCTTACCTGTCAGAACAAATTATGCACTGGACAGATTAGCAGAGCTGTGCATTAGAGAAATAGTCCGATTGCATGGTTGTTACGCCTTTTTGTACCCGCAAGTATACGGGGTCAGCACAAGTAATAAAATGATGAGTAAATTATCGTCTCCACGGGGATATTTAGACGTTGAGTACTAAAATTAACCAAGTCTATATCTATTTGAATAAATCAAAATGGTTTAAGAGAAGAAAATAAAAGATAAAAAATATAAAACATAAAATGTGAAATAAACAACCAAATTGAGAGATGAGCTAGGGTATTTGAATTCACCTAATCCATCCAATTGAATTTCATGAAAGCACATTGTTGTAGTTTAATTATTCATGTTGATGATCGTGTTCATCTAAATTATCCAAAGTCCCCTCTCGAGGTAAATCGAGCTTATTCCACATACACTAATATCCTATCTCTCAATGGTATATCCAAGTGCATGAGAATGCATTAGTCACAATAAACACTCTATATGATCACACAAGCAAATAAGTATATCTCTATCTAATTCTACTTGTAGTGGACATTACATCGAGTACATTGTGGGCATCTCCTCTCGGTACATAACACACAACCAAATTATCATCTCAATGTAGGCCCTCACATTCAAAAGCATTAAGCATAATAATACCACTCAACAACATAATAATCAACCACAACAAATTAAACAATCAATTCATTCAATCTTCATAGAATAAGATCCAATAAAACTCTAACTAAACATGTTTTCTAATTAATAAAGAGAGTTACAAGCATAAAAATAAAGAAGGAAAGGGATAGAAAAACTCTAGGTGTGATGAACTTTCGTCCTCCTCCTTATTGTGAATTTGTCTAGCTTCCACTTTCTCCAAATCCAAGCTTGATGGTGAGATTTTGGCTCAAGGATTGAATCCAAATCCTCTTGTTTCCAAGGTGATGTTCTTCTCCCCTCTTTGCCTCTTCTCTTCTCTCTTAGTCTCCTTTTGGTCCTCTCCTTAGAGCCCTAGCCGAACTCCCTCTCTTTAGAGCTCTCTTTCTACTTATAGGCATTGGAAATAAGGTTTATCGCATCGCCATCATGACCACTGGTCGCGGTGCTCACTGCCAAAAAATTGAAGTTTCATCGCGACAGGCGTATCGCGACCGGCGGTCGCGGTACTCACTGGTCCAAATTTCAGGATTGTGCACTGTTACAAAAATGACCATAACTTCGTCTAAAAACCTCCAAATCACGAACCGTAAAATGCATTGGAACATAGACATCTATATCGTTCCATACATATAAATCTCGAAACTCAGTTCACCTTCTAGAATTTATGACGGCCTCCGAAACATGACTCGTGACTTAACTCTCGACATGAAAGTCGTGAGTCTGCGCACTGTTATGACAATGAGCATAACTTCCTCTAGAAAACGCGGAATCACAAACCGTAAAATTTTTCGGAAAGTAGACATCGTGACCTTTCCAGAAATATAGGGCTCTCAATCCAATTCATCTTGTAGAATTTATGGAAGCCTCCAAAAGATGACAGCTGTGCACTCCCAAATCTTCAATTTAATCCACCAAGGCTCTTCAATTACGCACAAAACCTTATTACCACACTAGATAAAAACATTAAAAACAACCGATAATTACCCAAGAATGGAACACAAGTAGGTGAATAAAGGTACTAGTGAAGGTC
The DNA here is from genome assembly GCA_003430845.1 of Xanthoceras sorbifolium. Classification (NCBI taxonomy): domain Eukaryota; kingdom Viridiplantae; phylum Streptophyta; class Magnoliopsida; order Sapindales; family Sapindaceae; genus Xanthoceras; species Xanthoceras sorbifolium. The sequence goes on from CM010619.1 coordinate 840,623, forward strand.
CATTTTTGATTAAGAAATGGAACCAACAAATACCCCCAAACCTAACTTTTGCTCGTCCTCGAGCAAAATCAGAACGAAACAAAAGTGCAAACAAAACGAAAGGAAAACAAAATAACAAATAACGGAAAACAAATAACTAGCTTAACCCACTTTCGTAGGTAACACAATGGCACTTAGCATGTGCCACAAGCCTTTAAACCCCTAGGTGGCCCTAGTGAACGAGTTATAGTCTCGTGAGGGTTTACCAGCTACGATACCCACAAACGTCCTAAGCTAACCATATACATAGCTCAACATCAAATTAAGTATATACACAAATGCAAAGGCATAAGAATAGCACAAAATCAGAAATCCAAAATGCTATCAATAACTCTAATACACCATATATCATACAGGACACTGACATGCAATGCGTTTATAATCGTGACACCTTCCATGCTAATAAACCACCGATGTAATTCGCCTCGACTCTAGTCTCACCAGTTTTCACTCAATGACACTCAGAATCGAGGGAATCTGTAGCACCCCCCGACCCGACCCGGCCGGACCGATCGGGGGTGCGCTACTCGGACTTTCAAATTCTTTCAAAACTTCATTTTACATTTTAAAATCGTTGTGAGCCCATAAAACATTTTAAACTTTTTACGAAAATCCGGCAGAGTACTGTTTGTTTTTCGGACTTTCCAAAAACCTGTTTTCTACAAATCAATTCAATTCCAATTTCAATAACACTTCAATATCAATTTCGAACAATTGCGCACTCTGCCGTTTAGTGCGACTTATCAATCACAATTTATAAAATAAAACAAACAGACCTTGATATTTACAAACAGTTTTAATAATAAGAGACATAAATCACAACTAATTAATTACAAAACATTTTACAAAACGTATTTACAAATTTCCTGTATATGCATGCTTTCAAAATATATATACACATAACATAAATATAGCTACCCAACTGTACAATCTCTGTGACTCGGTCTGCAACTTGCTCTTCCTTCAATCTTTCGCCTCCTCTGGATTCCTGGTACCTACGCGTTAGAAACAAACTAACGCGCTAAGCATAAAGCTTAGTGGGTGTACTAAAAATTCAATTAAATAAATTACAATATAATTATTCTTTAAAGAAACAATAAATCACATTATGAGTTTTATTTCTAAATCACTTTCAAAACAATTAAATTTCAGAATCAAAGCATTAAACACTTTCAATCACTTTAATTTCAATAAGGAGATCAATATACAAATGCTATCAATAAAATCATTCCGTACACTTTTCAATTTCAATCAATTTTGGCCCACTAGAATACTAAACATTCTAGGACTGGAATATGGGTCCACGTGATTGTCCGAGATTGCCCCGCAACAACAATCACTAATATCATCGCGATTGTCCGAGATTGCCCCGCAACAACAATCGCTAGAATCATTGTGATCGTCCGAGATTGCCCCGCAACAACGATCACTAAATCGGTGTGATTGTCCGAGATTGCCCCGCAACAACAATCACACAATAATAACGGCGCAGTACTGCTAGGTAAAACCCAGCTGGTATACCAACCTCCTATATCCGTTTCTATGTCTAAGTATCCTAGGGCCGTTTCGGTAAATAATTTTCATAAGCAATACTTAATAAATATACATTTCGCACAATATTTCTCAAGAATATCAACAATATTCATACAAAATATAAATCATGTATTGTTAACAAAATCGACACAATCGGAATACGATCAAAACGCGATCTAGCATAAAATCAGTTCAAAATCAATAATAAGTGCATCAATCATCAATTTTTCATATAAAGCAAACACTTTTCATACCAAAAATCGAAATCGAAAACTATGAACGAATTCGAAAACGAAAATAAAAAAAGAGGAACGAAATCGAAAACTAAAATGAAAAAGTAAACGAAAGACAGCTCGAAACGATTTCGAAAACGAGAGTACACCTACTTGGAATCCGTGTTTTCGTTCGACAAACCGCGGTTCCACGATTTCTTTCCCTTCTCTTTTTCCTTTCTCCTTCTTCCTCTTTTTCTTTTCTTTTCTTTCTTCTTCTTCTTCTTTTTCTTCTCTCTTTTCTCTCCTTTTCTCTCTTTTTTCTCGGTTCTTTCTCTCTCTGTTCTAGCTTCTCGCTTCTGCGAGAAGCTTATATTTTTTTTATATTTTTTTTTTCGCCATCGCGACCGCCGTCGCGACCTGTGGTCGCGGCACCAGGTCGCGATGCTCACTGGAGTGCGCGCACCGCCTTCGTCGCGAGCGCGCCCTGGTCGCGCGAATGGTCGCGTTGCTCTCTGCCCGTTTTTGACACTTTCATCGCGAGCAGTCCATCGCGACCTGTGGTCGCGTTGCTTACTGCCAGGTTTTGCCATTTTCATCGCGAGCAAGCCATCGCGACCTGTGGTCGCGGTACTCACTGCCAGATTTTGTGTTTTTCACCGCGAGCGAGCCATCGCGACCTGTGGTCGCGGTGACCAGGTCGCGATGCTCTCTGGTCCAGTTTTCCAATTTTTCATCGCGAGCAAAACATGTTTTCCAATTAATAAAGAGAGTTACAAGCATAAAAATAAAGAAGGAAAGGGATAGAAAAACTCTAGGTGTGATGAACTTTCGTCCTCCTCTTCATTGTGAATTTGTCTAGCTTCCACTTTCTCTAAATCCAAGCTTGATGGTGAGATTTTGGCTCAAGGATTGAATCTAAATCCTCTTGTTTCCAAGGTGATGGTCTTTTCCCCTCTTTGCCTCTTCTCTTCTCTCTTGGTCTCCTTTTGGTCCTCTCCTTAGAGCCCTAGTCGAACTCCCTCTCTTTAGAGCCCTCTTTCTACTTATAGGCATTGGAAATAAGGTTTATCGCGTCGCCATCGTGACCATGGGTCGCGACGCTATAGTCGTGGTGCTAACTGCCAAAACATTTCACGACCGGGGGTCGCGGTACTCACTGGTCCAAATTTCAAGATTGCGCACTGTTACAAAAATGACAATAACTTCCTCTAGAAAACTCCAAATCATGAACCGTAAGATGAATTGGAAAGTAGACATCTATATCTTTCCATACATGTAAAGCTCGAAACCCAGTTCATCCTCTAGAAGTTATGACGGTCTCTGAAACATGACTCGTGACTTAACTCTCGACATGAAAGTCGTGAGTCTGCGCACTGTTGTGAAAATGAGCAAAACTTCCATTAGAAAACTCAGAATCACAAACCGTAAAATTTGTCGGAAAGTAGACATCGTGACCTTTCCAGAAATATATGGCTCTCAACCCAGTTCATCTTGTAGAATTTATGAAAGCCTCCAAAAGATGACAACTGTGCACTCCCAACTCTTTAATTTAATCCACCAAGGCTCTTCAATTACGCACAAAACCTTATTACCTGTACACTAGATAAAAACATTAAAAACAACCGATAATTACCCAAGAATGGAACACAAGTAGGTGAATAAAAGTACTAGTGAAGGTCCATTTTTGATCAAGAAATGGAACCAACAATGGTGTGCCAGCTTCTATAATTTCAGACAGAGATCTGAAGTTTACATCCAGATTCTGGAAGAAATTTTAGGAAGCTCTGGGTACTCGATTGAACTTTAGTGTAGCTTTCCATCCACAAACAGATAAGCAATCAGATCGTGTAATACAGGTGCTAAAGGATATGCTTCACAGTTGCATAATTAAGTTTGAAGGGAGTTGGGTTAATCATCTCCCATTGATTGAAATTGCTTACAACAACAGTTATCAGACGAGCATAGATATGACACCGTATGAAGCACTATATGGAAGGAAATGTAGGACACCATTGTGCTGGACAGAGTTAGGTGAAGACAGGTTGATAGGGCCTGATTTGATTAGACAGACTGAAAATAAAGTGAAGATTATCAGGGAAAGACTAAAAGCTGCATCTGATCGACAGAAATCATATGCATATCTGAAAAGAAAGGATATAGAGTACGAAGTCGGAGAAAAAGTTTTCCTTAAAGTATCTCCATGGAAGAAAGTATTGAGATTTGGAAAGAAAGGGAAGTTGAGTCCTAGGTTTATTGATCCATATGAGATTATTGAGCGTGTGGGACCATTAGCCTATAAACTAGCTTTACCGCCTGAACTGGAAAAGATACATAATGTGTTTCATGTTTCTATGCTGAAGAGATACATATTAGATCATTCTCATCGAGTCTCCACTAAAACTATAGAAGTACAACCAGACCTGACATATGATGAGGAACCAGTGAAAGTTCTAGACAGAGGGATTAAAGAATTATGGAATAAGAAAGTTTCTTTGGTTAAAGTTCTCTGGAGAAATCATAATGTGGAAAAGCCTACTTGGAAAAGCGAAGAAATAATGAGACAGCAATATCCACAATTGTTTGAATAAGGTAAATTTTGAGGACGAAATTTCTTAAGAGGGGAAGAATTGTAACGCCCCTAATTTTTCGTAATTATAAAAAGTATTATTATTAATTATTATTAAGCATGCAACAGTTAAGGATGTGATTTAAATTGGTAGAATATAAAATCTCACTTTTTAAAATTTATTTTTAATTTATTACTAAGGGCATATTTGAAATATTTTTAAAACTTTTGAAGAATTTGTGAGGACTTAAAAGATATCTTTTACAAGTTATCGATTAAAATTGAGGGACAAAATGGTAATTTGACGGATCTATACATAATCGTTTTCTTCCTCCCCGGGCAGTCACCATTTTTTTTCTCTCTCTCCACCATTTTCTCTCATTTTCCTTCCTACTTTGACCTCACATTCCGACCAACTCAGACCTCCGTATCGGTCGATTTTAGTACCAATAGAAAGCTCTTACGACATAGAATCTATTGATACCAACTTTGAAGTTTTTCGTGACCGTTTGAGTCTCCGATTTTGTAGAGGAAGTAAGTGATTTTCCAACTTTGAAAATCCTCCAATTCCGGTGATTCTAGCCTTTTCCAACTCCGGCCACCGATATAAACTTTGACGAGGGAGACGAGGCGAACAAAACCTGACCATCTTTGGAGGTCGTCGGAAAGTCACCGGAAAGTCGCCGCCAACCGCCACATACGGTGGGGGTTAGTTTCCGACCTCCTGAACTCAGAATTTGGCTCTGAATACGTCTTCGGACTCGTTTTAAAGTGTAGGATATTATTTTGAGGTTAATTTTATGATATGGCAGCAGTATAAAAATTAAATAATTATATTCTCGTATAGATTTTATCGATCAGGAGAAGGAAGAAAGGAAAAAAAAAAGAGGAAAGAGAAGGTTTTAGGAAAAATCCAAGTTTGGTGTACAGGAGTTTTAACTCGTCCAGAATATTTCAGAATTATCGAATTATATTGATTTTGAATTATTTGAATTATACTGATTAAAATTTATAGTTTGAAATTGATTTTGGATTGATTTGAATTATGTATTCTTGAAATATAGTTTATATCCGAAAAATTGATTGTGAATAATATTATGAATTGATTTTAATAAGTTATGATATTATTATTGATATGTGAAATGTAATTGATAGTGATTTGGAATATATATATATATATATATATATATATATATTTTAAATGTATCGAAAAATGATTTGGGGCATGTTGATTTAATATCGATTTATGAAATATGTTCGAATATGATTTTGAATTGATTTGACACAATTATTGGTTTCAAAAATATATTTGAATATGATTTTGTATATTCCTTTTATATGAATATTGATGAAATTTGGATTTCGTAAACATGTATATCGATTTGAATAAATTTGAAAGCTGAATTTGATGAGTCTGAATGAAAAGAAAAGAATTGATATTGAATTTGAGAAACCATATTAGGAAATGGCTCTGATATATATGAACATAGATATGGATATAGGAGATTGACATGTCAATTGGGTTATATAGCAGTACTGCACCAAAATATTGTGATGTACCACCCTATGGATGTATAACAGGCCCCGAGTGCTAGTCCTAGGGTAGGGAGTTGATATGAGACATTTCCTACAGAAGACATTGAGTGATCAATGTTGGAAATGGATATGTATATGATGCAATTCGACAGATGGGCACTGAGTGTCCGATGTCGAAATGGGTTCGGCAGGGAGGCACACTATGAGTGTCCAATGTCGACCAACCCATATTCCAGTCCTGAAATTATGTTATGTATGTCAAGAGCCCAATATGAAAATAGAAATGTGATTTGAATTGAAACGTGATTTAATTTGAAAAGTGATTTGAGATTATTTGTGAAATTATGAAATTGATATGTTATTTAAAAGTATTTAACTTGATTTGAGCCCCATATTTGAATATTTATTTGTTATTTATATTTCTGATAAATTGATAGAAATTGTTATAGTATTTGTAAATTCAGTTTTGTGTACACCCACTAAGCAATATGCTTAGCTTGTTGAGTTTCTCACGCGTAGGTAAAAGAGGTTCCAAAGAAGTTAAAGACTGAGAAGAGTTGAAACTGCAGGAGCAGATACCAGAGTCACATCATTCCTATATATTTGGATAGCTATTTTGCGTTTAGTATATATGTTTTAATTAGCATGCATATATAATAAAAGTTTGTAAACATTTGTAAAAGTTTGGTTTTGTCCATATTTCTCTAAATGATTATATTGATTGAAAATATGGGATTTATTATTTTAGAATTGATATTGATTATATATTTTGAAGAAATGATTGGAGAAGTCGCACTGATTTTGGAAAGGTGCGTAAAATGATTGAAATGAAATTGAAGTGTAGAATTTTGATATATTATGATTTTATTGAAAACATGTTTTGCAAAGTTAGAAAAACAGAGGGAACTCTGGCAAAATTTTCATAAATTTATTCGGACCATTTTCAAAAGGTTTAATAAAATTTTAAGTTGTGATTTTATAAAAGTAAAGCAGAGATTTCAGTATATGGTAGCGCTCCCTGATTCGGTATAAATGAATTGGTTCAGGGGGTGTTACATATATAGCTAGGTAAAATTTCAGTTGAACGCGACATTTTATTTCCAGATTTGATTTAGTAAATCAGATTTTCCTCTGTTAAAAAAAATCTAGAATATAAAAAGTTTTTCTCCCTCTCTCCCTCGCCGCACATTACCGTTACCCTCTCTCACCGTTTTGTTTCCCTCGACTATTAAGCTCCATCGCCGCTATTCAACCTCATCGCCATCGCTGGCATGTCCCTCACCCCTTCTTTGCGCTCTGTTTTCCTTTGCCCTCCGTCACCGGAGTTTCCCTTGCCCTCCTTCACGCTCCGTTTTCCCTCGCCCTCCCTCGCTGTCGTTTCCCTCGCCCTACCTCTCTCACCGCCGTATTGTCGTCCACGAGGCCAAAGAAGGAACCCGAGGTCCGGGGACGGTGAGGTCCGCTTGTTTCTTCTTTTTCTTTTTTTTTCCTTTAATATTTTGTATTGTATTTATTCTAGTGAATTTTTTTTAATGATGTTCTATTGTATTTGTTGTGGTGATCAATATCATCATCTATTTCTTGGGTATCTTTATATGAAGTGAAATAACATGAGTTTTCTTCAAGGAAGGACTTTACAGACATTCTCTGTTTGTATGGGCAAGCGTTCTTCCAAGATTACTAGCAGAAAGGTCTCTCTTTCACTTTTGCTCTCCATTTTTTTTTTGTTCGGTTTGATATAAATCTTGATGTGTTCTGTCAAAAACAAATTTCTGAGATGGGTTTGCATTTGTATTAAATAGAATCAGATTTTTCTACTTTTTAATTGATTTAAAATTTTGTTTTGTCGAATAAACTTATAAGTTCATTTGAATGCCGAAAAACCTGACAAAATTCTTGACATCAATTGAATTCAAAAATTGGGTTTTCACTCCATTTTTTTAATCTTAAATGTATGTGATGAAGGAGGTGTCTTGAAAATTCGAGTTGAGCTACCCGATGCTTACCCTTACAAGTCTCCTTCCATCGGGTTCATTAACAAAATATTGCATCAAGGTGTTTGTAGATAATACTAATTTATTCTCAGTCGGAATATTTTTGGTTTTGGGCACTTTGTATACAAAAACTTGATGCCAAACAAAGGTGTGTCTTCTTTAGTTAAAGATTGAATTTTTTTGTGGCTTTTTGTTGGGTATTTATGTTGTTAGCTATTGAATGAGGTTGTGGTTAGAGTTAATAAAGGTTTTGGTTACTGATGTTTTGTATGTTGTGGAAGGTTTAGTGCTGAGAAAATATGAAGAAAAAGATAATAATAATTTATTCTCAGTGGGAAGTTTTTTTTTTTTTTTTCCTTTCCAATTTCCTCAAGCTTTTTTCCCTAAGCAGGTTATATCAATCCGAGTTTTCCAGCTTAGTAGCAATTTAGTTGTTTGTCCTCAAGGGATGAAAGTCTGTTTAAGTTTTGAAGATTGTTATGATATTTATGGTTGTTTTTTTTTTTGTCGTTTTACTATGGAGTATATTAGTTATGATAGATTTTCCCGGAAATTTTACATCAAAGAAAATCATTATACTTGTGCTGAGACTAAATTTATGGCTGCAATTTCTATTGCCTAGTGCTAATTGCATAGTAATGTTTCAGTGGCTAAGTAGACATTAGATAGGTGTATCTACTAAATTGCACATGACGAGACCCGCCCCAGAATCCTTTACTATAGACTCCAGTGGTCCCGCCGGGCACTGCAATGGAAATCTCCCAGAATCTAATTGACAAAATTAGGAGATTCCATAAAGTGAACCCTTTTTATAATTTCTAATTCTTTAGTATTTTGGCAGAAAAGGTTGTGGATTTTTTTTTTTTTTACAAAAACTATTTTATTAAAATTTCGGCAGAGTCTCCCCTGTTTTTCTAAAATTTACAAAATCAGAAGACTTACACAAGAAAACTGTACACTTCTAAATTTGTATTTTCTCAACTACCACAGGACCTCAGGTCCGTCTCAAATCAACCACAACCCAAACAGTTTAAATCTCAAAATAGAAAATTATCAAAAATATGAATTCACTAACACATGATCTGTTTGCCTTTTAATGATACTTCATGTTCCAGTCCTGTTGTGGTTGTTTCTTGTACTCTGCAAAAGTTCCAATTCTTTTTTCTTTCTTTTTTTGGTTATAACTTATAAATAGGTACTGTTTTATTTATTTATTTTCACTTATAAGTTCTCTCCTAGCCTTTTCAATATGGTTTGATCCTCCAATTACAGAGAAGAAGTCTTACCAATACAAATAGCAGAAGTGAGATGTTTATTCCTCATAAGGAGTCTACTTTTGTGATTGATCCCTGTAGACAGTCACAAGCTGTGAAAGAAGTGAATAGAGATTTCTTGGAGCATCAGCGGAATAAAGGCGGTGAAATAAGTGGTAAACATGAGGCGATAATCCTTTTTAACCAAGCTAGTTGACTTTTTTGTTATTTATTCTCTATAAAGCTCATGTGACTTTTGATGGTAGGCATGAACAAAGGTATTGGATGACTTTTCGGACAATGTTTTTTTTTTTTTTTTGTATATTCTATGTAAATCTCAAGTCTTCTTCCTAGTTTGTTGATTTTTTTTTAATTCTATATAAAGCTCAAATTGTACTGACAAGTAGTGTAGGCTAATGCCTAGATTTTGTGCCATTTAGGATTGTGTATTTTTTGATGTAATCCATGTTCATTGTAAATAAACCTGCATATTTTTGTACAGTTGAAGGATTTGTTTTATTTTTGGATGTAATTCATTTTTGGATATAATTCATACTCATTGTAAATAAACCTACATGTTTTTGTACAGCTGAAGGATTGTGTATTTTGAATGTAATCCAATGCTCATTTGTAAATAAACCTGCACGTTTTTGTACAGTTGAAATGAGCATTATATTTATAATTGAATGAGAAAAACGTGGTTGATAATAACTAGTAAAATGCACAAACACATTTCTAATTATGAAGTGTGTTTTCAGTTAACATGAACGTATATAAATAGAACTTTTTGAGAGAAAATGAAAAGCTGAAAACAAAGTAATATTTCACTGCAAATATTCAACTGAAACAGTAACCAATATTTCACTTAATAACATTTCACTGAAAAATATTTCACTAACCAATATTTTACTAAGTAATATTTCACTAACAAACATTTAACTATAATATTTTACTAAAAAATATTTCACTAACTAACATTTCACTCACCAATATTTCACTAAATAATATTTTAATAACAAATATTTTACTAATAAACATTTCACTAACAAATATTTCACTAACCAACATTTCACTCACAAACATTTCCCTAACCTACATTTCACTAACCAACATTTCACAAATTTACATTTTACTAACATGCATTTACTGTAACTTACATTTCACTAATCTACAGTTCACTAACAGACATTTCATTAACCAACATTAACTTACATTTCACTAACCAATATTATTACCAAACGTTTTACTAACCTATATTTCACTAACAAACCTTTCACTAACTAACTTTTACTAACATATTCCATAACTACTAAAATTTCACAAAAATAAACCCCAATATCACCTAAATTCTTTCAACCACAAATCAAATACAATATATAAATAAAATAACAAAAATAAAAAACTTAAAAAATTCATAAAGTACATTGTAAATAAAATACAAAAAATTCTATAAAATTATCTCTAAGTTTTGATTTTGTTAATGTAATAGAGTTGGTAAGGACAAATAAAGGTGTGTAACTTATTTTAATAAAAAAGACAAAAAAAAAAGAAAAAATAATAATAAAAAAGAGCTGCTAGAAGATAAAAAAAATATAAAAAAGGGGTTGAGTCGGCACAGCTTTAGGAAGAAAAAAAGGTATTTTTATTTTAATTAGGATAAAGTATGAAATGGGTTTTTTGGTAATTTTTATTGGATTTTTTGTATATTCAATTTCGTGGGATCCTTTTTGTAATATTTAATTTCACGGGTTTTTTTGTAATTATTCAATCAGTGGGTAGTTGAGAGATATTTATATTATTTTTTTTTCAATTGAATAAAAACGATTATTTTTTTCATATGTGGCTAAAAATAATTTTTTCAATAATTTTTAGGTCATTTTTAATAATTTTCACTTTTTATTTTTATTTATATAGTTCGGTTATGGGTCGATTATGATTTTGGCCACTCATAACCGATTTTTATTTTGTTATTAAAGGGAATAACCAAACACCCTAAACCCATAACTGAAAATAACCTCCTCTAATCGGTTCGGTTCGATTTAATTAGGATCGATTTGATTAATGTGTTCACCCCTATCATTCATAGCCTCTGTGGCCTTTGTCTAAACTCACTAAGAATGACATCTCTTTTGCCTCCCTCATATCAACCAACTCTATCATACTTAGGGTGCGTTTGGTATATGGGACAGGACAGGACAACGTGGGACAAGTTGTTCCTATCCCATGTTTGGCGCGGCATGGGCGTTGGACAACGTTAGATAACATGGGACAAAAAACCCAAAAGCTTGTCCCATGCTAGACCCTAGGACAAACTGTAGCATAACATGGGACAATGTCTAAAATGACTGATATACCCTTATTTATTTTAAAAATTACAAATAAACCATCCTATATAAAGAAAAAAAAACATAAATTTTTTTTTTATCCGCCTCTCATCTCCTCTCTTGCACTTCTATTCTCTCTCTCTACTCAATCATCTCTCTCTTCCTATCCTCCCATCAAGACCCACATCAAGTTTTTAAGAATAAAAAAGACATTTTTTTTGCAGCAAACCCAGAAGAACGAAAATAAAGAAAGCATAGCATAGAAAAAACCAAAAAAATAAAAATGGAGGGAATCATAAAATTATATATATATGCTTTTGAAATTTTATTATTATTATTATATTTTTGTGTTTATGAGTTCTTGGTGTGGAGATCCATCAAGAACACAAAAATACAAAATAAAAAATTTTAATTTTTTAAATTGGTCATTTTATAAAAAATTTATTTTTTTAATTTTCTTTTCAATACAATCTCCATCCATCTATTTTTATTTATGGAATTCCATATTCTTTTGGTATGGATTATATTTAATAAAAATTATTTAATAAAAACATTCAAATTTTGTTATGTCCTATCTCATTTATCACTAATATATTTGTAACAAATATTAGACAGGACAAGAAGGGTACTCTTGTTATTTAAACATCTTATACTGTCCTGTCCCAGTCATACTAAACAGATAATAGTACAGTACACAGTTCTGTTCCAGACATACCAAACACAATATGAAACAGCTGTCCTGTCCTATCCTGTTCCCCCTATTTTATCCCGTCTATGTACCAAACGCACCATGTACAGCTACACCCCATATGTCCCATTTCCTAAAGCTCATAATCATCACACATTAATATAAAGGGAAATGTCACATTTTTAATCCTTATTTTTTAAATCTATCTCATTAAATATTTAACAGTTGTTTTAGAATCTGTTCGCTAACAATTTTTAATTATTATTATTTTCTATTTTATTAACTCTTATTTGAATATAAAAATTATATTCTTAGAATTTGAAAATACATCTGCTACCAATAATTGAAATTCTAGAAAAGAGAATGTTAAATATTGTAATATGTACAGGGTAAAATTGTTTGGAAAACATATTTATTTTAGGACAAATTATAATGATCAAATAGCCTGGCATTTTATCATATTATAATGAAATTACACTTTTTATTAAATTACAACTAAATACTTTAAATAATTATCAATTTGATTCCTAATATATTTAAAAATATTACTTTTAATCTATTTTTACCTTTCTAACTCATATGGTACTTATCCTTTTTAAAATATATCAATTTAGTCCCTTTAACCAAAATTTTGATGGTCAAACCTGACATAAAGTTTAAATTAATCATCTTACCTTACCCTTTTTTATTAAATTAGAATGACACTTTTACCCTTTAATTTTTAAACAACTTTACATATTTGAATAGTCCAATAAGAAATTAATATATGTTATAAAAATTTAATTTTTTTTAAAAATACTTAAAAAGGATTAAATAATAAAATAAATATGATAAAATTTATTAAAAATAAAAAATAATTATAAAAATATTATAAATTTTAAAAAAACTTTTATAGGTAATATCAATTGTTAAAAATAAAATAAAATTCAATGAATACTTATAAAACTTAAAATTTAATAATTTAATATATCTAGATAATATTTTTATATAAATGTATATATTTTTATTTTTATAATATTATAATAATAAATGTATATATATTGTAATTTTATTTTTATAATTAATATATATATATAATGTATATATACTATATAACATACTCTAAAACATGTATATATAATATTTTAACATTTTAATTTTTTAACTAAATTTTGAATTTTATAATTATTCAATTTTAAATTTTATTTTAAATTTTAATAAATGATGTTACTTTTAAATTTTTTAAATTTCTAATATTTATTTTTTATTTAATCATTTTTAAGTTTTTTTTTAAAAAATAAATTAAGTTTTTAATTTTTTATTGGGTGAATTGCAATGAAATACACTGACGTTGAATCACATTGCAATGAAATTGTGAGTTTAGCATTAATTATATATTAGTACCCTACCGTTAGTTGACTCATTCAAAAGTAAAGGTTTTACCATAATTTTTATCCAAAATAATAAAAATACTCCTAGTTAAAAAATATTATTAATTATTAAAATTAAATAAATTAATTTTTTTTAATAGACAGATCCATTTAAATTATTTTTTAAAATTTTTCAATTTTAAAAATTAATATTATTTTTATTTTTTAATCAGGGGTATTTTTATCATTTCGGGTAAAATTTCTGGTCAAACCTTTGTTTTTGACTGAGTCAACTAATGGTAGGATATTAATGTGTAATTAAGGTTAAATTAACAATTTCATTACAATATAGCCAAACGTAAAGGTACTCCATTGCAATTTGCCCTTTTTTATTGGACTATCCAAATAGATAAAATTGTTAAAATATAAAGTTCAAGAGTAAAATCGTCTTGTTAATTTAATACAAAAGGGTAAAATGATCAAATTATATTTTATATCAGGTTTGACCGTCGAAATTTTAATCATAGGGACTAAATTGATATATTTTGGAAAAGACAGGAACCATTTAAATTAAAAAAAGTAAAAATAGATCAATAAGTGATATTTTTAAATATATTAGGGACTAATTAATAATTGTCCGAGGTACTTGGTTATAGTTTAAGGATAAGTACGATTTCATTGTAATATGACCAAACGTCAAGATATTTTAATATAATTTGCCCTTATTTTTAATATATTGTAAGACTAAAGGTAATATGTTTTGTAGTTAAATTATATATATTATTAAACAAAAAAAAATTAAAAAATAATTGGTTTTCCTTTTATTGTTTCCAAAAACCAATTACGAAAATATATATTTCATAAGAAAGTTATATCGGTTCATATATATAGATAGATAGATAGATAGATAGATAATATATATTTCATAAGAAAGTTATATCAGTGCAAAGTTATATTGGTTCACACAGAGAGAAAGAGAGAGAGAGAGAGAGAACAATTATCTATTAGGGGGCCCCATAAAATATTGAGAACTAGGGGTGCGTTTGGTGTGCAGGATTGGATTGGACTAATTAGTACTACGATGTGTTTGGTGTAGTATAAATAGGATTAAAAATAGTACTGTTCCTTATTTGGTGTAGAATGTGATTTGATAAAATCAAATTTGATTAAATTAATTTCATGTAAAATAAAATTATTTTAAAATATTATATAATTAAATTAAAATTATTTTTAAAAAATCAAATATAATTTAAATGTTTTAAAATTTAAATATATTTATATTAAACATTTTAAAATTAATTATAAATAAAATATATTCGGTTCAAAGTTATATTGGTTCACACAGAGAGAAAGAGAGAGAGAGAGAGAACAATTATCTATTAGGGGGCCCCATAAAATATTGAGAACTAGGGGTGCGTTTGGTGTGCAGGATTGGATTGGACTAATTAGTACTACGATGTGTTTGGTGTAGTATCAATATGATTAAAAATAGTACTGTCCCTTATTTGGTGTAGAATGTGATTTGATAAAATCAAATTTGATTAAATTAATTTCATGTAAAATAAAATTATTTAAAAATATTATATAATTAAATTAAAATTATTTTTAAAAAATCAAATAGAATTTAAATGTTTTAAAATTTAAATATATTTATATTAAACATTTTAAAATTAATTATAAATAAAATATATTATATTAACTAATTAATATTAAAAAAAATTAAAAGGGATACAAGTATTATTCATTATTCAGTGTTGTATTAGGTTGGACATAAAAAAAATGTATTTAATATCTAAGACAATGTAAAATTGATATATCAATTAATTTTTGAAAAAAATAAAACTATATAATTTAATAAAATAAAATTATTTAAATTTAATTTTAATAAAACAAAATTATTTAAATTCAATTTTAATAAAAGTAAAATTATTTAAATTAAAATAAATTTAGTTAAGAATTTGTTTAAATAAAATAAAATATTTAAAATGAATGAATTAATAAATTTTTAAATTAATATTAAAATATATTATTTTTTAATGTTAGAATAAATTTTATTAAAGTAATTTTGATATTTTATATATAAAAAATTATAATAAGATAAAAAAAAATTGTGTTAAAAAAATGTTTGTTAAAAAAAAGAAGTTATGTTTGAAAAAAAAAAGTTAAAAAAAACAATGAATTAGTCCCACCATATGTGGTAGGCCACAGCCTCTTAAAATTGTGACATCGGACTAGACTTTGATAAAGGCTAGTCGGATGTCTCACTAAACAAATGATTGAATTGGAATTAGTCCAATTTCAGTCCAATTCAACTGCCAAACGCGCCCTATAAGAAGAAATCATAATCTGACATGCCCATCCAACTGCGAGTTAAAAACTGAAATTTATTTCGTTTTTTTGTTTAATTTTTTGTCTGAAATTGTGTTCCACGAAACGCAATTTGGTTAACCCAAAAAAAGACATGGGGCCCACTAAATCATTACATGGTAGGACAGCCCATCTACCTAGTACCCATAATCCAAAACCTTATAATCATAAACTTTTAAGACTAAATTTAGGGTATACTACAATGTTGGGATAAAAAGGTGTGGGTATTATACCGACTATTTTTTATCCAAATATAACCGTTGGATGAGCTTTATACAACTGTTGCTCATCCAACGGTTAAGAAAAATATGCATAGAATAAAGAAAGGAATTGGCAACCGGTTACATCGATTAGAGTATCAAACCTAGTTTTATATAAAAAATCAATCAGTTCATAACACGCCTTTTGTGTATCCGCAAGTATACGAGGTCGGCACAAGTAATATAGAATTGTGAGTTCCGAATATCGTTCCCACGAGGACATTTAGATATTGAGTACTGAAATTAACCAAGTTTAATACTATCTAGACAATTAATTCAATGGTTGTGATTTGTGATTTATATTCTAAATGATCTATAACTTGAAATTAAAATATCTTTTTATCAATGGAGATGGGAACTAGAGAATCCGATTTCACTTACTAATCCTAATGATATGAGATAATCATGTATGAATGTTCAAGTTAATGATTGATGATCATGTTAACTAATTATCCGAAATCCTCTCTCAAGGTAAATCAAACTTATTCAACACATACTAACACCCTATCTCTCGATGAATGTTAAATATACGAGAATGCATTAAACATGGAAACATATGAGATCACATAACCTATACCAATATATCTCTATTTGGTTCCTAGGTCATTGTGTCAATTTATCAAACACGTGGTGGACGTCTCCTTTCAGTACTTAATCCACCACAACAAGATATTGAATATTGGTGATCAATCAATATACAATCAATTAAACATTAAATCAACACTCAATTATACAACTCAAATCATTCACACATTCATTAATCTCAATCAAAATTCATAGCAAGTTCCATCATCATCCCTAGTGTAAGAAATTAGTTCATCACTAGAAAATAAGAATACATAATATTATAAATCAAGAACAACATGAATAATACAAGATTTAAAGGAAAGATTATGATAGAAAAACTCAATGTGGCTTGACTCTCGTCGAAACCGATCCTGTAGAGCTTCTCCGTGCACGAATCCGAATCCTAAGAGCGATTGAAGTCGCCGGAGAATCGATCCGATGGCTAGCTTCCTAGACCTTCTTCTCTCTTCTTCTTCCTCCTTCTCTCTCTTTCTTGTCTTGTTCTGAAAATTCCTGAGATCCCCTTTCTCTCTCCCCTCTTTCTATTAATAGAAACACTTAGGGTTGATTGAAATTCCTTGCTGCGATCACCACCGCGACCTGTGGTCGCGCTGGCTTGGTCGCGAGGACTAGAAATTGCTTGATTTCATCTCACCGCGACCTGCGGTCGCGCTGGCCGGGTCACAATGCTCACTGCCAAGCTCCCATCATTCAGTGCGACCACTTCAACGCGATCAGCCCTAGCGCTGGTTGGTCGCTATGCTCTCTGCCAAAAACCTCAACTTTTACCACGATCACCTCATCGGGACCTGTGGTCGCGGTGAGAGGTCGCGTTGCTCACTGCCAGGATTCACATTTTCCACCGCGATTAGTGCAGCGCGACCAGAGGTTGCGATGGCCAGGTCGCGATGCTCCTTGCCAGAAAAATACGGTTTTGGACCGAAAATTCCAATCTTCGCGCTATTCCGAGAGAAACACCTAAAACCTACACACGCTTAACAAACACATCAAAAGCACCAAAAATACTCAAGAATACAATTAAAAGAGCCAATCCAAGGGTCGTAATTATATGAAAATAAATGACCGATCAAATACCCCCAAACTTATCTTTTGCTTGTCCTCAAGCAAATCGGAACACACCACAACTAAAAGCAAAGACAAAAATAACTAAAACTAAGAACAAAAACGAACTAAGCTATATCCATTTTCGTAGGATGCAACGATGGCACTAAGCACGTGCCACAAGCCTTTAAACCCCTAGGTGGCCCTAGTGGACGAGTTATTGTCTCGTGAGGGTTTACCAGCTACGATACTCACAAACGTCCTAAGCTAATCACAAACATAGCTACACATCAAATTAAGCATAAACGCACATGCAAAGACATAAGAATAGCACCATAATCAGAAATCTAAAATGTTGCCGATAAGTCTAAACACCCTATATCATACAGGAAATTGACATACAATGCATTGATAATCGTGACATCTCCATATCAATAAACCGCTGATATAATTTGCCTCGACTCTAGTCTCATCAGTTTTCACTCAATGACACTCAAAACCTAGGCAATCATACTTACAACTGCAAACGACTGGAATTTATGAGCAAATGATTTCAAAATGCATCGTATGCATCACTAATTAGAAAGAACACACAGATTTAACAAAGGATCTCATGAAAGATATCAAATGCTAAGAATAGAAAAATTCGTGTATATACATGTCAAATATTACAATTGAGTTTCCTAAGGAGATCAACAGGTCTTTACATGGTTGTAATGGGGCTTGGGGAGATTGGCTCAAAAAGGACGGAAATCGGGCTCAACATACTTGGAAACCTACTGAGAGACTTCATAAAAATTTCAATTTGCAGAATTTCTCTCACAACCACCAAATTCATTCAACTTGTATTCCCAATCTTTTTCTCACATTTCTCCTTCAACCTCTTTTCAACCCCTTTTTCAATTTTACTTTGTGCATTTCACTCCTTTTTCTCATTTTAGCCAACTCTTTTTATTTTATTTATTATTTTATTGGCTATTCTCTTTTTCTACAGATTACCTATATCCTTATCAACTTTTCTACTCTACTCTTTCTTCCTCACTCAACACTTACACATTTTCCTTTTAATTGTCTCTAGTTTCCAAGCGTCAAAGGTAATGTCTTACAATTTTGGCTAGGATTTTTAGACATGTAGGTCATACAATAAAAGGTTAATATGCGAGTGTTTGGCCGCGAATGGGATAGGAAGCACGCAATTACGGATAGGAAAACAAGCTATTTAGGAATTCACACACAATGCCTGGATCATATCTCTAAAATCTACTCAATTGAACATTCAAAACAATTATACAAGATTTTCATAATGCAGTTCATTAACATCCAATACAAATCTATAGAGATCAATCTATTGACAATAAAGCTCAAGAAAGTGTTTAAGAGTAGAAACAAAAATTCCCTCAGAATAAATACGCAAAAATCTGAAAATCTCACTAAGGGTAGTCTCCACTATTAATTAGAGCTATTAATTGAAAGCTGTCACATATTACAATGCAGAGACGTCAGATCTATATGTTTAGATGCAAAGACACAATCGGCAATATTCTAGCTAACAACTTTGTACACACACATGAACTAAGCATATGCATAATATTATTCAATTATCTACGACGCATGCATATGATTTGCTATTCTACAAAAATAAAAACGAAAACACGAAAAATATCAAAAGTTGGTGTACGTGGCATTGTTCAGCCTATGTCTTCGAAACGCAGTGCATATGAGGAAAGTCTAGGTTTCCAGTCTATATACACCAACAAAACAAACAACACACAAAAGACAAACACACCCCCAAACTTAACTCAAACATTCTCCGCAATGTTTAAAATTCAAATAAAAGAAACAAAAGCGATAAGCATAAAATAAATGTAGCAGTACAAAATCCAAATCTAAAACAATAGCAGTTCAATAAACGAAAGACACAGAATAATAAAGCACAAATGACAAAAACAAATCATAAAAACATCATGCTGGTGGAGGTGGCGGAGGAGGTGGACTCAAAGCTCTCGGACATCTACGGATGTATGATTGCACAGAAAGGCCCCTCCTCTGCAAGTCGAAAGAGATAGTCTGGAGGTACTGACTCATATCATCAATGGCTGCATCCTGCTTGTCCATCCGTTGGTCAACATGCTACTGTAGCTCCGTCATCCGATGATCCAAATGCAGCCATATATCCATTATCTGCCCCTGGATATCCTTTAAAGTACTCAATATCTGACCCCACTGAGAACCCTCAGCCTCTCCCTCAGATCGTGCCCGTGAACTGCCTACTGCAGGTCCTCTAGTCTCCCTGGTGGTACTCTGGGGGCAGCCTGATCGTCATTGCCACTGTCATAAAAGTCCTCAACTGTAACCAATAGGTCCTCCATATCATCATCTCCGTTTGCAGGCTGACGCTCTTTCTCGCCTAGTCGTGGCAGCCCTCGCCTCTTGGCCAAATCATTATACGTCGCTTTGTTCATATTCTGCAGAGGCGAGCGGAGGTACTGCTGCTCATCTGCAGCATACACATCAATGCTATGAGAAGCACAAATGTGCGTGATCAAGCACGAAAATGGCAGCACACCCCGCAACCAACGGCCCGCATGGCATATCTCATCCTTGATCAAGACCCCAACATCTAAAGCAATGCCATTCCGGATACAGTGCACCAACCGGGCAGTCTCCATGATAAGGGTTGTTCGATGCTGGACTGGCCATAGTGAAAAGTCTGAGAATATCTGCCAGAGAGCTGCATCTATTTGAAGCTCATGATGCTTAATAGGGGCAGTTCCGTCCTGACATCCGCAAACTCCCGACTAAGTCCGAGTTATGATATGAGAACAATGGAAGCTCAGGGTAACCAAGACGGAGATCTGGCTAAGGAATGGTGCCAAAGTGAGCATTGATCACTTCTGGAGTGATCTTAATCTGTACTTCTCTGACCAGAACTATGCCATAATTTTAGAAGTGCGGCGGATACATCGCGACATAGAACTAACTGACGACACTCTCATTCGCCCAATTGGGCATCCGTATAAAGTTTCCCCAACCCTGCTGGTCAATATGGGCGGGGATAACAGATGTGGCCAGCTCCTCCACAGTAATCCCTCGCTCCAAGAGAAGTGGTCTCCCCTTCTGAGCTGTCAACCAATCGGGGAACTTTGGGTTCGGGTCACCCACATTCTTCGGCTTCTCTTTATCAGGAAATTTGGCCTTTTTAGACCCTTTTTTGCTTTTGTTTGCCTTTTCCCTTTGAGGAACACAATGCAAACCGGTCGGGATACTCTTCGTTGAACCTTTTCAGCCTCGGCATTTTACCACAAACCACAGAATTCCAACCACCTCAACAAAACTCACAAAATTATGGCCACCAAATAACTTCAACTACAAACACAATAACTTCTATCGCAACAACGCTACCACATAAACTTCAACAAAACTAAACAACACAAATGATCCCAACACTTCAACAACCATTACTAATCACAAATAACCCAATCAAATTCAAAATGAAAACACCAGAAACCGCAATTTATCCTAGGCACTAAATCCAACTCAACAAAGTGCAAAATACTTCTCTACAACTTAATTGAAATGAGAAGAATCAATTACCTTTCACCCAATGATCATGAGAGTTGAGAGGATTCGGAGTTGAGAGAATTCAGAAACCAAAAATGTCGCGAGAACTGTTGAGAGGGAGGACTGTCATGCACGCTAGGGATTTAAATCCCAATTCCTCATCGCGACCGCTCACCGAGAGCACAGGTCACGCTACGCAGTCGCGGTGACTCTTTTTTAGCTTGAAATGCCACCGTTTGGATAAGTGATGGGTCAGCGCGAGGCGTCGCCGCAACCACAGGTCGCGTTGGTCTGGTCGCATTGATCACTGAACTATTTTTTATTAATCTGGCAGTGAACACTGCGACCTTCTCATCGCAACCACAGGTCGCGACGCGAGGTCGCGTTGCTCGCTGTGAAGATTTCACATTTTTCTCTTTTGTGAGGCAGTGAGCACCGCGACCTTCTCACCGCGACCATAGGTCGCGTTGCTTACTGTGAAGTTTGGCAGCATTTTCTTCCTTGAGGCAGTGAGCAACGCGACCGCTCACCGCGACCACAGGTCGCGTTGGCAGGTCGCGGTGCTCATTGTGATGAGCACAAAAACTCCCTCCTAGCACCTGTCAATAAAAATTGCAAAAAAAATAAAAATTCAACTAACTAAAAAAATAAACATACCAAATCAAACACAATTGACAAGAACGAAATTAAAAACTAAAAACTAAGAATCAAAACTAAAAAACAATCGAATCAAAATAACTTAAACCAAATTAAAAACAATTCCAAAAATTTTAAGAACTTGGGTTGCCTCCCAAGAAGCGCTAGTTTTTAGTCCTAGCTCGACTGTATGCCCTGTCATTTGGAACTTAGCAACTCCACCGAGGTTTTGGGCGGAATGGCAACTCCCTCTATGTATAGCTTGAGTCGTTGCCCATTGACCTTGAACGTTTCTCCACTCGGGTTCTTGATATCCACAGCCCCATGTGGATATACTTTCACAATCTCGTATGGTCCGGACCATCGTGATTTCAACTTTCCTGGGAAAAGTCACAGGCGAGAGTTAAATAAAAGAACTTTCTGCCCCACCTCAAACTCTGTTCGCACAATATGCTTGTCATGCCATCTTTTGGTGCGCTCTTTGTAGATTCGAGCGTTCTCATACGCATCCAATCGGAACTCCTCTAATTCATTTAGCTACAGAAGACGCTTTTCACCTGCTAGCTGCATATTATAATTAAGCGCCTTCGTTGCCCAATAAGCCTTGTTCGAGAGCTCTACTGGTAGATGACACGATTTCCCATAAACCAACCTATAGGGAGACATCCCAATAGGGGTTTTGAAAGCTGTTCGGTAAGCCCATAGTGCATCGTCTAGCCGGACCGACCAATCTTTTATGGAGCTATTCACCATTTTCTTCAGAATTTGCTTGATCTCCCTATTCGAAATTTCCACTTGTCCGCTTGTCTGAAAGTGGTACGGTGTGGTGATGCGGTGAGTCACTCCATATCTTTTGAGTAGTACTTTAAACTGCCGGTTACAGAAGTACAATCCTCCATCACTGATGACTGTCCGCGGTGTTCCAAACCCACAAAAAATATTTTTCTTGAAAAACTTCAACACTACCTTCGCATCATTTGTCGGAGTGGCTATGACTTCCACCCATTTTGAGACATAATCAACCGTAACCAGAATATATTGGTTGTTGAAAGACATGGGAAATGGTCCCATGAAATCAACTCCCCATAAATCAAATAGCTCGACCTCAATGATGGGGTTTTGAGGCATTTGGCTCCGGCGGCTGATATTGGCCGTCCTTTGACAACTGTCGCAAGAATCAATGAAACAGCGGGTGTCTTGAAATATTGAGGGCCAATAGAAGCCTGATTGAAGAACTTTTGCGGACGTCTTTGAAGCGCTGAAGTGCCCTCCACACTCTAAACTGTGACAATGCAGGAGGATATCTCTGATTTCAGTTTCTGGCACACAACGCCTGATTATACCATCTGAACAATACTTGAACAAGTATGGTTCCTCCCAAATGTAGTATTTCACGTTGGCGAAGAACTTCCTCCGCTTATGATAGGTCAAGTCTGGTGGAACGATCTTGTTCACCAAGTAGTTCACAAAATTAGCATACCATGGGGTCATAAGAGCCTGCAAAATAAATAGTTGTTCATCAGGAAATGAATCATCTATAGGAATACTTACATTCTCTTCGTTGCAGCTGCGTTCTAGTCGAGATAAATGGTCTGCCACTAGGTTTTTTGTTCCTTTCTTGTCCTTGATCTCTAGGTCGAACTCTTGCAGGAGTAAGCCCCATCGGATGAGTCTCGGCTTGGCATCCTTCTTTGACATGAGATATTTGATCGCAGAATGATCAGTGTATACAATTACTTTAAACCCTACCAAATATGACCTGAATTTCTCGAAAGCAAACACAATTGCCAATAGCTCCTTTTCTGTGGTTGCATAGTTAATTTGAGCATCTGTCAAAGTACGACTCGCATAATAGACAACATGAAGGCGTTTGTCTATTCTCTGACCCAAGACTGCCCCCACAGCAAAATTACTCGCATCGCACATTAAGTCGAATGGTAATTCCCAATTAGGGGCTGTGATAATCGGTGCGGAAGTGAGCTCCTTTTTCAGCTTCTGGAATGTAATATGGCATTCTTCTGTGAACTCAAATGCTATCTCTTTTGACAAAAGATTGCAGAAGGGCTTGATAATCTTTGAGAAGTCTTTAATGAACCGGCAATAGAAACCTGCGTGTCTCAGAAAACTGCGGACTCCTCTTACGGAGGTGGGAGGTGGTAATTTTTCAATGACTCCTATTTTTGCCCTGTCTACCTCAATCCCCATTGATGAGATTCTATGACCCAAGACAATGCCTTCCTTCACCATGAAGTGACATTTCTCCCAATTAAGTACTAGATTCGTCTATTCACATATTTTAAGCACTAAGGCCAAATTGGCCAAATACACATCAAAAGACGAACCAAATACAGAAAAATCATCCATGAATATTTCGATGAAACGCTCGACCATATCAGAAAAAATAGCCATCATACATCGCTGAAAGGTCGTTGGGGCATTACAAAGGTCAAACGACATTCTTCTATAGGCGAAAGTACCATAAGGGCAGGTGAAGGTTGCCTTCTCTTGATCTTCAGGTGCAATAGGTATCTGATTGTACCCTGAGTAGCCATCTATGAAACAATAGTATGTGTGCCCTGCCAGTGTCTCTGACATTTGATCAATAAATGGAAGCGGAAAGTGATCTTTTCTTGTCGCAGTATTTAGCTTCCTGTAATCGATGCACACTCTCCAACCTGTGACTGTTCTGGTGGGGATCAACTCATTATTTTCATTTTTCACTACTGTAATCCTCCCTTTCTTTGACACTACATGCACCGAACTCACCCATAAACTGTCTGAGATGGGGTATATGATTCCTGCATCTAGTAATTTGAGGATCTCTACTCTGACTACCTCTTTCATAATCAGATTCAGCCTACATTGATGTTCTATTGAAGTCTTGAAATTATCCTCCATCAAGATCTTGTGCATGCACATGGTAGGGCTGATTCCCTTTATGTCGGAGATAGTCCACCCCAATGCGGACTTGTGCTGTCGCAGCACTTCCAGAAGTTTCTCCTCCTCTGTTTCATTTAAGGTAGCTGAAATTATTACTGGGAAGGAGTTAGATTCCCCCAAATAAGCATACCTTAAATGCTCAGGTAACTGCTTCAATTCGAGCTAAGGAGGCTTCTCGACTGAAAGTGGTAATTTAGGCTTTCCGTGACCTAATTCTTCAAAATATCTCTTGCCCCCGTATGGCATAGGGGCTGCTGAATCAAGAGGGAAAGCATATTCAGCTATGCTGTCATTTTCTTCTTCTTTTATTGCTCCGTGAGTCAAACAAGCTTCCAGTAGCTCTTCGGGATTGCTCTTCTCAAAGGCCTCTTCAACTAAGGAGTCGACTGCATCAACTCTCAGGCAAGTGTTTGTAGTTGTTGCAAATTTTGTGGCCTTGAACACATTGAAGACCGCCTCTTCATTACCCACTCGCAACGTCAATTTTCCTTACTGCACATCTATTAATGCTCCTCCGGTTGCTAAGAATGGTCTCCCCAATATGAGAGGAATATCAACATCTTCCTCCATCTCAAGCACAATGAAATCTACAGGGAAGTAGAACTTGTCAACCTTGACTAGCACGTCTTCTATCACTCCATAGGGATATTTGATAGAACGGTCTGCCAATTGGAGTATTACACTCGTAGGCTTCACTTCGCCCAGACCTAGTTTCATGAAAACATAAAAAGGCATCAAATTAATGCTAGCACCTAAATCACATAAAGCTTTAACAAATTTAGAACTCCTTATAGTGTAATGAATAGTAAAACTCCCTGGATCTTTTAGTTTCTGAGGCAATTTGTTCTGAATGATGGTGCTGCACTCCTCAGTCAAGGCGACGGTTTCATGATCTTCAAGCCGTGTTTTCTTTGACAGAATTTCTTTCAAGAACTTCACATATAATGGCATTTGAGCTAAGGCCTCTGCAAAAGGAATATTAATGTGAAGTTTCTTAAAAATTTCAAGGAATTTAGTAAAATTCTTATCATCTTTGTGCTTTTGCAGCCTTTGCGGAAAAGGTACAGATGGCACATATGCCTTGACTACTTGGACCGGCGGAGGTGGTTCATCACTCTTTTCATTGTGACGGACTGGTGGGGTGGAAGGTGATTCAATGCTTGTTTCATTTGCTTCAGCTTCTTGTTAAGAGTGGTTTCTTCCTGCTGTATTTTCTATTTGCTTCCCACTCCTCAAGGTGATTGCCTTACAATGCTCCTTAGGATTGACTTCAGTGTTGCTTGGTAGTGTGCCATGAGCTCTGCTCTGTGTCTCTTTGGCTAGCTGGCCAATATGTACTTCAAGCTTCTGAATGGCAGCTTGATTTTGCTGCGCTACATGGTCAATCTTCCCATCCATCTTCTTCATTGCTGCGTCTTGATCGTCCATCCTGGAATTAATTTTTGTCATGAATTTAACCAGCATGTCTTCTAGGGCTGGTTTCCTCTCTTGCTGATTTGTTCCTTGATTCGCATGAACATTTTCGTGATTCTGAAAACTAGGCGGACTGGGCTTTGCATTGTTGTTCTGCTGATTATTGCTCCATGAGAAATTTGGGTGATTTCTCCAGCCAGGATTATAAGTGCTTGAGTAAGGATTGTTGTAAGGTTTGCTGAAGTTCTGCAAATATTGTACTTGTTCAGCACTGCTACTACCTGCAAAAGAATTACCCATTGTGCACTCGGCACTAACGTGTGGTCCTCCACACATGTCACATCCTGAAGTCGCTGACTGAATAGAATTTACATTCTATTTGTTGATTTGGCTTGACAAGGAAGCAACTTGTGCTTTGAGTGATGTGATCTCATCAACTCAAAAGCTGTAGCTGACCCAACTGCTTTTTTGTGACTTGCTCTCTCATACGCCCACATATAGCTATTTGTGGACATTTCCTCAATTAACTGATGAGCTATTTCAGCTGGCTTGCTCATTAAAGCACCTTGAGAGTATGCATCTAGCATGCTTCGGTTTTGTTGTGTGAGTCCATTATAAAATGTCTGCATTACAAGCCAATCAGGTAAACCGTGATGGGGGCACTTTTTCAATGTATCCTTGTATCTCTCCCAGGCTTCATATAACGATTCCATCTCAAATTGGGTGAATATAGTGATATCGTTTCTGAGCTTTGCTGTTTTCCCTGATGGAAAATACTTGGCAAGAAAAGCTTGAGCTAGGCTTTCCCATGTTGAGAAGTTATTCGGCGGCAATGAATTCAATCATAACTTAGCTCTGTCCCTCAATGAGAAGGGAAATATTCGCAGCCGAATCGCATCGTCAGACACCCCATTTTGCTTGAAAGTGTCGCATATTTCCAGGAATCGCTCCAGATGGCTATTTGGATCATCGATTGGCATACCCCCAAACTGAACAGTATTCTGAATCATTTGGATGATTGCAGGCTTGATTTCAAAATTGTTTGATGCAACTGGAGGTCGTCAAATGCTCGACTGATTTCCCGCCATGGTAAGAATGGCATAATCTCGCAATGTCTTGGCAATCTCTGGATTTACTTATTGCTGCTGTGCATGGTCTTCCACAGTAGCTTGCTGTCTTGCTTGCCTTATTCTCTGAATAAGCATTCGTTCGATTTCTGGGTCAAGGGCTTCGAGAGTCTCTAAACTAGTGCGTCTCGTCTGTCTCATACACAAATGAAATTTCCTGCACACACAAAGAATCAAACAAGTAAGAAAACAAATGTAAAAAGAATTTTGAAGAAAATAAAGAAAATTTCCAGATTAGTACTAGACTAAGTCGGTATCAATATCAATTATGACTAAACCATTCCCCGGCAACGGCGCCAAAAACTTGACAAGCCTTTTGTGTACCCGCAAGTATACGGGGTCGGCACAAGTAATATAGAATTGTGAGTTTCAAATATTGTTCCCATAAGGACGTTTAGATATTGAGTACTGAAATTAACCAAGTTTAATACTATCTAGACAACTAATTCAATGGTTGTGATTTGTGATTTATTTTCTAAATGATCTATAACTTGAACTTAAAATATCTTTTTATCAATGGAGATGGGAACTAGGAAATCCGATTTCACTTACTAATCCTAATGATATGAGATAATCATGTATGAATGTTCAAGTTAATGATTGATGATCATGTTAACTAATTATCTGAAATCCTCTCTCAAGGTAAATCGAACCTATTCAACACATACTAACACCTTATCTCTCGATGAATGTTAAATATACGAGAATGCATTAAACATGGAAACATATGAGATCACATAACCTACACCAATATATCTCTATTTGGTTCCTAGGTCATTGTGTCAATTTATCGAACACGTGGTGGGTGTCTCCTTTCGGTACTTAATCCACCACAATAAGATATTGAACATTGGTGATCAATCAATATACAATCAATTAAACATTAAATCAACACTCAATCATATAACTCAAATCATCCACACATTCATTAATCTCAATCAAAATTCAAAGCAAGTTCCATCATCATCCCGAGTGTAAGAAATTAGTTCATTACTAGAAAATAAGAATACATATTATTATAAATCAAGAACAACATGAATAATACAAGATTAAAGGAAAGATTATGATAGAAAATCTCAATGTGGCTTGACTCTCGTCAAAACCCATCCGGTAGAGCTTCTCCATGCACGAATCCGAATCCTAAGAGCGATTGAAGTCATCCGGAGAATCGATCCGATGGCTAGCTTCCTAGACCTTCTTCTCTCTTCTTCTTCCTCATTCTCTCTCTCTTTCTTGTCTTGTTCTGAAAATTCTCAAGATCCCCTTTCTCTCTCCTCTTTTTCTATTAATAGAAACACTTAGGGCTGCTGGAAATTCCTCGCCGCGATCAACACTGCGACCTGTGGTCACGCTGGCTTGGTCGCGAGGGCTATAAATTGCTTGATTTCATCTCACCCCGAGGGCTCACCGCGACTTGTGGTCGCGCTGGCCAGGTCACGATGGTCACTGCTAAGCTCCCATCATTCAACGCGACCACTTCAATGCGATCAGCCCTAGCGCTGGTTGGTCACCATGCTCTCTGCCAAAAATCTCAACTTTTACCGCGATCACCTCATCGCGACCTGTGGTCGCGGTGAGCGGTCGCGTTGCTCACTGCTAGGATTCACATTTTCCACCACGATCAGCGCAGCGCGACCAGAGGTCGCGATGGCCAAGTCGCGATGCTCCCTGCCAGAAAAATACGGTTTTGGACCGAAAATTCCAATCTTCGCGCTATTCCGAGAGAAACACCTAAAATCTACACACGCTTAACAAATACATCAAAAGCACCAAAAATACTCAAGAATACAATCAAAAGAGCCAATCCAAGGGTCGTAATTATATGAAAATAAATGACCGATCAGTTCACTCTCTCTTCATCTACACTCTCAATCTCTACTCTCCCTCTTCTTTTCTCATTCTTCTATCTTACACGAACTTGTAAAGTTTGGGTTTGTAGTTTGGTTTTTGTAAACTTCAACTGGTAAGGTTCCCTTAAATTTAGGGTCTAGCTACAAGGCTATGACAAAAATGTATGGGTATTATACCATCACTTTTTTGTCTAACCATAACCGCTGGATGAGCTTTTTGTTCATCCAACGGTTAATAAAAAAATGCATAGAAAAAAGAAAGGAATTGGCAACCGGTTACATCGGTTATGGTATCAAACCTAGTTTTATACAAAAGAATCGATCAATTCACTCTCTCTTTATCTGCACTCTCAATCTCCACTCTCCCTTTCTTTTGCTCTTTCTTCTATCTTGTACGAACTTGAAACGTTTGGGTTTGTGGTTCGGTTTTTTTAAACTTCAATTGGTAAGGTTCCCCTTTGCTCTCTTTCTTCTCTTTATTTCTGTCACCCTCATTAACCTAAACTATTTTCGTTGATTGTCTCTATCTGTATTCTTTGTCGTTTGCTCTGTTTCTTCTCTTTTGTAGGAACTTGTAAGGTTTGGGTTTCGGTCCTTGCAAACTTCAACTCATTGGTAATGTTCTGCTTTGCTTTTTTACTTTTTCAGTCGATCTATCAGTCTCCTTAATCTAAACTATTTTCATTGATTTTCTCTCCCTACATTCCCTTTTACTTTTTGTGTTTTGCTCTTTGCAAACTTCATCTTATAAGGTTAAGGTTTTTTAAAATCTTCAACAGGTAAGGTCTTGGCATATCAAATTCTTCAATTTATTGGGTTTACTCTTTTGAATCTTCAATTTGTAGGATACTGGGTTTTACAAATCTTCAATTTTGAGGGTTTATTTCGGTTGAAACCATCAACTTTTGTATTATGTATATGTAAGTGTTAAATATTTAGGTTTTGGGTACCTATAATGTTTGAATTTTAAGATTCCATCACATATTTGTCATCGTAATGTATTTGAAATGTAATTGCTTTTTCAGCTTGCTATGAAAGCAAAAACTGCTTATCGTATAATTGCCCTAGTTAAAGTTCGATGAATAAGATGCAGTAATGGAGTAAATAATTAAGGTTATCTTATACTTGTGTGCTAGCTTTGCAGGCTATATAAATTGTTATATATCATTATAATTCAGTTTTGTTAACTGTATTGAGTGAAGGAGTTTTAAACATGACCTGTTGAAGGTATGTTTAACCTGAACTTATGATGCATAATTCTGTGTTCGTTTAGTGATTTTGGGTATTTTGTTTAGTAAACGTATATCGGCTGGACACCTAGACTCTTCTCACCCACATTGAGCGTTTGGAAGATTTAAGTGTAACAACGCCACATATGTTTACAATCCATGTTTTGTTGTTTTCATTGTGCTTTTTATTCGATCTTATAATTAATTTTTTTATGTTTGCATTCATATGTAATGCTATAAAGCAAAGGACATTAACTTATTCATTAATAAATTTATATTTTTTAAAACCGTCTTTTGCAGTCATCTTATTCGGGTTGTTTTTCATTGAATCATTATGGACTCATCTACAAATGCGAAAGTCAGGACTGGCAGATTGAGCTTTTTTTACTACTTGTAAGTAATAAATTACATTATTTTCATATATTACAAGCTTAATTACTCTGTTTTATATGTCCATGTAACTTTTAATTGTCATATGTTAGCAAACAAAAGGCAAGACGCACCGATAGTAATGGGAAAACTAAGGTATACCGAAAGGGTAACAAATTAATTATTGTTACATGTTATTATGTTAGTTTATTCTTTCTTAACAACATTATAAATTTAAAATTTTGCAATTTTCATCAGACACATAAACAGATTGCTAAAATGTTAAAGTCATTATTAGTTGAAGAAAAGTCGCGGCATGGGAGGTATGGTAATATTCAACAACAACAACAAATTATCCCGTGTGTACCAGGTGACCGTAACGGCCTACCAAAAGACGAAGATATTTCCATCGATTTAGACACCCCTCACGTCGGCCCACCGTATACCCCGTCACATTTGTTCTGGGTTGTTAGTGGGCTGTCCGATGTCCAAAAACTGGCTGTGAATGATTTAGGTTTTCGCAACATCCATATCATCTCTAGCAGACGCCTTTGTCGAGGGTTGTGCAGTTAGCTTGTCCAAAACTTTAACGTTGATTCGTGTTCATTCCATATCCATGGGAAGTCTATCACCCTGGACTCCTATACTTTCGCAGAGATTATGGGTGTTCCCAACGGGGGACAGTGGATTCACATGTATGAAGAACAAGCCTCTTTCAGCGAATGGGCATCTACGTTTTCTGTAAGTGGTCGTAGAATTTACATTAATCACATCGAGAGATGCCTTCTTGACATAACCTCAGCCGGTGCAGAATTCAAAATTACATTCTGCTTATTCTTACTGGGCTCTCTCCTTGCACCGGAAACTTCAGTTTTGTAAGTGCAGACTTCATCGCACCTCTTACCAATGTTGCTGCCATCCCTTCAATGGATTGGTCTACCTGGTGCCTCAACTTCCTGTGTGATGGCATTGATAAGTTTAAAAAAAGTGTCAAATTGTGGAAGACACGATCCATAACTTGTTGCTTGTTGTTTCTTCAGGTACAAAAATTATTTTTCTTTAATTTTCAATTTACTCTCTGTACATCATCATAAATATCAAAATTTCACTAATTTACTTGTGTTCAGCAATTTTATCTCGATTCGCTGCAATTGGATCCTCCTATTGTTGATAAATCAGTCCTACCAATCCAAAGATGGACGAGCGAGAAAATAGAAAAACAATTACGCCATCTCCAAAACGCAAGTGGACTTGTCAGTACGGAGATACACTGCTAAATTTATAACATTTCAATAATTTTTGTTAACTAATATAAATCTCATCCATTTCAAATTGGTTACAACTAATTAATTTAATGTGTGTTGCATGCAGGTGGACGTTGCTCAATATGTCTGAAATGCATCCCGTATCGAACAACATCCGATGGGTGCCCCATCCCCTACACCTAACAGCTTCGTGAATCGACTAACTGATGCCACCACAATCAAAGGCCCGAGTAGACACGATCACCTGTTCCAGACAATGTTGGGTGAAATTAAGTCTATTAGAGTTGAGGTTATTGCATTGAGGACCAAGGTCACCGAGCTCAGGTCTGAGGTCACTGACTTGAAGGATAAGGTCCTCAAGGGGACAAACAATGGCGATAAAGGAAAACAACATGTTGATGACATTGGTACTACCACTGGTTATGCCAATCCACGTTCAACCAATGTTTTAGCGAATATTAGTTGTTTAAATCAGTCACGTCCACCGATCATCCTGCCTCCGGGAACATAACTCATCGTTGATACTATTGCGAATATGCAATTTGGGGTCCTTAATGTTTTATCCAGCGATAAGACCCCGACGGAAGCAAATGAAGACCCGAAGGTTCTATCTGTAGGTGACGCGGACGAGGTTCGTACACGCCTTGCACTGTTTACAATATTAATAATAACTTCGCTTGTACATATACCCTTTGTAATTATCTTTCCTATTGTATAATGCAGAATACCACAGGTCATGTTCGTGTGACAGATACCTCACAGTCACCAAATAATGACGAGCAGAACTATCGCTATGGACCTTTTGAAATATCCTTTCGGCTGCCACCACTGCAGGATGTTATTATCCCTTACATCTTTGACAGGCTTCTACCGGATGAGTATGCATCATCATTACTCTTTGCAACTACTTATTATTCCTAATCCTTGGTATGTATGTGTATGTAATTTAATTTTTGTACTGTTTTATCCATATTTGCAGTGAAACCATATTAGAATGCGGTGATTTAGTCATTGAACGAAAAACCTTTAGATCACTTGAACCCTGCCAATTCGTCACTAATGAGGTTAATTTTCTACATACTCGTACATAAACATCAATAATTTACAAAATGGTGAAAATGTACAAATTTAAAATAGAAAATAAATAATTTAAGATAATAATAAAAATAAATAATCTCAACCAACAATTGGCATTGCTTTAATTATCAGAAAATTGTAATTTGAATGGAAGGTGGATATGATAAATCCTAAACTTTCTACAAAATATTTATTTTTTGTCCATATTATATTTTAATTATTATTATGTGTGGAGTGGTTATCAACAAACACGAGCATATACACGCATGCCATACTTAAAATCATTTGTCGAGTGAGGAGAAAATTCTTCAATATCATCTTTTTGTAGGTTGAAACAAGCATTCAAATCAACAAACGCTGTGTCACGAATGGCAGCTTTACTCAACACAGCAATTTATGGTTTCAAAAACCACACTAGGATGGCATTTGGCCCTCTTAGACATGTTGGTAACTCATCATCATCGTCACTGGTGCAATCCAACCATTTGAAGATCAAATCGAAAATCAGCCCTTCACCCGTGTTTGCTTTCGAAGAATACAAGACTCTGAAGATAGAAAGAATCAATAAAGCACTAGACGAAGCTGTCCCATTGAAACATCCTACGATTCTTCACGAGGCGATGAGATACACTCTTCTTGCTGGCGGAGAACGCTTGTGTTCAACTTTGTGTATTGCTTCGTGTGAGTTGGTAGGAGGAAACGAATCTCTGGTGATGCCAATGGCTTGCGCGTTAGAGATGATGACAACAGCAGAGCTAGTCGCGGATGACCTCCCTTGCATGGACGACGACGATATTAGATGTGGCAAGCCCACAAACCACAAGGTTTTGAAATTGATTGGACTAGTTGTAAAATATGTTTGTTTTAGCAGTTTGATCATATATATAATTAATTCTAACGAGTAATTATATTTGTAAAATCTGAGACAGGTTTTTGGAGTAGGAACATCAGTTATTGCTTGTCATGATCTAATCTACCTGGCCATTGAGCATATCTTGACCAAGACAAAAGACGTGGAACCAAATCGGCTGATCCAAGCCATTATTGAGATATTCAAATCAATGGGGGCGGCAGGGGTTTCTGCTGGACAATTTGCGGATATGCACAGCGAAGGAAAAGAAGTGAGTTTGAGGGAATTGGAATTCATTCACCAGCACAAAACCGTGAAGATGATACAAGCATCACTGGTTTCTGGGGCTATAGTAGGAGGAGGTACTGAAGTTGAGATTGAGAGGTTGAACAAGTATGGTGAGAAAGTAGGATTGGCTTTTCAAGTGTGGGATGATATCTTAGACGTAACTGGATCGCCGGAGACATTGGGGAGGAATCTTGGCGGTGATGCACTACGCGGTAAAGCCACGTATCCCAAGTTGATTGGTCTTGATGAATCTGAGAAGTTTGCAAAGCAGCTGGTGGCTGATGCAATTCAAGAGCTTGCCTACTTTGATTCTGCAAGAGCTGACCCTTTGTACCATCTAGCTAACAGCATCGCAGGTTTCGTTTAATTTTATTTTTCCATGTCTGAGAGTCAATCAAGGAGGCATGTTTGCTTTTATTGTAATATCATCGTCTAAGGATTTGAATAATAAAAAAATTTAGTCTTTGTTCTTCTTATTAATTATTCCATTTACTATTAATAAATCTGACAAGATAGCATTAAAAATTTCAATATAGCAAAAACATGGTTTGTTATTGCTGTGTATTATCTTTCTTTTAAGGTTGGATCTTAAATATAAATAAAGGCGTTTCTATTGTCACTAGCGACTTGGCAAGCGTCAAGGTTTGAGTCTCGCTGGAGTCATTATTGGTGGATAATCTGTAAGTAACACTGTAAGCCATTGCTGAGACCTGTGGTATGCCCTGACCCAGAACTGGGATAGCCCCCCCTCACCTAAATTTTTCTTTACCAAAAAAATATTACAAACTTCACTATTTATTTTGTACACCAACCCTAAGATTTATTATTGAACATTTACTTTCTACATCTAATTTATTTCTCAAATAGTGTTTTCTTGTTGAAATTGGAATGTTTTTAAAATTGAAAATCATATTAAAGTTCATTTTTGTTTTAACTGTTTTTTAAAAAAGGTTCCAAGAAGGCAAGAACTGTTGGAAAAATCCAATATGTGGACGTACATATGTGTTAAAATGTGTGTTGTTATCATAAAGTACAGTCAATTTAAAGTGATCAATATAAGGTTTAAATAATTGGACATTGGGTATTAAATTATCATGGATTCAATGTGTAGAGTAATATTTCTAATTTAATGAGGGGCCAAATTAGAAATATCAATAGTTTTTTAATTAAATTATTACAAATTAGGGTCAAGTCCCCACTTCATACGAACGATACTTGCTCTTCTCTCTGCTTACCCCATCAACAGTGAGAAACAAGGAACCAAAGTGGAAATTCGTATTGAATTGGAAGATTGCAACCTAAATTCCAATTTCATTATGGATCAAGGTATGTTTCTGCATCTATTTCTTCGTTTGATTTAACATAGAGACTTACATATATATGCTTAGGTCACAATTTAGAGTTCTGGACAATGTTTTGGGTGATTGTTATGATCAAGCATGTTAGAATCATATTAGGTTAATTTCTAACAAGTGGTATTAGAGCCACTCTATGTTTAATCTAAAATTAGGTTTTTAGAATTATGAAATAACAAGTGGTATTTCATTAGGAAATTCTGAAATTAGGTTTTCAGAATAATCTAAAATTAGGTTTTTAGAATAATCTAAAATTAGGTTTTCTACGTTTTAAAAAATTGGGGTTTTTTTGTTTTATCTTCTAATTCATGCAATTATTGTAATTATGTTGTTATAATATGAAATTAAAGATCATAAGGAATGCGATTTTTCTCAAAAAAAAAAAAAATTTTGCTTACTGTGTTGGGTGCCGCAGCACCCATGTTGCTGCGCAAGCGGCGCAGCAAGAATGCCTGCTGCCCAAGCGGTGCCGCAAGCATGGGCAGCAAACATGTTCCTGCTTGTTCCTGCGCAAGCGGCACAGCAACTTGATGCCCAATAAAAGAAAAATATATATAACACTGTTAAAGTATTGTGGTGCAGCAATATTTTTTGTTTCAATACTGTTATGCCACGTCTGTTGGCTGCGATCGAAAAGGATTAGGTTATTTTTAAACCAAATCCTTTGTTTATTTTATGCATAAGATTAGATTTCTCCAATTTCATGCGCAAAATAATCCTATCCAGGCGGGACTCTTGGGACAAATTGTCCCAAGTCTTTTTCTTTTTCTTTTTACTTTTTTAATATTACATTTATATAAAATATTAAATCTATATTATTAAAAATAAAATTTTTAATATGAATTAAAAAATAAATATTATTTATAATATTTTTTTATATATTGAATTAATTACTATAATATATTTTATTTATAATTAATTTTAAAATATTTAGATTTTATTTAGATTTATTTTAAATAACTTTAATTCAATTATATAATATTTAA
Organism: Xanthoceras sorbifolium; assembly: GCA_003430845.1. NCBI lineage: Eukaryota > Viridiplantae > Streptophyta > Magnoliopsida > Sapindales > Sapindaceae > Xanthoceras > Xanthoceras sorbifolium. Next base: position 877,322 of record CM010619.1, read on the forward strand.
AAAATTTATTTTATATAAAATTAATTTAATTAAATCTGATTTTATCCAATCTCATTCTACACCAAATAAAGAACAATACTATTTTTAATCATATCCATATTACACCAAACACATCACAGTACTAATTAGTTCAATCCAATCCAATCCAATCCCATAAAAATAGTCCAATCTAATCCCGCACGCCAAACGCAACTTAAAGTATTGTTAATGAACCACAATGTGCTGTTAAAAAAATATATATATTAAAGGCAGCATCTTCTATGTATATATATTATTTTGTGCGCTAGTATGCACCTGCTAAACAATTGTACAATGGTTGTTTTCTATTAAGTTAGACTTTTTAAGGCCGAATTTGCTGCCTAAAAAAAAATTGAGAATTCTTTAAATTCAAATAATATAGTTTTATGATATTTTATTATTGTTATCTAACATTTTAAATAGATTAATTGAAACAATATGTCACCAAAGTGACTTCACTTGTGCAGATTAATTTATTAGGAATGTCCAGATGGTTGTGTGTATATTTATTGATACGGATGTTAGCCGGCCCAAAGGAAGGTTAATATTTGGCCGAATTACATACACACACCTGTGGTGATAAACATGTGACAATTGTAAGGTTTCCATATGAATAATAAATCGATCTAAAGATAGATTTATTATTTGATAGGAGTTATTGTCAATGTTTGATCACTACACTAAAAGTACCACCTACAAGTTAATATTACTGTCCAAAAACTTGATATTAATGTTGTGCTATGTATCTTAAGATGAGAATTACCACTATGAATTTATTAATTATTATATATGGAATTTGATGTGAACATGTTTGTTTGCTTGTTTTGTTCTCTGTTCAGCTAATATATCTGCTGCTACCATATCTGCCAATTTAAGTTCCATTATCATGCTTAATAGGACAAACTTCAAGAATTGGAAAGAGAACGTGTTAATTGTTCTCGGCTGCATAGATATAGACCTTACATTAAGAATTGAGCGAGCCACTCCTCTTACAGATGAAAATTCCACTGAGGATAGAATGAACTTTGAGAAGTGGGATCGCTCAAATCACATGAGTCTTATGATCATTAAGCGCGGCATTCTAGAAGCCTTTAGGGTCCTGATTCCGAAGGGATCACTACTGCCAAGGGGTTCCTTTTCAAAATTGAGAAATGTTTTGCAAAAAACGATAAGGTTGAAACAAGTACGCTTCTAGCGAGCTTGATTTTAATGAAGTATAAAGGCAAAGGGAACATAAGGGAGTACATCATGGAGATGTCTCACATTGCTTCAAACTAAAGACACTGAAACTCAAGCTATCTAATGATTTGCTCGTGCATTTGGTATTAATATCGCTTCATGCACAATTCCGTCAATTTTAGGTCAGTTACAACTGCCAAAAGAAAAAGTGGACTCTAAATGAGGTCATTTCATATTGTGTGCAAGAGGAAGAAAGGATGAAGCAAGAAAAGACAGAAAGTACTCACTTGGCAAGCACTTCTAAGGATAAGGGCAAGAAAAGAAAGAAGGATAATAAAGCTGCTAAGGGTCCAGTACAAAAGAAACAACATAAGGACAAAGAACAACAAAGCTGTTTCTTTTGTAACAAACTTGGACACATGAAGAAGGAATGTACCAAATATCACGTTTGGCATGCAAAGAAAGGTACAATTCTTACTTTGGTCTGTTCTGAGGTTAATTTAGCTTCAGTACTTAGAAACACTTAGTGGTTAGATTCTGGAGCTAATACTCACATAAGTGTCTCTATGCAGGGTTGTCTGAGCTACCGAAAGCCAAATGATGTTGAAACATTCATCTTTGTAGGCGACAGAAAATCGGTGGAAGTTGAAGCAATAGACACATTTAGGTTATTATTAGGAACTGGTTATTATTTGGATTTGAAAGACACTTTTGTTGTACCGTTTAGACGAAATTTAGTTTCTATTTCCTTGTTGGACAAATTTGGATATTATTATTCTTTTGGAAATAATCAGTTTAGTCTTTCATTAAATTCGAATGTTGTTGGTACTGGTTCATTGTGTGTTTATGATAACCTTTATTTGATTGATAATATTGCATCATATAATGAAACCTTACATGTGGATTCACGTGGTACTAAACGCAAATTAAATAATGAAAATTCAGGGACATTATGACACAAGCGCTTAGGTCATATCTTAAAAGCTAGAGTTGAGAAACTTGTGTCTAATAGCATTTTGGATTCCCTTAACTTTACAGACTTTGAAGTCTGTATTGAGTGCATAAAGGGAAAACAGGCCAAAACTAAGAGATTAGGTGCCAACAGAACTTTTGACGTCTTAGAATTGATACACGCAGATATTTGTGGACCGTTTCTCACAGCTTTTTGGAATGGTCAACAATATTTCATACCATTCATAGACGATTACTCACGTTATGGGTACTTGTATCTCATTCATGAGAAATCTCAGTCACTGGATGTGTTCATAGCTTTTAAAGATGAGGTTGAGAACCAACTCAACCAAAGAATTAAAAGCATTAGATCTGACCATGGTGGTGAATACTACGGCAGATACGACGGTTCAGGTGAACAAAGTCCAGGACCTTTTACTAAATTCCTAGATGAATGTGGAATCGTCCCACAATACACCAAGCCAAGATCATCTAGCATGAATGGTGTTGCTGAGAGATGAAACATGACTCTTAAGAATATGGTAAGGAGTATGAGCTTATCAGAATCACTATGGGTAGAAGCATTAAAGACTGCAGCTTATATCCTTAACAGGTACCAACTAAAGCATCTACTAAAACACCTTATGAGCTTTATATCATAATGATATTTGGGATTTTATCTCATTGTCTGAAAGTGTGAAACTCATTGGTTGTAAATGGATATTTAAAACCAAAAGAGATTCGAAAGGTAATGTGGAGAGATATAAGGCTCGTCTTATTACTAAAGACTTTACTAAAAAGGAAGACATCGACTTCAAAGAGACTTTCTCTCCGGTTTCAACAATAGACTCTTTCAGGACAATTATGGCACTTGTTGTACAATTTGACCTTGAGTTACATCAGATGGATATTAAGACAGCGTTTCTCAATGACGACATTGATGAAATGATTTATATGATGCAACTGGAAAACTTTGTGTCTGGAGACCCAAAGAATGTGGTCTTCAAACTAAAGAAATCCATTTATGGACTCAAGCAAGCTTCTCGTTAATGGTACTACAAATTTCATCAAGTAATTATCTCGTTTTGTAGGGTCCGGGATTCGCCTATACTAGGCTTCGTGCCCAGGTTTGCCCCGCGAGCCCACTTACTAGGTACTGTCCTAAGTCTTTAATGGGGTTTTCTTTCGCCTCCCCCACCCCTTGAACTCATGACCAAGAACCTATAGTCATAGTTCATTCAACCTGGGCACGAGGCCCAGTGTTGGCGAATCTTGGACCCCATAATAAAAAGGCGCCTTTTATTATGGGGTTCGGGATTCACCTATACTGGGCCTCGTGCCTAGGTTTGCCCCGCGAGCCCACTCACTAGGTATTATCCCCAGTCTTTAATGGGATTTTCTTTCACCTCTCCCACCCCTCGAACTCATGACCAAGGACTTATAGTCATAGTTCATTTAATGTGAATACCAATTGAGCTATAGTCATACTCACCTTGAATGAACTATGACTATAGGTCATTGGTCATGAGTTCGAAGGGTGGGAGAGGCGAAAGAAAACCCTATTAAGGACTGGGGACAGTACCTAGTGAGTGGGCTCAAGGGGCAAACTTGGGCACGAGGCCCAGTATAGACGAATCCCGGACTCCACACGTTTGGTTTTGAAATAAATGCTGTTGATGATTGTGTGTACCACAAGTTTAGTGGGAGTAAGCATATCTTCCTAGTTTTGTATGTTGATGACATACTGGTTGCCACTAATGATATAGGCTTATTGCACGAAACCAAGAGATTTCTATTAAAAAAACTTGAAATGAAAGATCTTGGTGACGCCTCTTTTGTATTAGGCACTAAGATATACCGAGATCGCTCTCGGGTATCCTCAGGTTATCATAAAAAAGCTATATCGATAAGGTGCATAAAAGGTTTGGCATGTAAGAAAGTAAACCAGGTGACACCTTCGTCGCTAAGGGAGACAAATTCAGTCTCAAACAGTGCCCTAAAAGTGACCTTGAAGTTAAAGAAATGCAGAAAATTCCTCATACGTCAGCTGTTGGGAGTCTAATGTATGCTTAAGTTTGCACACGTCTGGATATAGCATTTATTGTTGGAATGCTAGGTAGATATTTAAGTAACCCTAGAATATATCACTGGAAAGCAGCCAAGCGGGTTATGCGATATCTACAGAGAGCCAAGGATTACATGCTCACATACAGGAGATCGGATCAGCTGGAGATCATCGGGTATTCTGATTCTGATAGCTTCTTCTACCATGGCGACAGAGTTTGTAGCATGTTATGAGGCATTCAACCACAGAAAATGGCTGGGAATTTTATCACTGGGCTGCGCATTCTGAATGGTATTGAAAGACCACTCAAGTTGTTTTGTGATAATAATCAGCAGTCTTGTATTCCAACAGCAACAGGAGCTCATCGAAGTCAAAGTATATTGACATCAAGTTCCTGGTTGTCAAGGAGAGAGTTCAGAGTGGACAGATTTCTATGGAGCATATTGGAGCACACTGCTCATATAGGTGTAGTATCATCATATGAGGATATTGTGGTTTAGTGGGAGTTTGTATTTTTTTAATGCTTTATATTGTTTTGAGCACTTTTTTGTGTATTTGGATATTTTCTGCAGAAATGAAGTATTCAGTTCAATTCACTCTGTTATGTTTTTTGTTTTGTTTTTGATCTCATTAAAGAATTAACTAGGACCAGTTGGAAATAGGCATGTTAGATCACATTACATATAATTTCCATGCTATGCATCCATGATTGATCTATATCATTTGGTTGTATTAGTATACGTGACCATTGATAGATTTAGTTATGATAATTGTAATGAAAATCGCTTTGATCCTATATTGGTATGATCAGTGGACGAGATTGTTGGAAAATACCTCTATTTGTGATAGCAAAATTTTGAGCTCATAAAGTTATACACATTTCTAAGGTAACATATATGGTCCAAGTGGGAGATTGTTGGAAAAATCCAATATGTGGACGTACATATGTGTTAAAATGAGTGTTGTTATTATAAAGTATAGTGCATTTAAAGTGATCAGTATAAGGTTTAGATAATTGGACATTGGGTATTAAATTGTCATGGATTCAATGTGTAGAGACCACAGTACTATTTCTAATTTGATGAGGGGCCAAATTTAAAATATCAATAGTTTTTTTATTAAATTATTACAAATCACGGCCAGGTCCCTAATTCATACGAACGATACTTTCTCTTCTCTCTACCTACCCTATGTACAATGAGAAACAAGGAACCAAACGGGAAATTTATATTGAATTGGAAGATCGCAACCCAAATTCTAATTCCATTATAGATCAATGTATATTTCCGCATCTATTTCTTCTTTTGATTTAACATAGAGACTTACATATATATGCTTAGGTCACAATTTAGCGTTCTTGACAATGTTTTGGTTGATTGTTGTGATCAAGTATGTTAGAATCATGTTAGGTTAATTTCTAACAACAACTTCATATCGAGGAAATTGCATTTCAATAATAAAATAAAAATATAGTTCCCTAAGCTAAAATTTTCTCACAACATTGGTGTAATAGAATTTTGGAAAATATCCATATAGTTCTAAAGTTCAACAAAATTATGATTTTACCCCTAGTAGACTCTTATCCGTTTTAGATTGATTTTTCATGCTTAAATAACAATTTAAGTACCAAGTAATCTAGATAAAGTCTCTTGACGTGTGAATCACGTCAGTGCAATGAGTAGTGAATAGTTCAACAATAAAAAGAAGATCAAAGATGCAAAGTTTTTAAAGTAGTTCGGCTGAAAATCAAAGCCTACATCCACTGTTATGATATTGCTCTTAGCTCTCACTTAGTGTTTCTCTCACAAAATTTGTAACCCTTGTACCATCAATGATCCTTCCCTTTTATAGTGTTCAAGGGGTAGTGTCATTATTGGTTTACGTTGAATGAATCACTAGAAATCAGGAATCAAATAATATCCCTAATTATCGTAATAAAAACTGGCAATACAATTGCTAAATTATAGGGATTAAATACAAATTTGAATTTGGTCAACTGGTGTGATCAGATCCTTTAAATCATGGGATCCTCCCTTATTTAGAAAATATGTGTCGAGTTGAGTGATTGCAAGTTGGAGCTAAAACCGTGACAGTAAGATGAGAGGTGACGATGTCTTCCTAGTTCGCTGGAGCGTCACAGCCCGCTTTGAACTTTATGGATTTAATCCCTTTCTGACCTCTTGCAGTTGGACTTGCTTGCTACTTCAACTTTACCAACTTTCCTAGTCTGTTGGATTCTGTTGACTTTTCTAGGTCCATTGGGCTTTATTGGCTTTTTCAGGCTCATTGGGCTTATGAAATTATATGAATAACAAAGTCCAATAACATTTAAGATGATTTGATCTATTATTGTGTCAACCAATGTGATGTACGAGATTTATTTAAAAACATTATTTAAAATATATTAGTGTAACGAAATTTTACATGCTCAATGTTTAGAAGCTAACATGTTTAGAATAATAAACTTGTAGTTTTTACCTTAGTTACCATAAATTATTCAAAGGATAAAAAAGTGTCATTAAATAATAACAACCTCAATAGGATTCCTTTTTTGTTCTCAGAAATTTGAACAATTTGGTGTATTGTCAGTGAAGCTGTCAAACCGATGGTTAACTAGCGAAACACACACTTACTTTTAATGTTTTTGTTAGAGATTTAGTGGAGACCGATCTCCACCGTCCATCTTACACACACACACACACACACACACACACACACACACACACATATATATTTTTAATGTTTTTATTAGAGATTTGGTGGAGACCGATCTCCACCGTCCATCTTTTGAAGATGGACGGTTGGATCTCCAGCAGATTTAGAATTATTTTTTAAAAAATTCTATTTTTAATTTTATTAAATTTTTATTATGTGTTTTTAATTTTCTTAATAATTTTGTTTTTATTAAAAGTATTAAATTCATCTTTTTATTAAATTATTTTCTATAATTTTAACAAATATGTTACAGTGATACAACTTAATGGGCAGTAGACAAATAGAATAAATGACAGATGTTACTCAAGTAAAATACTATATGAGTATATGACATGTGGACACACATATTTGATTATTATCAATAATCTGTTGGCATATGTACAGATAAAACTGGTAAGATGTCTTTTCGAAAATGCATATGCTCTATTAACAGAAAGACTTACTCCTTATCTTATTATTATCAATATTAGCAAAGAATTCTCATTCCAACTAAGAAAGATGACAAACAATATATATATATATATATATATATATATATATATATATATATAAATAGCAATAATCTACTAAACAAATATTTAACCAACTAATAATTAAATTCAAATTACATTTTTATTTAATTAAATAAAGTAATAATAATTTTACTCATTTAATCAAAAGTATGAAGATATTAAATCAAACATATATTTTACTCATTTAATCCATTAAAAGTAGATTAATTTATTAAAGATACATTTAATCAAGTAAAAATTAAATTCAATGTAATTACCTATTAATTAAAAATATGCAATGTATCAAATCAGATATACATTTTACTCATTTAATTAATTTAGATTCAATATATACATTTAACCAACTAAAGATTCATTGTGTTATGAGTAAATAATACTCAGATCCCCCGAGGTTTGCTCTTCGATAAGTAGAAATAACATTTAGGTTTATTGGCAAAGACTTCCCCTACCGTTAGTCAACTTCCATCCAATTAGACAGGGTTCAAGAAACCCAGCGAACTGGGTTTTGCCAATAAAACTAACGCTGGGTTCGTTAGCAAACCTAGGGACCATAGGAGGCTCGGTGGATCCATAGGGATCCACAATGGATCTTCCTATCTCTTTTTTTTCCTTTTTTTTTAAAAAAAGCAAAATCTCTACCGTCTATCTCAAGTGAGATGGACGGTGGAGATCTTAATTATTCTTATGTTTTATTTAATGAATTTTGGTAATATTATTTTGGGGGCATTTTAAACTTTTTAACAGTCAAACTTGGTCACCCGTTAAATTGGATAAAAGTTAACTAATGGCATGAGAGAATTTTGCCAATAAACCTAATAGTTTTTTCAGCTTGTAGTGCAAACCTCGGGTGCTCTTAATATTATTTACTCTCGTGCTATATTAATCTAATAGGAGAAATTATTTTGGTTCCTATTTTTCTTGAATTATTAATTTTTTACTCATGTTTCATTTTTTTAACTCATGTGATCTCTAACTTTTTAAAAATCTATCACTTTAGCCCTTATGATCAAATTTTTTATAGTCAAACTGACAGAATATGCATATCGACCATTTTGCCTTTAACTTCAATTGATTGGGTTAAAAATATAATTTTACCAATTATTTTTTAAAATTTAACAAATTAACATTAACTTGTACATCCAATAAGAATATAATTTATGTTACCAAATTTTATTTTAAAAAATTAAAATTATAAAATACATAAAATTGATAAGAAAAGCCCTTAAATATTAAAAAAACACAAAAAATAATGTAAAAATAACTTAACACCAGAACGATCCATCCGGTGTGGGTTCAAGACCACCAACAACGAAGCCATGTATGTGGCTCTAATAGCCAAATTAAACTTGGGCAAGGACATGAAAGTCAAGCGACTCTCAACTAATAGTGAGACAACTATAAGGATCCTATCAAGCAAGAGATATTAAGATGACGTCCTACCCTACACTTGTGAAGCAACTACAAGCTTCATTCGAGTCGTTCGAAATTCACCAAGAACTAAGGTCGGAGAACTCCCATGCAGCTGCGTTAGCAAACCTTGGATCTGCACTCGACACGACAAGTGAGAGATTAATCCCAATGGCCTTCCTCTAATGGCCAGCTGTACAGACTCCAAAAGAAGTCACCCCACTCACGGTTGAATCAACATGGATGAAGCTTATATTCGACTACCTCGCCAATGATACATTGCCATCCGACCGGAATGAAGCACGAAAGATCAAGATCAAGGCCGTTCGATTCGCAATCATAGATTAAAGACTCTACAAGAGGTCATACTCCAGTCCTTACCTCAGATGTGTGGACTCGATCGAAGCTCAATGCGTACTCAAGGACCTCCATTAGGGTGACTGTGAAAACCACCCAGCTGGTTGAAGCCTCGCCAACAGATCATTCACGGTCGGATACTACTAGCCTACTATGAGATCGAACTCACACGACTACGTAAAGAGGTGTGACTTATATTAACGGTTCGCCCAAGTGTCGCATCTACCACCCAAACAATTACACCCCATCACCTCACCATGGCCATTCATGAAGTGGGGGATGGACATAGTAAGGAAGATGCCAGTCATATCAGGAGGTAAAGTATTCATGCTTACCGACAGACTACTTTACCAAATGGGTCAAGACCAAGTCCTATCAAAGGTCAAAGACCAAGAAGTCATCAGCTTCATCTGGAAGAACGTAATATGTCATTAGGCATACCTAAGGCGATAGTCACAGACAATATACCACAATTCATCTCGTACGACTTCCAAGACTTCTGCAACAAGTGGAAGATCAAACTCAGCTACTCTAGCCCCAAGTATCCTCAAGCAAATGGACAAGCCGAGTAAACAAATAAGACCATCGTTTCTACCCTTAAGAAAAGACTCGACCATTGTAAAGGAAGTGGGTAGAAAAAATACCAGAAATTCTATGGTCCTATTGTACGACTGCAAGGACTTCAATCGGCGAGACTCCCTTCTCCTTAGCTTATAGGTTAGAAGCCGTGATACCTATCAAAGTGGACTTCCCTTCTTATCGGTTTGACCAGTCCAACGAAGAGCAGAATAATGAGTAGTTAAGAGAAGAGACAAGGCAGCTCTTCGACTTGCAATCTACCAACAAAAGGTCGCTCGACACTACAATATGAATCTCTGCGTCAGAACCTTCAAGGTTGGCGATTGGGTCCTACGACAAGTCTTCCAAGGAACAAAGAAACCAGGAGCTGGTAAACTCGGACCCACTGTAACGCCCCTAATTTTTGCATAAATAGAATAAATATCCTTGGATTATTTGTTCGACTGAGGTAAAAATTTCGAGGACGAAATTAAGAGGGGAAGAATTGTAACGCCCCTAATTTTTGCGTAAATAGAATAAATATTCTTGGATTATTATTAATTATTATTGAGTATGCAAAAGTTAAGTATGTGATTTAAATTGGTGAAAAAGTATATATATAGTCGCTACATAGTGTATAAATGAATAGTGACTACTTAGAAATATTATTTTCATGGTGCCTTTGGAGAATAATAGGTCCAATTGAATATTCGTGAAGTCAATTTGTTAATTGGATAAGTATGAAATATTTTTGGAATATTATTGAGATGGAATGGGATTGGTTGGTTAGTTTGATAATTAAAGGAGGTTTGGTAAATTACATTTGAAAAACCCGGTAACGCTTCCTGAGTCGATCCAGATGGGTTGGGTCAGGGGGTGCTACACCCACTTGAGAAGAACCTTACCAAATCACGAAGGTAGTCGGATAAGGAGCATACAAGTTTCGTTGTATGGACGACCGAGAAATTGGTAATAGTGGGAATGTGGTTCATCTAAAATTGTACTATTTCTAAACCTTCACTTTCAATTTTATATTTACTTTTTTTTTATTAAACCTCGACTGACTTAGGCATCGGAAGGCTGTTGGTGAAACCAATGGCCAACCCTAACCTTATCTATACAGGTTGATGTTGCACGACCATCCCGCACTCAAGGAACTCGTCACACATCAACTAGCACTTATCAACTAGTCGCTCGATTACTTTGCCTACCCTCAAGGTACAAAAGGTCCCACGACCGAGCTCATCAACTAGTCGCTCGACTATTCTACCTATTGTCAAGGTACATAAGGTTACACGACCAAGCTCACTCACAGCTCAAGTGGGAAACTGAATGATCCACACTTCAACTAGGGGGCAACAATACTTATAAACATCAATAAAAGTCATTCGACTTCATTTTTTGACTCATTTTTATTTCAAGTTTTACCGAATCTTGGAAAACCAAATAAACTTATGAATTTCATCTTAACAAAGTCGAACCTTCATGTCGTTCGACCATGAATCCAATTCACGAAATTCTACTCCATTAAGTCAACAGCATACGAGTCGCATGATTTGCAGTGTGACAGTCGAACAACCCACACTGGCTGAACCATGGCTTTTGAAATGACTTACTTAAATTTTGGGAGTTCGATAATGATTAGTTCTATTAATGGTCGCTCGACTACACGACCCTTACACTATAACGCTAAAGTTGAAACCATGGGGCAATTTGTTGACAGGTCGCTCGACCATAATTTATTTGAAACAAGGAGTTAACCTCCAAAATTCAGTTATAGAAACCCTTATTGGGGCAATGTGTTTCGACTTGTCGTACGACCGGTTGACTACCAAAACCATATCTCTACATTTCAAAAGAGGAATGAAACGAAAAATATTACTAAGTATCATTCAGAAAAGTTAGATCATTCATAGCCCTCCATGGGCAAAACAAGAATTAAAATATTCAACAAAAAATAGTTCGATTGTTACAACCCTACATGGCATTTTCTTCTTTTTCTTCCTCTTCTTATTCTTTTTCATTATCTTTTCATTTCTTTCTTTCAGCAGATGGCTCGACAAGTGGGGGAGCGCCTAAAGCAATAACAACAGAAAAATCAAGGGCAGCATCAACCATTGGTCGAACGACCTTATCATTCCCTTTAGCCTTCTCATCGGATTGGTCGACCTATAGCTATCCACGCATTAGGCCTCCACTCCTCTATCTTGCCAGCCTTAAATTGGACTATCAGGCCGTGACGAGTCTTAATGATAGCGTTGCAGACTCGGTCGTCTGTCTGCTCAAATACCTCTTCGTATTTGTCTTTTTTCACCTCAAGCTCAGCCTGCAGTTGCTCGACCATAGCCTTCAGGTCCACATTCTCAAGCATCATAGCGGTTGCCCTAGCTGATACCTCATCAGTAGTCTTCTTGGCCTCCCTATAGGTCGCCCTCACCTTCTCAACCTCAGCCTTAAGGGAAGTATTGCTCGACATAAAATCCCTCACCATATTTTGTGTCGACGCTAACTCCTTCCTCACATGGATTTGACTTTGTAAGTCCCACAAAGAAAGCAACACACTTATGCAAAAAACCTAAATGCTCTAAAAACAGAGAAGGTCGATCGACAACAAACCTGAAACAAGTGGCTCATGCTTTAATCAACCACATTGTTTAACCTCATGTCCTTCGGTCGAGCGGCATCCTCGGGGAACAGTAGTTTCTAGATTCGATGCATCCGATGGGAAGGAAAAGATGACCGACGGCTCCCCATCGCTTGTAGAGTCCTTTCTGCGCTTCTTCTGGCCGACAGATGGTAATTGTACCATGTTCTTGCCTCGACCAGTAGAGGGAGGTGGTAGAGGAGCCTTGATCTTCTCGACGTCAACCAAAGCAGAGGTAACTTTCTTTGCTGCATCCTTTTTCTTTCTCTCCTTCAGCCTTCTTAGGTCTTCATTTGCATCATTAGATCCTCTGTAAAATTGTGTTCGGCGTCAGTAGCAGGGATGATAAAGTCGAACATCCCAAATATGAGTTCGGCACTCTTCCTTTCCCTAACAAATTTCACTAAATTCTTTAATAATGGATAGGGTTTACTTGACTTGTTAATATCTGAGTAGGCCCACAGACGGCTTAGTCGTAACTTCTCTTCAACTAAGATGGCCTTTCAACTCCTCTCATTCTTATTGTACGACAAGACCTTATTAGTACGCCTCATGCTGACTGGACTCTCGACCGCTTGAACTCGACCGATATTTCCCCCTGCCACAAAAGGAAAAAAATCATAAGTATGAATTGAGTAAAGACATCAAACGACTAAACTTAAACGAAGACTCTACCCACCAGCCTTCGACTATGTCGAGCGCAAAGGTGACCTCTCTAACTACCACTTGACTAAGAAACCTCGAACAAAGAAGTACCTATTCTTCCAATACCTATCATTGGTAGTGAGATAGATAATCAAGTGCTCTCGGTTCTTCCTAAGAGTAAAGGAGTATCGACCCTTATCAGAGTTGTACTTCATCAACGAATAGGTGTAGAAAAGGTCTTGGAGCTCGAAGTCGATCGACTCCAACTCGCAGAACAACTCGAGGGCCAACAATATCCTTTACACGTTGGGCATGAGTTGATTGGGTGTGATGTCGAAATAGTCGAGCACCCTATGAGTTAGCGTTGGCACTGGAAGTCGAAGGCCTAGCTTCATGAACGAATACTCATAGAAACATGTCCAGCCTGAGACATCTCAATCTGGCCTTTCTTCCTTTAACGAGGCCCTAAGCTCTACCCCAGCTGGTATTCCAAAGCAAAACCTTGAAAGTTAAAATTGTAAAAATTGTTTTTCCGTTCTACTGGTCACGCAGCTGAATTAGGGTTTAAATTTTTTTTTATACAAATCGCAAAAGCGATTTGTGACTAATAAAACTTTAGAACTATATTTTCGGAACAATTAAAATTAATATATATCACGTATATATTTATTTTTTCATACAGAAAATTGTAATCAATTAAAAGAAGAAAAAAGATTAAGGACCATACCACCGTTGGAGGCTCCTTCGTCTTTTTCTACTGCTCCTTATCTGAACCACTACGTCTTCCTTGCTATGTCCCGATCAGGAATCATCTGAATCTCAGATGTTTGTGGATCAACAACTCTTGTTGATGGAGTGCTGGTCTCACCATACTCCAGTTCATTTAACACAATCTTGGATTGAGACTAATAGAAAATCAATTTATAATTTTTTTTATTAAGATATTAAATTAATCGTATTAAACATGAGCTCATTTTTAATTTGTTCATATAAATTTTTTTTAAAAATCGACTACACAGTAAAGAAAAAAAACTAAGTGATAATTCTTTTAATATTACAAACCATAAATTCAATGTTAGTGAAAAAATGTATATTAATGGAAAAATATTTCGTTTATTAAAAAAATTGATGAAGGAATTAAAATGAGCTTCTATTGATGTGGATAATTTTTTAATATAATAACAAAAATCTTATAAATTAATTAATTTTTCAATATTTAATTTTATTAAATAATTCTAACTTAAAAAAATAAAACAATTTGATGTGAGAAGTTAGAAGTATTTGTGGGAGACAGTGGCTATATTATTATAAATAAAGAAAAAAAATATTAGTGTTGGTGAAAATGGTAAGCATCAAAGACCAACTGCTAGCCGAAGTTGATGAAGCCTACATGCAACAACCGGTTTATATTATATTTTATATATTAAAATAACTTGACTTAAATGATAAATAAAAATGACAATTATATTTCTAATATCAAAAAATTGAAAATATTATTAAAATATTAAGGAATTATTTTCAATAAATATATTATAGTATGTTAAAAGAAATTTAATATTATAAATAAAATATTATAATTACATATACATTAGTAGGAAAATTAAAAATGTGATTAATGTAGTGGTTGGGGCGTATTAGTCCACTTTGGATTTTTGAAAATGATATTAGAATATTATAATAAATATATATAATATTAAATAAAATATTTTCATGCTGAAATGCTGGGCTGTGATAGACATTGGCTGTACGAATCAACTTGAAGATTATATTAGAATATTAAAATAAATATATTATTAAATAAGGGATTTTTATATCATAAATATATGATTTATATTTTAGTAAAGAATTACAGTGGTGTAGTGGTAGACTTTTGGGGGCGTTCCTTGCATGGGTTTAGTTTGGATTGGAAAAATTTTTATCCAATCCCATATTTGGCCCATGCAACATAATGGATAAAAAAAATATATTTGATTTTTTTAATCCAGCGGGCCGGGTTAAAGCAAAACTCTACCCTCAAATAAATATTTTAAAAATCTAAATAAAATACTAGATTGCTTGAAATACTTGTTTTAGCCACTAATGGGTCAACATTTTCCTAACTAGGCCCTCTCTAATCGAAACAGCGGGCCAAGTTTTAAATTATTAAATATAAGTAAGAGATTAAAATTTGAGGTGAAAACCAAATGAATAATTAAAAAAGAATATACCCAATTTGATAAAAAAATATATCAAATCCCGTAACTTATCAAATACAATTATATACTATTTTTAATCATATCCTATGTTACACTAAATATGGAATAACTTTTAAATTTATCCCATTCAATCTAATCCAATCTAATCCATTCTTGTCCAATCATATCCAATCCCATATAGATAATCCAAACCTATCTCATTCAATAAACGAGGCCGGGGTTTGGCTACCATCATACGAATCAACTTGAAAATAATATTAGAATATTAAAATAAATACAATATTAATAAAAATTATTTTCATATCATAAATATATAATTTTATATTTTAACATATTATAATTATATATATGTTATGTGTCAAATTTCACTAAGCCCAAATAGACTCAAAGGCACTGAAAAGCCCAATGAAGCACATACAGATCAGAAAGAAACAGTGAGGCCCAACAAGTGGAGGAAGCTAATGAAGCACAATACAACAGATGAACCCACTCCCACATAAAGGAAAAAGCCCCATACGAGCTACTGCTCCTAGAGCATCCAAAAGAATCAAGCATCACCTCTCATCAAAGGCTTGTTCGCAGCTCGCATAATCCCCAGCCCACATGGCACTTAGCTCGAACCCCAATCTTTGGGGGTATTTATTGGCTCCATTTCTTAATAAAAAATGAACCTTCAGTAATACTTTTCTTCACCTACTTGTGTTCCATTCTCGGGTAATTATCGGTTGTTTTTAATGTTTTTATTCAAGTGTGCAAGTAATAAGAGTTTGTGCATAATTGAAGAGTCTTGGTGGATTAAATTGAAGATATGGGCGCTGCAAGTGAACAGTACTGTACACATGAACAGTGGAATTGCGGTGTGAACAATACCGTATACATCAGCAGTGATGTCACAGAACCGCATTCGTCAGTAGTAACGTCAACAGTGACGTACACATCAGCAGTAATGTCACAGTATCGTATACGTCAGCAGTGACGTCAGAGTACCACATACGTCAGTAGTAATGTCAACAGTACCATATACGTTAGTAGTGACATATACGTCAAAGCAAAGAAAGAGTTCAAAACAGAATATAAAAAGAAAAAACAAAAACAAAGTTCATAAAAACAGTCACATGGAAAAATAATGGAGAATCATGCTGTCGGTGGTGGTGGGGGTGGCTGTGGCTGCTGACTCGAGGACTCGGACTCATAATGCACCCTCTTGCGCTGGTATGTCTGCACTATAAACCCTTTCTTGTTCAAATCTGAGGTGAGTGTCTCGAGGCCACTACTAATGTCGTCGATGACTGCATCTTGTCGATCTATACGCTGATCAAAGTGTAGCTGCATATCGGTCAACCGAATCTGAATGTGCTGCAAGGCCCCCATAACCTGGCCCCATTGAGAGCTCTCCCCCGCTCCCTCTGATCGTGCTCGGGAACTGCCTGCTCCGGTCCGTCTATTAGCCCTGGCGGCTAATCCTGGTGAATCCTGGAGATCGTCCTCACCATCGTCAAAGTCAACAATAGCTGCAAGCACATCATCCATATCCTCATCCTCTGCCACAGGCTGGGGTTCTGGTACTCCAAGTAGTGGCAGCCCTCTCCGTCTTGCCAGATCATTATAAGTCATCCTGTTCATGTTTGGGAGTGGGACGTGGAGGTGCTGACGCTCTGCGTCAGCATAAACATCGAGGCCATGTAAAGCGCAGATGTGAGTAATCAAGCATGGAAATGGCAATACACCTCGCAAGCGCCGGCCCGCATGGAGTATCTCATCTCGAATCAGGACCCCTATGTCTAAAGCTAGACCAGCCCGGATACAGTGAATCAACCGAGCGGTCTCCATGATCAGTGTCATGCGATGCTTGGTTGGCCTCAAGGAAAAATCAGAGAAGACCTGCCAAAATGCTGCATCAATGTGCAGCTGCCGGTGCTTGATAAAGCCATCGCCTTCGTGCCACACCCCCTCTCCTGACATCCTTAAACTAGCGGCCAACTCTGAGTTGTGATATGAAAATAGTGGTAGCTCTGGATAACCTAGGCGGAGATGTGGCTGCGGGACTGTGCCGAAATACTGATTAATAATCTCTAGGGTGATTCGAATCTGAACCCCCCTAACTGGCACTATACCATGGTCATGAAAATGAGATGGGTACATGGCCGCATAAAACTCGCGAATCACATTCTCATTCGCCCGATTCGGAAGTCTCACAAAGTTGCCCCACCCCTGCTGATCAACATGTTTGGCGAGGAAGGTGGTGGACAAATCTTCCACATTAATGCCCCGCTCCAGGAGAAGCTGCCGGTTTGCCTGGGCCTTCAACCGGGCTGGAAATTCTGGGTTCGGATCACCCACATTCCGCGGTTTTGGTGGTTTAGGGACCTTCTTTTTGCTTTTGGTACTACCCTGTTTCTGTTTACCCTTCCCTTTAGATGATGACGAAGCAAAGCGGTGAGGGTACTCTTCATTGAAACCTTTGAGTCTTGTTATACCCACCAATTCACGAAATCCGTTGAAAAACAATTCTCCTAAAACAAATGCACAAAACCAACACGAACACAAGCACTACACTAGCATACTAACTTCAATAATCACTTCTCAACTTCACAAAACACCATCACCGACTATAATTAACACTCCACAACCCACAAACACTCCTAGGCACTATATCACTCCCAAATCCAACCATTGAAGTCCATATTGCTTTAACAAAAACTAAACTAGGGAAGAGTGGAAAGCAATTACCTTGCAATAAGTCTCAAAAACCCGAGTTGTAGATGAAGAAGTTGAAGAGAGTCGGCCAATTTGCAATCGCGAGTGCTACAGGTACAATGGGTGGGCTGTCGCGCAAGCTAGGGATTTAATCCCAATTTGTCATCGCGATCTCTCTATCGCGACCAAAGGTCGCGAGAAGTTGATCGCGAGACGTCCTCTTGGGTTGAAACGCTGCCGTTTGATTAAGTGAGACTGCATCGCGAGGAGCCATGGCGAACAGTGGTCGCGAGGTCTTGCTCGCGATGCATGTTGTTCGTGGCTGGCAGTGAGTATCGCGATTGATCATCGCGAGCAACGGTCGCGAAGAGTGATCGCCATACTCACTAGAAGAGTTTACAAAATTTTTATTTTGGTGGCAGTGAGTATCGCGATTGCTCATCGCGACTAACGGTCGCGAAGAGTGATCGCGATGCTCACTGGGAAGGTTTTTTTAAAATTGTTTTTGATTTTTGGGGCAGTGAGTATCGCGATTGCTCATCACGACCAAAGGTCGCGAAGAGTAATCGCGATGCTTATTGGGAAATTTTTTTTTTAGCAACAATTCTCTTTGCCCTGGTGCACCACAAAAACACAAAAATACATCAAATAACCTGACCTCAAATAAAATAAAATAAAATAAAATAAAAATTACACAAAAGCAATGTAAAGATCAAACAAGCTGAAATCCAAAACTAAAAACAATCAAACTTGCGATAAATAAAACTTACATGGGTGGGTTACCTCCCACAAAGTGCACGATTTAACGTCTAGGCAAGACGGTGCGTTCCCTTAAGGGACATCGACTGGCTCAATGAAATGGACAACGGTCCTCGGAGGAATCTCACCACGGTATTGCTTCAAACGTTGTCCATTAACTTTGAATGAGGTTCTAGTCTTCTCATCTTCCACTTCCATAGCTCCATGTGGAAAATTTTCTTTTATTCGAAACGGTCCGGACCATCTGGATTTAAGCTTGCTAGGAAACAATCGGAGCCGTGAATTGAACAAGAGCACTCTCATACCGATCTCAAACACTCTGAGGTAAATCCTCCGGTCATGGTAAGCTTTCGTTCGCTCCTTGTATAGCTTTGCGTTCTCATATGCATGCAGCCTCAATTCTTCTAACTCAGTTAGTTATAGTTTCCGCTCCTCACCAGCTTTATCCGTATCAAAATTGAACTTCTTAATAGCCCAATACGCTCGATGTTCCAACTCAACTGGCAGGTGACACGTTTTACCAAAGACCAGCCTGTAAGGACTCATTCCAATTGGTGTTTTGAATGCAGTTCGGTAAGCCCATAAAGCATCATTCAACTTGCTGGCCCAGTCCTTGCGTGTTGAATTCACCATCTTCTCAAGTATCTGCTTGATTTGACGATTACTCACCTCAACTTGACTTGATGTCTGCGGATGATATGGAATTTCCACCTTGTGAGAGATGTTGTATTTTTTTAGTAATGTCGCAAAGGATCTATTGCAAAAATGACTCCCCTCATCACTAATAATAGCTCTAGGAGTACCAAACCTAGCAAAGATCATCTCCTTCAGAAAACTGACAACTGTGGCGCTATCATTTGTCCGTGTCGCCAATGCCTCCACCCATTTGGAGACATAATCAACCGCTACCAAGATGTAGTTGTACCCAAATGAGGTGGGGAAAGGTCCCATGAAGTCTATCCCCCATACATCAAACAATTCCACTACCAAGTTGTTGGTAAGTGGCATCTCATCCTTTTTGCCAATTCCGCCCAGACGTTGACACCTATCACATGTTAAACAATAACTGTAGGCATCTTTGAATAATGTGGGCCAATAAAATCCAGACTGCAGAATTTTCAAAGCTGTCTTCTTAGCTCCAAAATGCCCTCCACAGTGCCTATCGTGACAGAATTGTATCACACTTGTCTGCTCAAACTCTGGAACACATCGTCGCACAATCTGATCGGCTCCAAGTTTGAAAAGGTATGGATCGTCCCAATAGTAATACCGGGCAGATGCATATAGACGCTTCTTTTGCTGTGATGACATATCTGCAGGCAAAATATGGTCAGATATATAATTAACGAGATCAGCATACCACGGTTCCTCAGTGTGCACTTCGTATAGCTGCTCGTCTGGAAAACTCTCTTGTATTGGTATAGAAGCATCTCTTGCTTGGTTGTCATCATAGTCCAGAAGTCGAGACAAATGGTCTGCAACCACATTCTCGCTTCCCTTCTTGTCCCTAGTTTCTATATTAAACTCTTGCAACAAAAGGATCCACCGGATTAATCTCGGTTTTGCTTCCTTCTTTGTCAGTAAATACTTTAATGCACTATGATCAGAGTATATGATGACTTCAGACCCAATGAGATATGATCTAAATTTTTCTAATGCATGCACAACCGCTAATAACTCTTTTTCAGTAGTGGAATAATTCATTTGGGCGGCATTCAAAGTGCGACTAGTGTAGTAAATGACATGTGGAAGTTTGTCAACACGCTGTCCTAGAACAGCCCCTACCGCATAATCTGATGCATCACACATAATCTCAAAAGGTAAAGACCAATCAGGGGCCATGAGAATAGGGGCAGTAGTTAGTTTGGCTTTCAATATATTAAAAGCAACTAAACATGACCGATCAAAATTGAAAACAACATCCTTGGACAACAAATCACACATGGGTTTGCTAATTTTTGAAAAATCTTTAATAAATCGCCTGTAAAACCCTGCGTGCCCAAGGAAGCTCCTAATTCCCTTCACCGAAGTGGGTGGGGGAAGTTTCTCAATCACATCGGTCTTTGCTTTAACTACCTCTATACCCCTATTAGAGATAACATGTCCTAAAACAATGCCCTGCTTAACCATGAAATGGCTTTTCTCCCAACTCAATGTCAAATTAGTCTCTACACATCGCTCTAACACAGATGATAAATGCACTAAACATGAGTCAAAAGAATTACCAAAAATAGAGAAATCATCCATAAATACCTCCATGTACCTCTCTATCATGTCAGAGAAGATGGACATCATGCACCGTTGGAATGTGGCAGGTGCATTGCATAGTCCGAATGGCATCCGACGGTAAGCATATGTCCCAAATGGACAAGTAAAGGTGGTCTTCTCTTGATCTTCTGGGGCTATAGGTATTTGATTGTACCCCGAGAAACCATCTAGCAAACAATAATAAGCATGACCTGCAAGTCGCTCAAGCATCTGATCAATGAAAGGCAAAGGAAAGTGATCCTTCCTTGTTGCTTTGTTGAGCTTCCTGTAGTCTATACAGACTCGCCACCCAGTGGTCATTCTAGTTGGTATCAATTCATTTTTATCATTCTTGACCACCGTGATACCTGACTTCTTCGGAACCAAGTGAATCGGACTTACCCATTTGCTGTCAGAGGTTGGGTATATGATACCAACATTTAGCAACGTTAGTATCTCCTCTCTCACCACCTCTTTCAAGTTGGGGTTGAGTCTCCTCTGGGAGTCTCTGAATGACTTGGCATCATCTTCCAACAGGATTTTGTGCATGCAGACTATAGGGCTGATTCCCTTAATATCTGCTATTGACCATCCAATAGCTGCTTTATATTTCTTGAGCACATCTGTCAGTCTGCTCTCTTCAAAGTCATTCAGATCTGAGGCAATGATGACTGGTAGAGTCTCATTCTTGCCCAAAAAGGTGTATTTGAGATTGGAAGGTAGTTGTTTTAGCTTCAATTTGGGTGGATTGATAGTTGAAGGCAGTATAGCAGTTTCCCATTTCTCTGTATGGTCTATGCCCAAATTTGCTTCAAGTTCTGTTTCATCCGCTTCCTCCCAATTTTCCTCTGCTTCTAACTCTCTCTCTAATTCCATAAGCTCCTCTAGCTCCTCTTGAGTGAATTCCTCATCGACCATTGAATCTATAATATCAATTTGAAAACAATCATGAGAACCCACAGGATAAGGTAAAGAATCAAATACCTTAAATTCGACTGTATCATCAAGGACTGTCATAGACAGTTTTCCATTTTGCACGTCGATAATTGTTTTGGCAGTCACCATGAATGGTCTCCCCAAGAGAATTGGAAGGTCCTTCTCTGTTGCCCTCTCATCATCCATGTCGAGGACAACGAAGTCAGCAGGAATAATCAGTTTATCGACCTGAATGAGTATATCTTCAATAATCCCCCGCGGATGTCGTGTAGAACGATCTGCCAGTAGTAATGACATAGACGTGGGTTTCAAATCATGCAAACCCAACTGCGTGTAGACTGAATATGGCATCAAATTGATACTAGCCCCAAGATCTAGCATTGCCCTCTCTTTCTTAGTATTTCCCACCGTGATGTCTATGTTGAAACTCTCAGGGTCTTTCAATTTGGGTGGAAGTTTCTGCTGTAGAACTGCACTCACGGTTTCTAAAATCATGACCCGCTCGTTGTGCCCATACTGCCTTTTCCGTGTATTAAGCTCCTTAAAAAACTTAGCGTATGCTGGCATTTTCTGAATCATTTCCAACAATGGCAAGTTGACGTTGACCTTTAAGAGAATGTCATAGATGTCTTTAAATGCCAAGTCATTCTTGCTCTTCTGGAGGCGACCCGAAAATGGAACACGAGGGACAAATGGATCGGCAGTTTTTGGAAGAAGAGACTCCTTTACAGGGGGAATAGCTTCCTTTTCTTTTGTTACCCGCAAGTATACGGGATCGGCACAAGTAATAAAATGATGAGTAAATTATCGTTTCTACAGGGATATTTAGGCGTTGAGTACTAAAATTAACCAAGCCTATTTCTATTTGGATAATCGAAAGGTTTAAAAGAATGAATTAAAAGATAACAATATAAAAACATAAAAGTAAAGCAAACAACCAATATGAGAGATTAGTTAGGGTATTTGAATTCACCTAATCCATCCAATTGAATTCTATGAAAGCACATTGTTGAGGTTTAATTATGCATGAAGATGACCGTGTTTATCTAAAGAGCTAATTGCACTCACACCCCCTGAGGTTTGGCCAACTACAGGTAAAATCAACTTTATCGTTTATTAACAATGACACCCCCCACAATTAGTTGACTTTAGTCAAAGTGAACAGTGTCAGGGGTATTTTCGTCTTTTTCAATTTTTAATTTTATTTTATTAAATAATAAATTAAAAAATTAAAATAAAATAATAAAATTATTTAAAAATTAAAATAATAATAAAATTAATAAAAAATTAATTAATTTAAATCCATTTTCCAGATCGAATCTCAACCGTCCATCAAGATTAATGAAGGGTTGAGATTCAATCTGAAAATGGATCTAAAAAAAAAAAAAAAAAAATTTTTTGGGTTCTTCGAAGAACCCATAGAGGGTTCTTCGATCGAACCCATCTGGGTTCGATCGAAGAATCCAGAGGGTTCAGATCGAGGGTTCTCGAAGAACCCTCTGGGTTCAGATCGAAGAACCCAGAAAACTGGGTTCTTCGAACGAAGAACCATCGAACCATGGTTCTTCGTTCGAAGAACCCAGAGGGTTCTTCGATCGAACCCATCTGGGTTCGAACGAAGAACCCTCTGGGTTCGAACGAAGAACCCAGATGGGTTCGATCGAAGAACCCAGAAGGGTTCTTCGATCTGAACCCAGAGGGTTCTTCTAAGATCCCAAAAATTTTTTTTTTTTTTGATCCATTTTCAGATTGAATCTCAACCCTTCTTTAATCTTGATGGACGGTTGAGATTCGATCTGGAAAATGGATTTAAATTAATTAATTTTTTATTAATTTTATTATTATTTTAATTTTTAAATAATTTTATTATTTTATTTTAATTTTTTGATTTATTATTTAATAAAATAAAATTAAAAATTGAAAAAGATGAAAATACCCCTGATACTGTTCACTTTGACTAAAGTCAACTAATTGTGGGGGGTGTCATTGTTAATAAACGATAAAGTTGATTTTACCTGTAGTTGGCCAAACCTCAGGGGGTGTGAGTGCAATTAGCTCTTATCTAAATTATCCAAAGTCCCCTCTCGAGGTAAATCGGACCTATTCCGCACACACTAATATCCTATCTCTCGATGGTATATCCAAGTGCATGAGAATGCATTAGTCACTATAAACACCCTATGTGATCACACAAGAAAATTAGTATATCTCTATCCAATTCTACTTGTGGTGGACATTATATCGAGCACGTGGTGGGCGTCTCCTCTCGGTACATAACACACCACCAATTTATCATCTAAATGTAGGCTTTCACATCCAAAAGCATTAAGCACAATAACACCACTCAACAACACAATAATCAACCACAACAAATTAAACAATCAATTCATTCAATCATCATAGAATAAGATTCATCAAAACCCTAACTTACAAATTTAGTTCATAATCAAAGATTTATAACTAAACATGTTTTCCAATTAATAAAGAGAGTTACAAGCATGAAAATAAAGAAGGAAAGGGATAAAAAAACTCTAGGTGTGATGAACTTTCGTCCTCCTCCTCATTGGGAATTTGTCTAGCTTCCACTTTCTCCAAATCCAAGCTTGATGGTGAGATTTTGGCTCAAGGATTGATTCCAATCCCTCTTGGTTTCAAGATGATCTTCTTCTCCCCTCTTTGCCTCTTCTCTTCTCTTCTCTTTTGGTCTCCTCTTGGTCCTCTCCTTAGAGCCCTAGTCGAATCCCCTTTGTCTTTAGAGCCCCTTTTTCTACTTATAGACATTGGAAATAAGGTTTCTCGCGTCGCCATCGTGACCGTGGGTTGCTACCGCTGGTCGTGGCACTGTGCTCGCGGTGCTCACTGCCAGGCGGTGCTCACTGGTCCAAATTTCAAGATTGCGCACTATTACGAAAATGACCATAACTTCCTCTAGAAAACTCCAAATCACGAACCGTAAAATGTATTGGAATGTAGACATCTATATCTTTCCATACATATAAAGCGCGAAACCCAGTTCATCCTCTGGAATTTATGACGGCCTCCAAAACATGACTCGTGACTTAACTCTCGACATGAAAGTCATGAGTCTGCGCACTGTTGTGAAAATGAATATAACTTTCTCTAGACAACTCGGAATCATGAACCGTAAAATTTTCCAGAAAATAGATGTTGTGAACTTTCCAGAAATATAAGGTTCTCAACCCAGTTCATCTTGTAGAATTTATGGCAGCCTCCAAACGATGACAGCTGTGCACTCCCAAATCTTCAATTTAATCCACCAAAACTCTTCAATAATGCACAAAACCTTATTACTTGTACACTAGAGGAAAACACGTCAAAAGCACCAAAAATACTCAAGAATACAATTAAAAGATACGGTTTAAGGGTCGTAAATATATGAAAATAAATGACCGATCAATGTCTATGTTGAAACTCCCAGGGTCTTTCAATTTGGGTGGAAGTTTCTGCTGTAGAACTGCACTCATGGTTTCTGAAATCATGACCCGCTCGTTGTGCCCATACTGCCTTTTCTGTGTATTAAGCTCCTTAAAAAACTTAGCGTATGCTGGCATTTTTTGAATCATTTCCAGCAATGGCAAGTTGATGTTGACCTTTGAGAGAATGTCATAGATGTCTTTAAATGCCAAGTCATTCTTGCTCTTCTGGAGGCGACCCGGAAATGGAACACGAGGGACAAATGGATCGGCAGTTTTTGGAAAAAGAGACTCCTTTACAGGGGGAATATCTTCCTTTTCTTTTGTCACAGGAGAATCTGGAATTGCACCTACACCTGCATCATTGAAAAATTCATTAGAAAGTTCTACCCAACCTTATTATTAATCTCCTTACCACTACGTAATAGTGTCACTGCCTTTGATTGCTCTGGTTGACTTGGAAACTTCCCTGGAACTTGTTGTTGCAGGGCTTCAGCGAGTTGTCCAACTTGTACCTCAATCTTCCTGGTGGATGCCTCTTGTTGCTGAAACATTTGCATCAGCTTGTCATATTTATCCTCAAGCGATGGTTTGACTTGTTGAGATGAAGGACCAGCTCGTTGATTATAAGAATTCTGAGCATTTGACTGGTACTGGTTCTGTTGAAATGGTTGAAACCTCTGGGGAGGATTAGCTTGATATTGCCCCTGTTGCTGATTATCTCTCTAGGAAAAGTTTGGATGATTTCTCTATCCTGGATTATAATTATTGGAGTATGGATCGTTCCTTTGTTGCTGTGGATAGTCATTAAGTGCCTGGACTTGCTCATGTTCAAACTCTTAACAAGTCTCCCTAGATGAGCACTCATCAAACTCGTGCCCATTAACTCCACAAATGGAGCATGCAACATCAGGTCTCTTTCCTTTAAAAGATACTAGACTATGCACTTGCCTGCTAAGTTTTGCCATTTGCTGAACCATTCCTGAAGTGGTTTTCATCTCGTAAACTCCTGGTTTCTTCCCCCTAACACTCTTTTGCTGTGAATTTGTACCCAATTTTTCAAAGAGCTGGAAGGTCTCTTCCATAGTCTTTTCTGCAATGGCTCCCCCTGCAGCATTATCAACTGTGGCCTGACAATTCAGAGTCAATCCATCATAGAAAAACTGATTCTGTAACTCCAAAGGGTACCTATGGTGAGGACAATGATTTAACAGCAACTTGTAGCGATCCCAAGCTTCATGAAACGACTCTCCTTCTGCCTGAGTAAAACAAGCTATCTTGTTTCTTATCTCAGCGGTCTTATGATGGGAATAGAACTTCCCCATGAACTTCTTGTAAACTGCTGACCATGTGTAAAGAGACCCTGCTGGTAGAGTCATAAGCCACTGCTTAGCTACATCTTTCATGGTGTATGGGAAGCATCGCATCTGGAGCTGCTCTTCAAACAACCTCTGCAGAGGGAAAGTTGTGATTATGCTATAGAACTCCCGCATAAATGTCAAAGGATCTTCACTAGCTACTCTGTGGAAAAATGGCAGCATGTTGAAGTGGATATTCTTCAACTCATAGTTCCTAGACATTTCATCCAGTAAAATGCACGATGGAGAAGTTTCAATGACTGGTAGTGCATAATCTCGCATGACTGGAGGCATGACAGGCTCCTCATGTTGATTCTGCATTTGTCTCCTTTCGGCCTCATCTACTCTTTCTTGCATCATCTCAGATTCTGAAGTGGAAGAATTAGAATCAGTTGATTTATATGCGATTCTGCTGACGCGGTTGATATTATTGTTCAGTGGCAACAGCTCTCCTTCTTAAGAACGACGACCTCGCATATAGTTATACACAAGTACCTAAAAACAAAACAAAACCAAACTAAGGATGTAATAGAGAAATGAAACAAATAAAAACAACAATCGTTAGCGTAGTACTAGCAACCGTAACTACTTCCCCGGCAACGGCGCCAAAAACTTGACACGCTCAAACGCGTGGGAATAATATCCCAAGTGCAGGATGTGTCGAAGTAATATATTCCCATGAGTACGGGATCGAATCCACAAGGAAGAGGTGGTTACCACTACCAAACTAAAGATGTTATAAAAGTTCAGAAATTTAAGTCAATGATTTTGAGAATGATGTTGGCGAAATTAAATTCAACAAAGGCTATGAGTTAATGAAGGAATGTATTCAAATGTGAGGAAGTGTTAGGCGGTCGAATGGAAACATTCATGAGAGTCACTGGTGTAATCAACTTATTGAAGCTTAATATATATTTAAGATAAAAGTATTTCCTAACATTGGCTCATCAAATTATTGTCATGCATTGATGATTCGAATTCAATAACTTCACCCAATGGCCATTAAGTGATGCAATCAAACACCCAATATAGTTACAATTCTTTAGGTCAATTAACAGTTTCGTGGCTCAATCAACTTAACTATTATTGCTAGACTATCACTAAACTCATTCATACCCTAATGATTTCTCATAAAGATAATAATTTCCATATTAATAATAAACCAAAATTCATGCAGACACTTTCGTAATGCAAACAATAAGATTTATGTACTAATAGATTAAATCCTCTAGCAACAAATCTCGAAATATATATATATATATATATATAGAAATGTTCAGTCAATTACACCATTAAATCTCAATCTTGGTCCATTGACCACATAACTAGGAAATTAATTCAACATAATAATCAATATTACAACAAGAAGAGAGAAAAGATTGATAAAACCCATTATGATGCCACCCAAGGACAAGCAAGTGTTGAAGGAGATGACCTCTGGACCCCTTCAAAGCTATTTTCGTGCTGCTGGCATTAATTTCTTTTTAGGTTTTCAGACTCTTCTATTTATAGGTGCTGACTTTAGGTCAGTATTTCTGTCATCGCAATCGAGCTATCGTGACCAAAGCTCGCGATGGCTCGATCGCGATACTCGCAAGGTGTTGGTAGCAGCTTGTAGATACTAGAATCTACACTTGGTTACTTATCAGTGATTGATTACCGGGATGAGGATCTGCAAAACAATAAGAAAAGTGTCGTGCTCTTGGGATACCGGGGTGGTGCTAGTTAAATAGCCTCTGATGCCCAAGTTAGATTATGAATCTAAAAGGGAAAAGACTAATGAAATGAATACTACCTGAATCGTGTGTATGTTGAGCGGTAAACAATGTTTCGTCGAGCGTAGTAGTAAGCTTAGATGAGGCTATGTCATGCATAGCTGGCCTTAGTATTGCATCGTGCGAGTCTGATTGTTTGTTAATAGAGTGACGACTTAGAGTAAAAAATTCCTTGACCCCCAATAATGAAGCCATAAAACTGTATTTATAAGGGTTGTTGCTATTCGTTACACTCTTCTAGTTGAGGATGTCATCCGAGATTTCAGGGATTTCTATTATCTCGGAGCCTATTTGACTGGGCAAAGTTGATTCAGTCAACTGACTTAGTCAAGGTTTGACTGAGTCGTTGCCTAGTGGCTGCTGGGCTGGGTTTTGTGCCCGAGTTTAGCATTTAGGCTTTAGGCCCTCGCTTTGGGCTTGTTGTCTTGTTAGGCCTGTGTCAAGCGCTAGGCTTTATCTGACTTGCAGGGCCTGTCGAGCACTGGACTTTGTTTTTGGGCTGTTTTTAGCCATTTTGGGGCTGCCTTTTGGGTATTAGCCTTTTGGGCTATTTTTGACCACTACAGTTTGCCCCCTACTCTCTTAGTTTTTTTATAAAACTCAGAGAGTAGTGCAAAGAGCTCAAACAATAGATAGTGTGTCGAGCTGATTCAACGCCGGAGTTTATTAAAGTCGTGCGGGTGATAGTTGTCAACCGTAGCTTATGTAGTTTTACAGGCGATGTGATGTTTGTCTGAAAGGGGTCGACATAGTCGACTGGAACCTTCTCAGACTCTTAAGGGCCACTGTTATCGTGCGATGGTGTTTAGAGTTTGACGCCCAGCAACTATGTGTCGTGCGGAGACATAAGTGCTTCATATGACATGAGAAGTAAAGCGCTAGATGTTGACCGTAGAGGTCTTCATTGATGTCTTTTCAGGTGTCTGTGGTGACGACTAGGGCTGATGCACAACATTGATGGCTCGCGTGGTTTCGAGGTGAGGCGGTCTTTGTAATGATGAGGCGTCTCATCAGTTGTTGCTTGAGAAAATGTGTGGCAAACCGCTAGGTACTACGTGTCATTGATGTATTGGGTGTTTGAGGCCTACTTAAATCAAATCCCCCCCCTCCCCGCTCCCCCCCTATTTTCCACTTTTTCACTTTGCATTCTTCATTTTCTCTCTGTAGAGCGTAGCTTTTAGCTTTCTAGAGTTTGATTTCTTCGTTTCCAGACGGTGTTAGTGTGATTTTAGTCCATTTTTCCTCGAGAATCTTTAAGGTATGCGTTTTGAAACACTTTTCTTGAAAGTTTTCCAATTTTGTTTTGGTTAAAAGTGCTTTTTCCATATGATTTGTGTACTGCCATGATACATGAAAATGTGGTCCTGATTTCTTGCTTTAGAAACTTCCCTCGTTTTAGTAGAAAACTGCCTCTAGATCGTTATTTAGGTTAGTGTTTGGGCTATTTGTAGATGTTTATGGGGCATTTAGCAGTAAGTGTCATGTGTTAATTTTGATAGTGTTGAGCGTTGAGCCTTCTTGTTTAAATTCCACCTCATCGCTAAGTGTTTTTATTTTTGGTCAACAGTGTTTGGAGCCATGTCGAGGCCAATCGAGGAGGTGATAAAAAGAGGTCGGACTAAGCGAGTCGAGCGAGTCTAGTAGGTTGAGCAGGGAGTTGACGAGTAGTGAGCCATGCCCCATTGCTCACGTTACTTCTAAAGGGATAGTCGATTTAGACCCCAATTTTGAAAGTGGGCCCTCAACGGTCATGATAGATGACATTCTAGTGGGGGGTCATAAGGAGTGAAAGGTGGAAGGACCAGGGGGGAGAGGTGGAGGCCTCGACATTAGGTGGCGGCATTTTACCTGCGGGTCTAAGCACAGCCAGCAAGCTCATCGAACCTGATCTGTTATGGATCAGGTTTCAGTATGGGATCCCGTAGTCTGTCGAGATGAGGCTACCCTGGTTGACAGAGCGGGCTGATTCGACAGATAACGATTGGACCTGCTTTTATGAGCTGCTATTTCTACAGGATCTTAGGTTTTCAATCTCGCCCCTATGTCATAGGATGTTGTGGTTCTTCGAGATTGCTCCAGGCCAATTGATGCCAAATGGTTGGAGGTTGCTTCTGTCAGTTGAGGTCTTCCACGAGAAAAGGGATCTTCCTTTCTCGTTGAGAAATTTCCTCTACACGTACTATATGAAATGGCACGAAGACGAACCGTGTCACTACCTAATTTTTGCTTGACCCTACCACTCATATCTTATCAATGACCTCACGACTAATAATCGTGGGTGGAAGGATAGGTATTTCTTTGCACATGGAGAGTTGGTAATGGGCCTATTTGGGGACGTTTACATTCGTTTGGCGTGGAATATCCTTAGGGGGATTGCGTGTGATGTCGATCAATTTTTGGTATTTATTGTCGTTTGTTTTTCTAAGTCGTACTCTCCTCTTTGTAAAGACTATCGCAGGCTTGAACGTTCTTCCCAACCGCAATAATAAAGCACGTACCTCGCTCGTCCACGCGGTCGACTCAGTAGAGATGAGCTAGAAGAAACTACTGAGTGAGAAAAACGTGAGGTCGAGCCGTCTGTGGGCACATGTCGACCTCAACGTTAAAGGTACTCCCTTCCCTAAGCTAAAGCATTTAGTCACTTATACTTGGGTTCGATATTGTTTTGAATTGCTTTTTTTATTACTCGTTTCCTTACTCCCATCTCTGAGGTCGAGCGTAAATTCACTTCAGATTCGATGTTGAACCTTTCTCTCTAAGTGTTGAGTGCTGGCGAGGCATTGACACGTCGTTGTAAGAGGGTGAAGGCATCTGCTCAAAAGCATAAGCAATCAAGCAGTCAGCTGAGTGTGACCGATATGCTGAAAACTGGCTAGACACCTGCCCCTACCTCGCCTTTGAGCTTTTATGCAAAAGATGCCTCCAAGCATGTCAAGAAAAAGCAGAAGGTGATAGAGGAGTCGAGCACAGATGTTGAGATCTCTCTCCCCGCTAGCGTCACGACCTTTGATTACTACAAGGCTTTGATCCAAGGTGCCGACCAATTCATCCTCCTACGACGCCAAATTCTTGAGGAATGTTGGTGACACCATTGATTGGGGAATTGCTAGTGCCTTCCAAGTAAGTTGTGCAAATTTTGTTCTTTATTGTTGGGGCTCGACATTGTATATTATAATGTCATTTTTTGTTGTAGGCTCTCAAGATTCAGGTTTACCTGAAGAACGAGCTCTCCAACTCTGCTCTATGCCTAAAGCAATGCAACCAGTGGATCACAGCTTAAAAGAGCGTGCTAGACAATATGAAGCTGGAGGAGATGCGAAAAAAGCATGTCAACCGGGAAAAGGATAAGAGGCTCGAAAAGCTGGAGAAATGAATGGCCGTGCTGACGGCGAATGAGGACAGGCTTAAAATGGAGCACAAGGCAGTGGTCGACAACCTCTTGGGCCAAATTAGCACTCTTATAGAGAAGTGTGGGAACATTGCAGACGATGCAATACTCTAGACCAAGGCCTCACTCATGCAGAAGTTCGAAGATGGTAAAATCGATAGCTGGGATGTCAAGGGGGTGATAGCATCTTGGGAGGAGATAAAGATGTTGTCAACAGTGGAGGAAGAGGCGGCCACGGTGGTTAATGACAAGCCAGATGACCAGATGGAGGCCAATCTTACGCCGAGCATTGAGCAGGAGATCCAACAACAGCAAGAACAATAACAACAACAATCACAACAACTACAACAGTAAGGGGACGACGTCGCAGACGTATAACTTTGTAATTTTTTCTTTTAATGTCGAATTGTTGGGATTTATACCCTAAACCTTGTAATTGTAAATGGTTAAAGACTTAATAAGAATTATTTAGATTATCATTCAAGTTTATAAATGTTTTATATTTAGTAATACATTCGCATTGTGCAAGAACATCCTAGATTGCAAGATGTAATCTCAGAATGAGTATATGATGGTCATATACAGTAAGGATTCATTTTGAGACATGCAATCTAAAGAGTCCGTAGAGAGTGAACAAAGCTGGGTACTTTATTTATGATTGATCTACTGCTGCGGTCCATTCTATAAAGTATAGTGGTTTTATCCTAGACCGCTCTTGTAGTTGACATGAGAATGGAGGCACATTATATGATGAGATCATATATGACTGGGCCACGATTTATATGAATCTCTCACCAAGATCCGTTAGTAGATTAGATTCATATATAATCGATAAACGATTGCTATTTATAGGTGATCTTAATCCTGAGTCTCTTATTGATTCCTTCAGGTTGGATAATGACTTTTGATTTACCATGAGTGAGGTTGATGAGAATCTTGACCAATACCTCTGTATCTTGGAGTTGCGGTTTGACTTGTGGCTGGGAATGTTTGAACATAATAGTGGAATCCACTCCTTGTTAATTGAAGTAGATAAGTAGTTCCCTTAAGGGTTGATTCGGGGCTTGAACTATTATGAGCGCTCTCCTTCTTCCGTGAGGAAGACAGGATTTAATTGTTCATTAGAGAATCAATGGTACTTAAAGGAAAAGATATTTCTAGAGGGGTATAACGGACTTTATGACCCAACTCTAGTTATGAACTATTTGTGGAGGATCATACTATATGCAATTAGTTATATCAATGGACTCTGAGACTTCGGATTGTACAAACACGTCTACAATTCTGAGAGTGCAGCCTCGGGGTTTTAGTGGAATAACTCCGAGGTTAATAATCGTGAAATATTAATTAAAGAGTTTAAATTAATATTACTAAGTATTATTGGAGCTTAAAACTTTGGGTTCATTAGGACCCCTTGCTAGCCCTTATGGTTGTTGGTAACGAGGGTCACAGTAGATTAATTAGATGGTCCAATTAATAGTGTTACGAAAGTAATGCGATTTAAATAAAAGAGAATAATTAAATAATGTGATTATTTAATTAATTAAATATTTAATAAAATAATAGAAATTATTAATTATTAATTTTATTTATTAAATATGAGGTCATGTGATTAAATAATGACTGGGACAAAAGAATTAAAATCATTTGATTATTTTAAAAGTCCAAATAGTCAATTATTAAAGTTTTTAGGGAGACTAAAATAAAAAGGGATTAGGAATTCTATTTTGACTTGGCTAAAATTAAAACCCTAAACACCTAGTATATAATAGTTATTATACTAGGAAAAATTAACCTAACACACAAGTGAAAAAGAAAGAGAATTTGGCCACCAAAGAGAAGAAAAGAGAAAAACGTTTTTTTCTGACTCTCCCCTCTTTTGCAGGACGGCCGGCATTTTTTTCACGTGACCTCCATCTCTTGCCGTGACGTGCCCACACACGCGTTGTCAGACCGCGAGTCATAGCTCGAAAGATATGGTGGTAGATCGAGGAATCAGAAAAAGAAAATCGTAATTGGTCGTTTTTATTGTTATATAATTTGATTGTATAATTTGAAAAGCGTAATTGGTCGTTAATTATATGGTGAATGGGTTATAAGATGAATTTTTATTTTTTTTGGCCAATTGTTTATGGCAAAAGTTTTTTTTTTTTTTTGTATATTTTTTTATTGTTATTCTTGTAATCGATCTGCCCTATGAAGAGTCGAAGAAGCGGAAATACGAAGAAGAAACAAAAAAAAAAAAAAAGATTGCACGGCCCCGGGCATAGCGGCCACGCGCTGGCGGTCGTGGTCGCGAGCGCCCAGCGAATGCGAGCTCCCAGCGGACGCGGCCGTGCGCCTAGCGCGCGTGGGCTGCTATCTCACTTGCGCTGGGGCTGTTTTTTCATGTTTTGTGCGAACAATTTTTTGCTGATTTTTCTGGAAAAATATTATCGAATATTTTCTGAAAAAAGTGCAGAAAATTGGAGCGAAAAACCGTGGGCGAAACAACCCAAAACGCGCACGAAAGTGCAGGTTGCGCGACGGCTGCGAGCACCTTATGTGCGTGCGGCTACGCTGCTGGCAACTGCACTTTCCCATGCATTAGGGTTGTTTAGGGGTTCGTCTTGACTTAGGGTGCGTATTAAGGTAACAACGTGGACCTCTGGAAAAGATGTTGACTTTTGACAAAAATCAAGTTTCACTTGATTAGGAAAATGAAGACAAGAAGAATTCAACTCAAAGAAGAACTCTTGAAGACCAAGGAATGTCTTGGGAATACAATTGTAATTAGAGTTGTTTAAGTTAGATAACATATATCATTCGGTCAATTACGTATGCTTTAAGATTAATAAGATTAATTACTTAATTAAAAAGAACCAAATAACGAGATTAGGTTTTAGGAGTAAAAACTTGGCAAGTCTCATTAATAACTAATCTATATATTAAAATGTTTAATTAGATTAGTTAGGTCCATTTAATGTTAGATTTAATTTGATTAAACATTAATGACATAATTGGACCAAATAATGTGATTTAGTTTTAATAGTTAAAACTTGATAATTTCACATTTAATTTTGAGTTTATTTAAATAGTTTATGTAAATTAGAAATTGAAATAATAAATTATATTTTAAGAGTTAAAATTGAATAATTTATTATAACTTATAAACTTAGATTTTATATTAGCGGTAGAATCTAAGTAAAGACTAGAAACATAGAGTTTTAGAAACTCTTAGTTTAAAGAAAATCCTAAATTACAAATAGTGAGTGGGAGAGGGATATATGACATTATATCCCACAGTCTCCATTATTAGTTCAACACCATGAGACTTCAGTTGCACCTCATGACGGATTTGCTTTCGTCCTCCCTACGGAGGCTGTCCACAAGAGTCAATACCAAGTTTGACTTCCTAACGGATAGGTTTTCAGAATGTATTTTTGGACTGACCTAGTCTACCTAGGCACTCTCAAGTTAAGTTCATGAATTCTGAAACAATGGGTCACACTCATAAAGGACTTAATTAAGTTGTTAATTTATTGTTCTGACTAAACAAAAGAGATGGTTGGGAACTATAAGAATAAAGAGTTATTCTAGTGTATTATCCGATTGAGAATGTCTCTATCTAACATGCAAGGATTTGACCTAACCTACCTAGGCACTTACTTGTGGTATGTTGGATTATCGCGGCATAGTAGCTAATTTTAGGATATTTTTGGTTCATTAAAATATGCTCATACATCATGTTTAATTTTGTACCGAACTATAGCATTTGATATGAATGTATAAATGAATGATATTAATTTAGATTTATGTCTTTAAATATCAGTAATGTCTTCTGTTTTATTTTCCTCGCAAACAAAACATTAACCGAGATAACTATATTAAGTGGAACACAACATGAACGCAATCATAATTTGCATAGACCTTAAATTTGTGCTTACGGAGGAATGTCCTCCAGATCCTGTAACCAATGCATGACGAGTTATAGAAGGTAAGACTAGCGAAGCAAATGTTGTTGAACCATCCTCTTCTGATTTCAAGAAGAGGAAGAGGTCTACTTGTAAAGTAAAGACTAAGCCAAAAATAAAGAGCACCACAACTGACTAAGCAAAAGGAAAAATGTATCCATTGCAAAGAGGTTAATCATTGGAAGAGGAATTGTCTATAGTACCTCGAGCAGCTCTCTAATAAGAAGAAAGTGAATAGTAAATCAGATTTACTTATCATTAAATTTTGTTTAGTGGAAGATGATTCTTCACCTTGAATAGTAGATTCAGGGGCTACTAACTAATTTTGTTCTTCTTTACATTGGAATGATTATTGGCAAAAGCTGGAGGAGGGGTCCTTCACTATGCGCGTTGGAACAGGGGATATCGTTTTAGCACGAGCTGTGGGAGTAGTTAGACTAGAAATAAATATTCATTTTCTTTTATTGAACAATGTATGTTTCATTCTTGGATTTACAAGGAATTTGATTTCTGTATCTAGATTACATGAAAAAGTTTCATAAAGTTTTTTTTTTTTAATGATAAATCAGTTATCATTTTAAGAAATGGAATGAATGATTGTTCTGGGATAAATGAAAATGACTTGTATGTTTTAAGACCGTTAATTCATACAACATTGCTTAATAATGAATTGTTTAAAGTTGAAAAACTATAAATAAAACGACAAAACATATCTCCAGATGATGACACGTATCTGTGGCATCTAAGACTTGGACATATAAACCTTGATAGGATAAACAGACTAGTAAAAAAGCAGATCTTTAAGTCAGTTAGAGATCGGTACCTTACCTGTCTATGAATCTTGTCTGGAGGGTAAAATGACAAAGAGACCTTTTACAAAAAAAGGAGATTAGAGTCACACAACCACTTGAGCTTATACATTAAGACGTTTGCAAACCTATGAGTGTTAGAGTTAGAGGTGGTTATGAGTATTATGTCATATTTATTGACTACTACTATAGATACGCGTATGTTTACCTAATGCAACGTAAGTCGCAAACCTTTGAAAGGTTTAAAGAATTTCAAGTTGAAGTTGAAAATCAATTAGGCAAAACAATCAAATCACTACGATTGGATCGTGGGGGTGAGTATCTCGACTAAGAGTTTGAAGACTATATGGTTTAGCATGGGATCGTATCCCAACTCACAGCTCTAGGAACACCACAACAGAATGGTATTGCGGAGAGGAGAAATAGGACCCTGATGGAAATGGTGAGATCTATGATTAGTTTCTCATGCTTACCATATTCCTTTTGGGGATATGCACTACAAACAGCGACTAACATATTGAATGTAGTTCCATCCAAGTCTGTTCCTAAGACTCCCATAGAGTTGTGGAATGGCCGTAAAGCTAGTTTATGACATTTTCACATTTGGGGATGTCCAGTACATGTACTGAAGAATAGGAGTGGAAAGTTGGAACCTCGTTCACAAATATGTTTATCTGTAGGGTACCCAAAGGAAACACAAATTGGATTCTTTTATAATCCACAAGAAAACAAAGTGTTTGTATCGACAAACACAATGTTTCTTGAGGACGATTATATAAGTAATCATAAACCTCGTAGTAAAATTGTGTTAAAGGAGGTAAAACCTGGTATAACCAATGCTCAATCAATAAGACCTGTTGACGATGTTATTATTCTACAAACATCTTATAGTTAGATGATTCCTAGTCAGGATACACTACAGCCTATATATAGTAGAAGGGTTGTTCGATAACCTGATCGCTACTTAGGCATTGGGAGGCACAGGGTGTCGATTCTGATAATAGTATGGATGATCCATTAACATTTAGACATGTAATTGAAGATTCTGACAAAAAGGAATGGCTTAAAGCCATGAATCTCGAGATGGAGTCCATGTACTGAAACTCAGTCTGGAAACTTATAGATCTACCAGATAGGATAAAACCCATAGGATGTAAGTGGATCTACAAGTGTAAGAGAGGAGTAGACGGGAAGGTAGAGACCTTCAAGGCAAGGCTAGTGGCTAAGGGTTACACCTAGAAGGAAGGCATTGATTATGATGAAACCTTCTCGTCTGTAGCTATGTTTAAAGTCTATTAGGATACTCTTATCCATAGTTACCTATTTTGATTACGAAATCTAGCAAATGGACGTCAAGACTGCATTTTTGAATGGCAATCTAGACGAGAGCATCTATATGATGCAGCCAGAGGGATTTGTATCCTAACATCAAGAGCAAAAAGTTTGCAAACTGCAAAAGTCCATTTATGGACTTAAGCAGGTGGCTAGATCTTGGAACATTAGGTTTGATACTGTGATCAAAACCTATGGCTTTGAATAGAACGTTGATGAGCCTTGTGTATACAAGCGCATCATTGACAAGAAAGTAGTTCCTGGTCCTTTACGTAGATGATATCCTACTCATTAAGAATGATGTAGGAACATTGTCAGAAGTAAAGGGTTGGGTTGCTAACCAATTCCAAATGAAAGATTTGGGAGAGGCAAGTTATGTTCTTAGGATCTAATTGATAAGAGATCATAAGAACAAACTGTTAGCGTTGTCTCAAGCATCGTATATCGACAAGATACTTCTGCGATTCTCCATGCAGAACTCCAAGAAAGGTAGTTTACCTTCAAGACATGGAGTTCACTTGTCTAAGGAACAGTGTCCTAAAACACCTCAAGAAATTGAGGATATGAGATGAATTTCCTATACGTCTACAGTAGGCAGTCTTATGTATGCTATGCTATGCACAAGACATGACATCTGCTTCGTAGTGAGAGTAGCCAGTAGATATCAGTCCGACCCAGGATTGGATCATTGGGTTGCTGTTAAGCATATTCTCAAATATCTTCGGAGAAGGAGAAACTATATGCTTGTATATTCCCATTCGAATTTGATTCCATTGGGATATATAGATTCCGACTTTCAGTCAGACAAAGATTCAAGAAAATTCACGTCTGGGTCAATATTCACCCTTGATGGTGGAGCCATAATTTGGAGGCGTATCAAGCAATCTTGCATTGCTGATTCTACCATGAAAGCCGAGTATGTAGCATCTTGTGAAGTAACTAAGGAGGCTGTTTAGCTCCGAAAGTTCTTGAGTAATCTCGAAATTGTTCCAAATATGGATAGGCCTATGACACTTTATTGCGATAATAGTGGAGCTGTGGCAAATTTCAAAGAACCAAGAAGCCATAAAATAGGGAAGCATATAGAGAGGAAATATCATCTCATCAGAGAGATAGTGCAGTGATGAGATAGTGCAGTGCAGTGCAGAGCTAAAGTGTTTGAAGGTCACCTAGAGGGTCTAGGATTACGAGACATGTCCCATCTGCTTTAGTGCAAGTGGGAGATTATTGGGATTTATGCCCTAAAGCTTGTAATTGTAAATGGTTAAAGACTTAATAAGAATTATTTAGATTATCATTCAAGTTTATAAATATTTTATATTCATTAATACATTCGTATTGTACAAGAACATCCTAGATTGCAAGATGTAGTCTCAGAATGAGTATATGATGGTCATATACAGAGAGGATTCATTTTGAGACATGCAATCTAAACAGTCCGTAAAGAGCGAACAAAGCTGGGTACATTGTTTATGATTGATCTACTGCTACGGTCCAATCTGTAAAGTATGCTGGGCACCTTATATGATGAGATCATATAGGACTGGGCCACAATTTATATGAATCTCTCACCAAGATTCGTTAATAGATGAGATTCATATATAATCGATAAACGATGGCTATTTATAGGTGATCTTAATCCTGAGTGTCTTATCGACTTTTTCAAGTTCGATCGTGGATTTTGATTTACCGTTACGCCATTTTGTACCAGCAAGTATACAGGGTCGGCACAAGTAATAAAGTGTGAGTAAATGATCGTCTCTACGGGGATATTTAGGTGTTGACTACTAAAAATAACTAAGTCTATATCTATTTAAATAAATCAAAATGGTTTGTAAGAAGAAAATTAAAGATGAAAATACATAAACATTAAAACAATGCAAACAACCAATATGAGAGATTAGTTAAGGTATTTGAATTCACCTAATCCATCCAGTTGAGTTTCATGAAAGCACATTATTGCAATTTAATTATCAATATTGATGATCGTGTTTATCTAATTTAACCAACATATTCTCTCGAATTATGCTGGAGTTATTATTACACATCAATATCTATCTCTTGATGATTATCGCATGTATAACAATTTATTAAGCATCATAAACACATATAATGATCACACAAGTAAATTAGCATATCTCTATCTAATTCTACCTATGGTAAACATTACATCGAGCACGTTGTAGGCGTCACCTCTCAGTTCATAACACACAACTATAATATCAATTATATGCAGGCCATTACATTCAAAAGCATTAAGATTAATAATGTCACTGAACAAAAACTAATCAATCACAATAAATCAAACTATCAATCCATTCAACTTTCAAGGAAAAGGATCCATCAAAACCTTAACTTACAATTTAAGTTCATAATCAAAGATTTACAACTAAAAATGTTTTTTAATTAATAAAGAGAGTTACAAGCAAGAAAATAAAGAAGGAAAGGGATAGAAAAACTCTAGGTGCGATGAACTCTCGTCCTCCTCCTGTTGTGAACTTGTCTAGCTTCCACTTTCTCCAAATCCAAGCTTGATGGTGAGAATATGGCTTAACAATTGAATCCGAATCCTCTTGTTTCCAAGGTGATCTTTTTCTCACCCTTTGCCTCTTCTTCTCTCTTTTTTTCTCCTCTTGGTGGTTTATTTTATGAAAATCCTGGATTCCCTTCAAGTTAGATCGTAACTTTTGATTTATCATGAGTGAGGTTGATGAGAATCTCTACCAATACCTCCGTATCTTGGAGTTGCGGTTTGGCTTGTGGCTAGGAAGGTTTGAACACAATAATGGAATCCACTCCTTCTTGATTGAAGTAGATAAATAGTTCCCTTAAGGGTTGATTCGGGGCTTGAACGATTATAAGTGCTCTCCTTCCGTGAGGAAGACAGGATTTAATTGTTCATTAGAGAATCAATGGTACTTAAAGGAAAAGATATTTCTAGCAGGGTATAACGGACTTTATGACCCAACTCTAGTTATGAACTATTTGTGGAGGATCATACTATATGCAATTAGCTATATCAATGGACTCTGAGACTTCGGATTGTACAAACACATCCACAATTCTGAGAGTGCAGCCTCGGGGTTTTAGTGGAATAACTCCGAGGTTAATAATCGTGAAATATTAATTAAAGAGTTTTAATTAATATTACTAAGTATTATTGGAGCTCAAAACTTTGGGTTCATTAGGACCCCTTGCTAGCCCTTATGGTTGTTGGTAACGAGGGTCACAGTAGATTAATTAGATGATCCAATTAATAGTGTTACGAAAGTAATGCGATTTAAATAAAAGAGAATAATTAAATAATGTGATTATTTAATTAATTAAATATTTAATAAAATAATAGAAATTAATAATTATTAATTCTATTTATTAAATATGAGGTCATGTGATTAAATAATGACTGGGTCAAAAGAATTAAAATAATTTGATTAATTAAAAAGTCCTAAAAATCAATTATTAAAGTCTTTAGGGAGACTAACATAAAAAAGGATTAGGAATCCTATTTTGACTTGGTCAAAATTAAAACCCTAAAGACCTAGTATATAAGAATTATCCTAACACACAAGTCAAAAAGAAAGAGAATTCAGCCACCAAAGAGAGAAGAAAAGAGAAAAACATTTTTTCTGACTCTCCCATCTTTTGCAGGATTCGGCCGGCGTTCTTTTCACGTGACCTCGATCTCTTGCCGTGGTGTGCCCACACATGCATTGTCAGACCGCGGGTCATAGCTCGGATGATCTGGTGGTAGATCGAGGAATCAGAAAAAGAAAATCAAGAAAAAGGTATGTAGTTTCATAGAGTCTTTTTCTGCATATATACATGAACTCGTTCCTAATTGAAAAATAGTTTTTCAATTAAAAGAAAATTTTTGAAACCTAATTCCGCATGTTATACGTTAATCAAATGTTTTCTGAAATTCCCTTCACGAACGTGGCCTTAGTGCCTTTTTAATTTTTTGGAGTCGAGAATTGCGTCTATCGAACTGGGTCACCATGCCCTTTATTTTCTTTCTTTAGGATCGAGAATTGCCCTTTGAATATTTGCAATATTTTGTCGTGCTGTAATGAACACATCTTTTTTCTTGTTTGTCGTGCGTATAATGATTTTATACTTTGTTTGTTTAAAAAACATAAGTTAGTAAAATCTTGCAGAACATAAGAAGTAAGATGCTTGACCTGTGTTGCCTGCAAGAATAAACAAGTCGTGCGACAGGTTTAAGTGTAAAAGTTTAAAATGTAAAACTTTCTTTGTATGAGTGGATGTAAGTCGAGCGGTACCTAACGACTTTTAAAATTTTCGACTTGTGTTTTAACACTTAGTTGCAAAGAAGCTCAAATGAAGAGCATATCATAATGTAGGGCATGACACAACCCATTTAAGATTGGTTATATCATAAAATTAGCAATGCTTGGGTAGAGCGCAATGCAATGATAATCACTAGGATGAAGGGCACGACATAAACAACTTTAAGATTAAAATTATCATAAATTTGTTTTACAATATTATACCGTGCTGTTATGAAGGTCGTTCAGTGTATGTAGATATTGTTGCCTCCTAGTCTTTAAGTATTGTGTATGGGCTTAGAGACTATTTGTCGAGTGATGGGTTTATGTGTAGAGTAGTTGAGCGTTGGTCGTGGCCTCTTAGCTTGCTGTAAGAGCAGGGTCGCTATTTTAAGGCTTCGACTTGTCGAGGAGAGTTAGGTCTGTTGTTGGTCGTTGTGACCTACGACCCTCTGACGCTCAAGTTAGTAAAATATCAGAGTAAAAAATAACACGGAAAAGAGATGGGTTTAGAAGTGATACTGTTTTAGATGTATGGCGTTCCAGCTGTTGTTGATCTCACGACCGTCGGTGTCACACAGTTTGTAAGCGCCTTGTCCAACTACTTTCCTGATCTAGTAGGGGCTTTCCCATATCGGACCCAGCTTGCCAGTTCCTGGTTCCTTGGTTTTTCGGAACACACGATGAAGTACCTAATCTCCCTCCTTGAAGGCTCGAATACAGACATTCTTGTTGTAATGTCGAGTGATCATCTATTTATAGGTGGCTAGTCATATGGAGGCTTGGTTTTGACGTTTATCGAGTGTGTCGAGCTCCCACAAAAATGAGTGTGAATTTGCTTCCTCTGTGGCTAGTCAAATCTTGAATTGTAGACTTTTAACTCGATAGGTAGAACGGCTTCCGTTCCGTATGTCAGAGAGAATGGTGTTTGTCCGGTCGACATTAAGGGAGTGGTTTTGTACGACCATAGGACTTTTGGAAGTATGTTGACCCAAAGTCTTTTTGCTGCGTCGAGTTTCTTCTTCAATGTGCTGACAATTGTCTTGTTGGTTGACTCTGCTTGTCCGTTCGATTGTGGGTATCGAGGTGTTGAGAAGTTCAACTTAATTCCGTACTTTTTGCAAAAATCTTGGAATTTGAAAGAAATGAACTAAGAGCCGTTGTTAGTGACTATTTCCTTTGGGATGCCGAATCGACACATGATGTTTTTCCAATGAATCCTTTGACTTCGAAGTCTTGGATTCTTTGATAGGCTTCGACCTCAACCCATTTTCTGAAGTAGTAAGTGAGGACTAGCATGTAGACCTTTCCTTCTACTGCGGTCGGCATCTTCCCAATGATGTCCATGCTCTGCTTCATGAAGGGCCATGGGGATGTTACATTGTGTAGTTGCTCAGGGGGTTGATGCGCAACCTATGCAAACCTTTGACATTTGTTGCACTTTTTGATGAAGTTTACTGAATCTAACCTCATGGTCGGCTAGTAGTATCTTGCTGTGAGGGCTCGACTTGCCAGGCTTTTTGCTCCTGAGTGATTTCTGCAGTCACCCTCGTAGATCTCTTTGAGAATGAGGTTAGCTTGTGCTGTGTTAACACAACGCAAGTAAGGCCCAGAGAATG
This sequence comes from Xanthoceras sorbifolium, assembly GCA_003430845.1. Lineage (NCBI taxonomy): Eukaryota > Viridiplantae > Streptophyta > Magnoliopsida > Sapindales > Sapindaceae > Xanthoceras > Xanthoceras sorbifolium. The sequence continues at coordinate 921,161 of CM010619.1, forward strand.
ACCTTTTGTATACCTAGCCTTTGACGACACTGAAGCAGGCAGCTTTTATCCTAAGTCAGCGTGATTCGTTGCGGTCGGCTGGTAGTGTGTTATTGATGAGATAGTCGAGCAGTGGAGTCATCCACTTGTCTTCTATGTCTGTAACACCCCCCGACCCGATCCGGCCGGACCGACCCGGGAAGCGCTACTCGGACTTTTAAAACTTTTCAAAACTTCATTTTACATTTCAAAATCATTGTGAGCCTATAAAACAGTTTAGGAATCCTTTTCAAGTGAGCCCATAGCAATAAATAAACTTTTTACAAAAATTCGGCAGAGTTTCGTTTGTTTTTCGGATTTTCCAAAACCTGCTTTTACACAAATCAATTCAAATGCAATTTTTAACAACACTTCAATATCTCATATTCAAACAGTTGCGCACTCTGCCGTTTAGTGCGACTTATCAATCACAATTTACAAAATAAAACAGTTCAAACTTTTATATATACAGACATTCAGAAATCATAAAGTAATTAATTAAAAACATATTACAAAACATATTTACAACTCCCTTGTATATGCATGCTTTCAGAATATATATATACATAACACAATATAGCTACCGAACTGTACAAATCTCTGGGACTCTGTCCGCAACTATTTATCTCTTCAGTCCTTAGCCTCTTCAGGATCCCTGGTACCTACGCGTTAGAAACAAACTAACGCGCTAAGCATAAAGCTTAGTGGGTGTACTAAAATCTCAAATATAAAACAAATCATATATATATAACTTTTAAATCGGAATAATATCAGACAATATATTTCAAATCAACTCAATAATGGACATAAATCATGTTAATCTCAAAACCAAACCTTAAAGCAGATTCGATCACTTTGGTTTCAATGACAATATCAACATTTAAAAATCAATAAATAAAATCATTCAATTCAGTCAATACTGGCCCACTAGAATACTAAACATTCTGGGACTGGAATATGGGTCAACGTGACGTCCGGGGTTGCCCCGCAACAAAAGTCACTGATATCAACGTGATTGTCCGAGATTGCCACGCAACAACAATCACTAGTATCATTGTGATCGTCCGAGATTGCCCCGCAACAACGATCACTAAAATCGGTGTGATTGTCCGAGATTGCCCCGCAACAACAATCACACAATAATAACGGCACAGTACTGCTCAGTAAAATCCAGCTGGTATACCAACCTCCTATATCCATATCTATGTCTAAGTATTCTAGGGCCGTTACAATAAGCAATGTTCACAATCAGTACTCAATAAATATACATTTCTCACAATATTTTTCATGAATATCAACAATATTCATACAAAAATATAAATCATGTATTTTTAACAAATTCGACACAATCGAAATACGATCAAAACGCGATCTAACATAAAACCAGTTCAAAATCAACAATAGGTGCATCAATCATCAATTTTTCTTATAAGCAAACACTTTTAATACAAAAATCAAAATCGAAATCTTTTAACGAAATCGAAAACTTTTAACGAAATCGAAAACGAAAACATAAATGAGAAACGAAATCGAAAACTAAAACGAAAAAGTAAACGAACTACTTCTCGAAACGATTTCGAAAACGAGAGTACACCTACCTCAAATCCGTGTTTTTCGTTGGTTCTACGATTTCGTCTTTCCTTTCCTTTCCCTTTCTCCTTCTTCCTCTTCTTCCTCTTTTTCTTTTATTTTCTTTCTTCTTCTTTTCTCGCTCACTTTCTCTTCTCTTGCTGTTTCTCTCGACCTCTCACTCTCTTTCTCTTTTCTCAGCTATTTTCTAGCTTCCGCGAGAAGCTTCTCTTTTTTTTTTATATTTTTTTCGCTACCGCGACCGTCGTCGCGACCTGTGGTCGCGCCACCAGGTCGCGATGCTCACTGGAATTTTCGCACCGCCTTGGTCGCGAGTGCGCCTTGGTCGCGCGAGCCACATTTTGACAATTTCATCGCGAGCAGTCCATCGCGACCTGTGGTCGCGATGCTCACTGCCAAAAATTGCGTTTTTCACCGTGAGTGAGCCATCGCGACCTGTGTCGCGGTGACCAGGTCGCGATGCTCTCTGGTTCAGTTTTCAATTTTTCATTTTTCACTATTCAATCTGGTCCGCTGGAAATCAAAAAATAAAATTTAATTACATTTTCACCCTCTCAAATAGTAAAATTTATTTTCACATATATAAAATTAATTACCCGAAATCCGGGATGTTACAATGTCGATAGGGACGACTTCTTCTTTATTGGCCCAGACTGCTGGCCATAGCAAGTAGACAAGTGGTATGCTTATAGGCTCGATTGTTTGGATGGCAGCGCTTAAGTTAGCCAAGGTATCCGCGTGCACATTCTTCGTTCTTGGTATTTTCTCGAACTCAAAATGATCAAATGTCGAGCGTAGTTCTGTGGCTACGGCCAAACGATCATTTTTTGATCTTTAGCTTCTTAGGTTCCATCAAGCTGTTATGTGATAGTTGTGAATCACATCGGACTTTGATTCGTTTTATGTTCATACTTGTATATTGTAAAATCCACGTTCGATGACCTGGCGGTCTACGGTGATTGATTAAGGGGACGACGATCTGCAAAACAATAGAAAGGGTCGTGCACTCGGGACATCGGGGTGGTGCTAGCTAAATAGCATCTGACGCGCAAGTTAGATAGCGAATTGTAGTCCTCATAAATCGCTTGGGGACACGGGGCACTACAACCTGCAAAGATAGAACGCACGTGACCTGCAGTACGTCTGGGACACCGGGGTGGTGCCTGCCAGAGTCACTCCGACTATAACGCCCCTAATTTTCTGTAATTATAAAAAGTATTATTAATAATTATTATTAAGTATGCGACAGTTAAGTATACGATTTAAATTGGTAGAATGTAAAATCTCACTTTTTAAAATCTATTTTTAATTTATTACTAAGGGCGTAATTGAAATATTTTTAAACTTTTAACGAATTTGTGAGGACTTAAAAGATATATTTTAAACGTTATCGATTAAAATTGTAATTTATAAAAGTTGAGGGATAAAATGATAATTGTACAGTCCTATGTATAGTCTTCTTCATCCTCGAGCGGTCACTATTTTCTCTCTCTCTTTCTCCATTTTTCTCTCATTTTCTTCTCCATTTTGACTTCAATTTCTGGCCAACTCAAAGCTCCGTTTAAGTCGATCTTGGTATCAATAGATAGCTCTTGCGACATAGAATATATTGATACTAATTTTGAAGATTTTCGTGGCCGTCTGAGTCTCCGATTTGGTGGAGGAAGTGAGTGGGTTTCCAAGTTTGGAAATTCTTCAATTCCAGCGATTCTAGCCGTTTCCAACTCCGACCATCGTTATAAACTTTGAAGAGGGAGACGAGACGAACAAAACCCGACCATTTTTGGAGGTCGTCGAAAAATCGCCACCGGCCGCCACGTACGGCGGAGGTAAGTTTCCGACCTTTTGAACTCAGAATATGGTTCCAAACACATCGACGGACTCGTTTTAAAGTGTAGGATATTATTTTGAGGTTAATTTTATGATATGGTAGCCGTATAAAAATTAAATAATTGTATTCTCATGTAGATTTTATCGATCGGGAGAAGGAAGAGGATAGAGAAGGTTTTAGGAAAAATCCAGGTTTGGTGTACACTAGTTTTAATTTTCCTGAATATTTCGAAATAGTCGAATTTTATTAATTTTGAATTATTTGAATTATACTGATTGTGAATAATATTATGAATTAATTTTAATATGTTATGATTTTATTATTGAGATGTGAAATATCATTGAAAGTGATTTGGAATATATTGTTTTGTGAAATGTATAAAAAAAATATGATTTTGGGGCATTTTGATTTAATATGGATTTACAAAATATATTCGAATACGATTTTGAATTGATATGAGATTTAATATGGATTTACGAAATATATTCGAATACGATTTTGAATTGATTTGATGCAATTTGTGGTTTCAGAAATACATTTGAATATTATTTTGTATATATGAATATTGATGAAATTTGGATTTTGTAAATATGTATATCGATTTGGATTAATTAAAAGTTGATATTGAATTTGAGAAATATTATGAAATGGCTATGATACATATGAACATAGATATGGATATAAGAGATTGACATGTTAATTGGGTTCACTTAGCAGTACTGCATTGAGATTTCTGAGATTTTGATGATTATGATACCACTCTTTGGATTATGTGTAGCCACCGTTGTGGACGGTCCTAGAGTGAAGACATTTCCGTCAGGCAATCCCCGTAGGGTCCGATGTTGGAAATGATGCCTGTATAGGGATACCATTTCATGCTAAAATGGGAAACCCGATTGTATAAACCCGTAATCCAGTCCTGAAATTATGTTGTAAATGTCAGGAGCTCGATATGAAAATAGAAATGTGATTTGAATTGAAACGTGAAATAAATTGAAATGTGATTTTGAGATTATTAGTGAAATTATGAAATTGATATGTTATTTAAAAGTATTTGACTTGATTTGAGCCCCATAGTTGAATATTTATTTATTATTTATATTTCTGATAAATTGATAGAAATTGTTATAGTATTTGTAAATTCAATTATGTGTACACCTACTAAGCAATATGCTTAGCGTGTTGAGTTTTCTCACACATAGGTATAAGAGGTTCCAGAGGAGATAAAGACAGAGAAGAATAAAGACTGCAGGAGTAGAGTCCGGAGTCACATCGATTCTATATATTTGGTAGTCCTTTTGTTTTACTAGAGCATGTATATACAGAAAATGTTTGTATATATTTAAAGAATTTCTGTTGTGTAAATATTTTATTATAACTTTATGTTATTTGAATAATCATAAATTATATTGAGGTAAATTGATTTGAAAAGTCGCACTAAATTTGGAAGGGTACGCAAAAATGATTTGAGAATTTAGAAGTGTTGATTTTTATGAATTTCAAATTGTAAACAGGCTTTGAAAAGTCAGAAAAATAGAGGAAACTCTGGCAAAAATTTTAGAAATTTATTCGGACCATTTTCAAAAGGTTTAATAAAATTTTAAAGTTGTGGTTTTATAAAAGTAAAGCAGAGATTTCAGTATATGGTAACGCTTCCTAATTCGGTCTAAGCGGTTTGGGTCAGGGGGTGTTACACCGACGGTCAAGTTAGTAAATGCTAAGTATATAATGTTCATAAATGGAGATGAGTGGGTAATATTTCCTGTTATATCGGCGATTGAGTTCTCCTTGATGGAAGGAGAGGTAAGATCGAATAAACGGAGTATAATCGGAAGGTTGTCGGAGATGATGAACAATGGCCGGAAAGTGATGTCTGAATACTGATAGCTCTAGTATCTTAGTTTTTACGGTCTCCCCTTCTTTGGAGAATCATCCCTCTTTTATGGGGGGATGATCCTTCTGCCCGTTGAGGGGTTTCATCATTACCTCTCCTTGCTATCTCCCACTCAGGAGGTGTGTGGATGCTTCTTTTGATCTGGCTGTTATGGATTGTAATTATGGTTTTGTAGGACCGTCTTTAAAGTAGATCATGATTTGGTCTCCCACATAACCAAATAGATTCTATGTCGTACGACATATGGATTTGACGATTTTGAACAGACAATCACTATCATATGTCGTACGACATGTCGATTGGACATCGACCTGAGATGCGCATGTCGTGTGACGTAGGTATTCTCCCAAGTCGTGGACACTGGGTTATATCCCATGTTGCTTTTTGGATGTGTGGGGCATTGAGTGTATGTCGTACAACATGGATGTCATACGACTTTTGGGCTCTGGGCCTAACCTTCGAGATATACTTTGGACTTCTGGACTAGATCCTCGTTTATATTTTGGGCCTGACATATTTTGGCTACTACACTGATATAGTCATGTAATAATCAAAGGGGACAAATAATACCTGGTACGAATGTATGTCGTAAAGTATCGAATGGTATATGTTACACCTTTTTATACCCGCAAGTATACGGGATCAGCACAAGTAATAAAGTGTGAGTAAATTATCGTCTCCACAAGGATATTTAGATGTTGAGTACTAAAATTAACCAAGTCTATATCTATTTGAATAAATCAAAATGGTTTGTAAGAAGAAAATTAAAGATGAAAATACATAAACATAAAAATAATTCAAACGACCAATATGAGAGATTAGCTAGGATATTTAAATTCACCTAATCCATCCAGTTGAGTTTTATAAAAGCACATTGTTGCAATTTAATTATCAATGTTGATGATCGTGTTTATCTAATTTAACCAACATATTCTCTCAAATTATGCCGGAGTTATTATTACACATCAATATCTATCTCTCGATGATTATGGCATGTATAACAATTTATTAAGCATCACAAACACATATAATGATCACATAAGTAAATTAGCATATCTCTATCTAATTCTACCTATGGTAAACATTACATCGAGCACGTTGTGAGCGTCACGTTTCAGTTCATAACACACAACCATAATATCAATTAAATGCAGCCATTACATTAAAAAGCATTAAGATTAATAATGTCACTCAACAAAATGATAATCAATCACAATAAATCAAACTATCAATCCATTCAACTTTCAAGGAAAAGGATTCATCATAACCCTAACTTACAAGTTTAAGACATAATCAAAGATTTACAACCAAACATGTTTTTCAATAATAAAAGCAAGTTAAAAGCAAGAAAATAAAGAAGGAAAATGATAGAAAAACTCTAGGTGCGATGAACTCTCGTCCTCCTCCTGTTGTGAATTTCTCTAGCTTCCACTTTCTCCAAATCCAAGCTTAATGGTGAGAATATGGCTTAAGGATTGAATCCTAATCCTCTTGTTTCCAAGGTGATCTTCTTCTCCCCCTTTACCTTTTCTTCTCTATCTTTTTCTCCTCTTAGTGGTCTCTTTTGAGCCCTAGCCGAGCTCTTGGTCGATCCCTTCTTTTTCTCTCCAGTTTTCCTTTTATAACAGGCTTTTTTTTACCTTCCCAGGCATACTCGCGACTTAGACAAGTTACGAGTTAAGTCGCGTGAGTCTTGGCCAAAAACTGCTGAAATTGGCTCATGCAACTTAGACTAGCGATTTGTAAGTCGCGAGTCTGCACACTGCTATGAAATGTGCATAACCACTTCTAGAAACCTCAGAATCACGGACCATAAATTTTTTCGAAAAGTAGACATCTGGACCTATCCAGAAATAAAATGCTCGAAACTCAGTTCATTCTGTGGAATTTATGATGGACTCTGAAACATGACTTACGACTTAACTAGCGACATGAAAGTCGCGAGTCTGCGCACTGTTGCGAAAAGGAGCATAGCTTCCTCTACAAAATCGAAATCATGAACCATAAAATTTTTCGGAAAGTAGACATCGTGAAAGTTCCAGAAATATAAGGCTCTCAACCCAGTTCATCTTGTAAAAGTTATGGCAGCCTCCAAAAGATAACAGCTGTGCACTCCAAAATCTTCGATTTAATCCACCAAGTAATTACGCATAGAACCTTATTACCTGCACACTTGATAAAAACATTAAAAACAACCCATAATTACACAAGAATGGAACACAAGTAAGTGAAGAAAGGTACTAATGAAGGTCCATTTTTGATCAAGAAATGAAGCCAACAAATACCCCCAAATCTTACTTTTGCTCGTCCTTGAGCAAAATCGGAACGAAACAAAAATACAAACAAAACGAAAGGAAAACAAAATAACAAATAACTAAAAACAAACAACTAGCCTAAACCACTTTCGTTGGTAACACGATGGCGCTTAGCATGTAACACAAGCCTTTAAAACCCTTGGTGTCCCTAGTGGACCAATTATAGTCTCGTGAGGGTTTACTAGCAATGATACCCACAAACGCATCTCTGAACATTAAGGAACAATTAATTTGCTAAATGAAACACAATATATTAAGATAAAAGTTAGCAAAAGCAATAAGTAAAATTCGAATGCATCCATTCTCAGAATTTTACACCACTTATCACGCACAAACCAACACTCTGAGAATCTTAACACGAAAATAATTGTGTTAAAATAACCAAGATAGAATTCGCCTCGACGCTAAATCTCTCAGGATAATTCTCTCGAAAATCGTTCAGAACCTAGGCAACATACTCATCAAACACATGCAGAAGGAATTTATGCTCAAAGAAGTACGAATATATATCGCATGTGAAAATCAATTTGAAAAACGCTATTTTATCGCAAATACATCTCATTGAAGGAATCAAATATTATGAACAAGATACCAAAACGCAAGAAAAAATTAAAAGAAAACAAACAACTAAAAACTACTCCCAAACCTAAGATAAATATTGTCCCCAATGTTTTAAAACCTTACGTATGAGGAAAAGGGGCTAACAAAGAAAGAAAAACTAAAAACTATAAATAAAAACTAAAAACAATCTGATAGACACAAAAAAAAAATAATAATAAATTAAAAATTAAACATAAAAAATCAAACACTTCTTTTGCAGTGGTACTCTGGACTAGACAAATCTCAAGTGGCTCTGGAAAGGTAGATGCCTCATCTTCATAAAACAAGTACTTACTCCCTTCCATCTCTACTTGATCAATCTCAATGGGTGGCTTAACTTGCTTTTTAATTTCCACGGCCGTTTCATTGCACTGCTCCATCGATAGGTCATGCTCTAGCCATAAGATCTTTGCAGCTAATATGTTGATTTTATGCTCCAAGCTCTGATTCACCTTTTAAGTTTGCTGAGCAACTTGGTCATTATGTTGAGCAATTCGGGCATAGCTTCCAGCAAATGAATTGCCTACCTGACAATCCGTACTAACATGCAGCCTTCCACATAAGAAACATCACAGTGGTGCTCCATAGTCTATAGTCGGGTAGGGGTTGTTCTGTTGAAAGTATAGATAGTTCCCATACTGCTGTTCCTCATAACGGCTCCCAGCAAATGGATTACCTACCTGACAATCAATACTCACATGCGGCTCACCACATAAGAAACAGCCCAGAGGTGCTTCATAGCCACTAGTCACCACTTTCTCGGTAAGCTCCTGCGCCTCATACCAAGAATACATGTCATGTACAGAAAAAGACATAAAAAAAATTAATAAAAATAAAATAAAATATGTACAAATCCAAAGTAGCTATAGACCTAATTAGTATTAATATCAACACAACTAAAAAATATCCCCGGCAACGGTGCCAAAAACGTGTTACGCCTTTTTGTACCCGCAAGTATACGGGGTCGGCACAAGTAATAAATTGTGAGTAAATTATCGTCTCCACAGAGATATTTAGGTGTTGAGTACTAAAATTAACCAAGTCTATATCTATTTGACTAAATCAAAATGGTTTTAAGAAGAAAATTAAAGATGAAAATACATAAACATAAAAATAATTCAAACGACCAATATGAGAGATTAGCTAGGGTATTTGAATTCACCAAATCCATCCAGTTGAATTTCTTGAAAGCACATTATTGCAATTTAATTATCAATGTTGATGATCGTGTTTATTTAATTTAACCAACATATTCTCTCGAATTATGCCAGAGTTATTATTACACATCAATATATATCTCTCGATGATTACCGCATGTATAACAATTTATTAAGCATTATAAACACATATAATGATCACACAAGTAAATTAGCATATCTCTATCTAATTCTACCTATGGTAAATATTAAATCGAGCATGTTGTAGGTGTCACCTCTCAGTTCATAACACACAACCATAATATCAACTAAATGCAGGCCATTACATTCAGAAGCATTAAGATTAATAATGTCACTCCACAAAATAATAATCAAGCACAATAAATCAAACTATCAATCCATTCAAGTTTCAAGGAAAATGATCCATCAAAACCCCAACTTACAAGTTTAGTTCATAATAAAAGATTTACAACCAAACATGTTTTTCAATTAATAAAGAGAGTTACAAGCAAGAAAATAAAGAAGGAAAGGAATAGAAAAACTCTAGGTGTGATGAACTTTTGTCCTCCTCCTGTTGGGAATTCATCTAACTTCCACTTTCTCCAAATCCAAGCTTGATGGTGAGATTTTGGCTCAAGAATCAAATCCAAAACCTCTTGTTTCCCAGGTGATCTTCTTTGCCCCATTTGCCTCTTTGTCTCTCTCTTTTTCTCCTCTTGGTCCAATTTTTAGAACCCTAACCGAACTCCTTTTATTATCCCTCAAGCTTTCCTTTTATAATAGCCGAAATAGGGCATCCCAGTCACACTCGCGACTTGGCCGCGACTTGGCCAAGTCGCGAGTCTAAGTCGCGCTACCTCTGGAGTTGTGTGAAATTTGTCTTCGCGAGATAGTCGCGAGTTAAGTCGCTTGAGTCTCGGGTTTCAGCTGAATTGTTTGCCTACACGACTTGTCAACTCGCGCGCAAGTCGCGTGTGTCTCTGGATTGCACAGGTTATTTTGCCGTTGCGACTTCACAACTCGCGAGTCTCTCTACCTTTGCTCTAAAAGACTTTGCTCAATTGGCGAGACGTTTTCACATTTTCGACTGAAATCAACCGAATTCTCCGCAAGAACCTAATAATCTGCACACTCATGAAAAATATTAAAAACACCCAATAATTACCCGAGAGTGGAACAAAAGTAGGTAAATAAAGGTACTAATGAAGACCCATTTTTGATCAAGAAATGGAGTAAACAAATACCCCCAAACCTAACTTTTTCTCGTCCTCGAGCAAAATCGGAACAAAACAACAATGCAATCAAAACGAAAAGAAAACTAAAAATAACAAATAAATAAAAACAAACAACTAGCCTAAACCACTTTCGTTGGTAACACGATGGCACTAAACATGTACCACAAGCCTTTAAACTCCTAGGTGTCCTTAGTGGACGAGTTATAGTCTCGTGAGGGTTTACCAGCAACGATACCCACAAACGCATCTATGAACATTAAGGAACAATTAATTTGCTAAATGAAACACAATCCATTAAGATAAAAGTTAGCAAAAGCAATAAGTAAAATGCGAATGCATCCATTCTCAGAATTTTGCACCACTTGTCACGCACATACCAACACTTTAAGAATCTTAACACGAAAACAATTGTGTTCAAATAACCAAGATAGAATTCGCCTCGACAAACACACTCATCAAACACATACGGAAGGAATTTATACTCAAAGAAGTACGAATATATATCGCATGTGAAAATCAATTTGAAAAAGGCTATTTTGTCGCAAATACATCTCATTGAAGGAATCAAATATTATTAACAAGATATCAACATGAAAATCTCTACATTAAAGCTAGACTCCCCAAAAGATCAGCAGGTCTTAAATAAGGTTGTAAAGGGGCTATTGGGTGATAGGTTACAAAAGAAATGGATAAACAAATGCATAAGCTTTCTATCAAATTAAGAGATTACATGACATTTTTCAATACATGAATCATTCTCTTTTATTTTTCAATTCTTATGCCACATTGCTTTGCATGATTCCTTTTGTTTTTTCTTTTCTTAATTTTTTTCTTTTCTTTTTCTTTTTTTTTCCTTTTTTTTTTTCAACAATCATAACAATAGCAACATTTACCTTGACATATTTATTGTGAAATTCATCCATGTAATTATTGTTACGCCTTTTGTGTACCCGCAAGTATACGGAGTCAGCACAAGTAATATAGAATTGTGAGTTCCGAATATCGTTCCCACGAGGATGTTTAGATACTGAATACTGAAATTAACCAAGTCTAACACTATCTAGACAACTAATTCAATGGTTGTGATTTGTAACTTATATTCTAAATGGTCTATAACTTGAAATTAAAAGATCTTTTTATCAATGGTGATGGGAACTAGGGAATCCGATTTCACTAACTAATCCTAATGATATGAGATAATTATGTATGAATGTTCAAGCTAATGATTGATGATCATGTTAACTAGTTATCCGAAATCCTCTCTCAAGGTAGATCGAATCTATTCAACACATACTAACACCCTATCTCTCAATGAATGTTAAATATACGAGAATGCATTAGACATGGAAACATATTAGATCACACAACCTACACTAATATATCTCTATTTGGTTCTTAGGCTATTGTGTCAATTTATCGAATACGTGGTGGGCGTCTCCTTTCGGTACTTAATCCACAATAATAAGATATTGAATATTGGTGATCAATCAATATACAATCAATAAAACATTAAATCAACACTCAATCATATAACTCAAATCATCTAAACATTCATTAATCTCAATCAAAATTTATAGTAAGTTCCATCATCATCCCTAGTGTAGGAAATTAGTTCATAACTAGGAAATAAGAATACATAATATTATTAATCAAGAACAGCATGAATAACATAAGATTAAAGGAAAGAGTATGATAGAAAAACTCTAAATGGCTTGACTCTCGTCGAAACAGATCCGGTAGAGCTTCTCCGTGAACGAATCCGAATCCTAATAGAGATTGAAATCGTCCGGAGAATCGATCCGATGGTTAGTCTCTTAGACCTTCTTCCCTCTTCTTCTTCCTCCTTCTCTCTCTTTCTTGTGTTCTTCTAAAAATTCTCGAGCTCTCTTTTCTCTTTCTTCTCTTTCTATTTATAGAGACACATTAGGGCTGCTAGAATTGCCTCGTCGCGACCAGCCACCGTCACCTGCAGTCGCACTGGCTTGGTCGCCATGCTAGAAATTGCTTGATTTCATCTCACCGCGATGGGTCACCGCGATCAGCAATCGCAATCACTGATCGCGATGCTCACTGGCAAGCTCTCATCATTCAGCACGACCACCTTAGCGTGACCAACCCTAGCGCTAGTTGGTCGCCATGCTGTCTGCCAAAAAACTCATTTTCCAGCGCGACCACCTCAACGCGACCAGCTCTTGCGATGGCTGGTCGCGTTGCTCTTTGCCAGAATTCTCATCTTTCATCGCGATCAGAGTAGCACGACCAGAGGTCGCAATAGCTGGTCGCGCTGCTCCCAGCCAGAAAACACGGTTTTGGACCGAAAATTCCAATCTTCGCATAGCTCCAAGAGGAACACTTAAAACCTGTTCACGCTTAACAAACACATCAAAAGCACCAAAAATACTCAAGAACACAATAAAAAGAGACAATCCAAGGGTTGTAATTATATGATAATAAATAACCGATCAAATACCCCCAAACCTATCTTTTGCTTGTCCTCAAGCAAATCGGAGCACACCATGACTAAAAGCAACGACAAAAATAACTAAAACGAACTAAGCTATATCCATTTTCGTATGATGTAACGATGACACTTAGCATGTAACACAAGCCTTTAAACCTCTAGATGGCCCTAGTGGACGAGTTATAGTCTCGTAAGGGTTTACCAGCTACGGTACCCACAAACGTCCTAAGCTAACCACAAATATAGCTACACATCAAATCAAGCATAAACGCACATGCAAAGACATAAAAGTAGTACAATAATCAGAAATCTAAAATGCTGCCGATAAGTCTAAACACCTTATATCATACAGGAAACTGACATACAATGCATTGATAATCGTGACATCTCCATATCAATAAACTGTTGATATAATTCGCCTTGACTCTAGTCTACCAGTTTTCACTCAATGACACTCAAAACCTAGGCAATCACACTTTCAACTGCATACGACTGAAATTTATGAGCAAATGATTTCAAAATGCATCGTATGCATCCATAATTATAAAGAACGTACATATTTAACAAAGGATCTCATGAAAGATATCAAATGCTAAGAACAGAAAAATTCGTGTATATACATGTCAAATATTACTCTTGAGTTTCCTAAGGAGATCAACAGGTCTTTTTCAGGTTGTAATGGGGCTTTGGGGTGATTAGCTTCAAAAGAACAGAAATCAAGTTCAACTCACTTGGAAACCTCCTGAGAGACTTCATAAAATTTTCAATTTGCACATTTTCTCTCACGACTACCAAATCTATTCAACTTTCTTCCAAATCGTTTTCTCGCCTTTTTCCTTCAACCTCTTTTCAAACCCTTTTTCAATTTTTTTTTCTTTATACAATTCACTCCTTTTTCTCATTTTAGCCAACTTTTTTATTTTATTTATTATTTTATTGGCTATTCTCTTTTTCTGCACATTACCCATATCCTTGTCATCTTTTCTCCTCCATTCCTTCTTACTTACCCAACACTTACACATTTTCCTTTTAATTGTCTCTAGTTTCCAGTGTCAAAGGTAACGTCTTACAATTTTGGCTAGAATTTTTTGACATGTAGGTCATATAACAAAAGGTTAATATGGGAGTGTTTGGCCGCGAATGGGATAGGGAGCACGCAATTACGAATAGAAAATCAAGCTATTTAGGAATTCACACACAATGCCTGGATCATGTTTCCAAAATCTACTCAATTGAACATTCAAAACATATATACAAGATTTTCATAATGCAGTTCATTAACATCCAATGCAAACCTATAGAGATCAATCTAATGACAATAAAGCTCAAGAAAGTGTTTAAGAGTAGAAACAAACATTCCCTCATAATAAATACGCAATAATCTCAAAATCTCACTAAGGGTAGTCTCCACTATTAATCAGAGCTATTAATTGAAAGTTGTCACATATTACAATGCAAAGATGTCAGACCTATATGTTTAGATGCAAAGATACTATCGGCATTATTCTAGCTAACAACTTTGTACACTCACATGAACTAAGCATTTACATATTATTACCCAATTATCTGCAAAACATGCATATGATTTGCTATTCTACAAAAAAAAAACAAAAAAAAAAACACGAAAAATATCAAAAGTTGGTGTACGTGGCGTTGTTATGCCTATGTCTTCCAAACGCAGTTCGTATGAGGAAAGTCTTGGTTTTCAACCTATATACACCAACAAAACAAAACAACACACAAAAGACAAATACACCTCCAAACCTAACTCAAACATTGTCCTCAATGTTTAAAATTAAAGCACAAGGAGACAAAAGCGACAAAGAAATAAACATAAAATAAATATAGGAGTACAAATTCAATATCTAAGACAATAAAATTTCAACAATAAAAGACAAAAACAACCGGGGATATATGACATCATGCGGGTGGAGGTGGCGGAGGAGGTGGACTCGAAGCTCTCGAAAACCTACGGATATATGACTGCACAGTAAGGCCCCTCTTCTGCAAGTCTGAAGTGACAGTCTAGAGGTATTGACTGATATCATCGATGGCTGCATCCTGCCTATCCATCCGCTGGTCAACATGCTACTGCACCTCCGCCATCTGATGATAAAAATGCAGCCGCATATCAGCCATCCATCCTTGGATATCCTCTAAAGCACCCATAACCTAGCCCTACTGAGAACCCTTAGCCTCTCCCTCAAATCGTGCCCGTGAACTGCATGCTGCAATTCCTCTAGTCGCCCTGATAGGTACTGTAGGGGCAGCCTGATCGACGTCATCACTCTCATGAAAGTCGTCAACTGCAGCCAATATGTCCTCCATATCCTCATCTCCGTCTGCAGGTTGACGCTCCGGCTCGGTAAGTCGTGGCATCCCTCGCCCCTTGGCCAAATCATTATATGTCACTTTGTTCAAATTCTGTAAAGGCGAGCGGAGGTACTGCTGCTCGTCTGCAGCATACACATCAATGCCATGAGAAGCACAAATATGCGTGATCAAACACGAAAATGGCAGCACACCCCGCAAATGACGGCCCGCATGGCATATCTCATCTCTGATCAAGACCCCAACATCTAAAGCAATACCGCTCCAGATACAGTGTACCAACTGAGAGGTCTCCATGATAAGGGTCGTGCGATGCTGGACTGGTCGTAGTGAAAAGTCTGAGAATATCTGCCAAAAAGCTGCATCGATTTGAAGCTCATGGTGCTTGATAGGATCAGTGCCGTCCTGCCAAACTCTTTGTCCTGACATACGCAAACTCCCGGCTAAATCTGGGTTATGGTCTGAGAACAAAGATAGCTCAGGGTAACCAAGGTGGAGATCTGGCTGTGGAATGGTGTCAAAGTGAGCATTGATCACTTTTGGAGTGATCCTAATCTGAACTTCTCTGACTTGAACTATACCATGATTATGGAAGTGCGGCGGATACATTATGGCATATTATTCGCCCGATTGGGCATCCGTATAAAATTCCCCCAAACCTGCTGGTCAATATGGGCGGGGATAACAGTTGTGGCCAGCTTTTCCACATTAATGCCTCGCTCCAGGAGAAGTGGCCTCCCCTTCCAAGTTGTCAAACGACTAGGGAACTAGGGGTTGGGATCACCCACATGCTTCGGCTTCTCTTTTTCAGGAATTTTGGTCTTTTTGGACCCTGTCTGCTTTTGCTTGCCTTTACCCTTGGAAGAACATGACGCGAAACAGTTGGGAAACTCTTCGTTGAACTGTTCTAGCCTTGGAATCATTACCATAGTACACAAAATACAAACCACCATAACAAGACTTCAAAATTCAACGGCCACCAAACAAACTTCAATAACTACTATCACAGCAACTACTATCACAAACCACACACTACCACACAAACTTCAACAAAACTAAAGCAACAAAAAAACTTCAACACTTCAACGACCACCACCACTCACAAATAACCCAATCAAAATAAAAAATGGATACACCACAATCCACAAACAATCCTAGGTACTAAATCCAACTCAACTCA
Source organism: Xanthoceras sorbifolium (assembly GCA_003430845.1). NCBI lineage: Eukaryota > Viridiplantae > Streptophyta > Magnoliopsida > Sapindales > Sapindaceae > Xanthoceras > Xanthoceras sorbifolium. The sequence goes on from CM010619.1 coordinate 937,773, forward strand.
ACAAAATCCAAATTACTTTTCTAAAACTTAATTGAAATGAGAAGAAATCAAATACCTTACAAACTTAGATCAAACACACCTTGAAGTGGAGGAGAGTTGAGAGGATTTGAGAGAAAAAATTTGTCGCTAGCACTGTGTGAGGGAGAGATCTGTCGTGCACGCTAGGGATTTAAATCTCAATTCTTCATCACGACCACTCACCATGAGCACGGGTCGCGCTACGTCGCGGTGCTTCTTTTTCTTCTTGAAATGCCACTGTTTGGATAAGTGAAGGTGCAGCGCGAGTCATCGCCGCGACCATAGGTCGCATTAGTCTGCTCGCGCTGACTGCTGGTCTTTTTTTTATTTATCTGGCAGTGAGCACCGCGACCACAAGCCGCATTGCTCATAGTTTAGATTTTCAACATTTTCCTTTTCTAAGGTAGTGAGCAGCACGACCGCTCACCGTGACTATAGGTCGCGATGCCAGGTCGCGTTGCTCACTGTGAAGATTTGCAACATTTTCCTTTTCTGAGGCAGTGAGCAGCCCGACTGCTCATCACGACCATATGTCACGAATCCAGGTCACGGTGATGAGCCTGAAACCTCACTCCTAGCACCTATTAAGGAAAATTACAAAAAAAAATCAACTAAAAATAAGTAAGACATACCAAATCAAACACAATTGAAAAGAACAAAATAAAAACTAAAAACTAATAATCATAACAAAAACAATCGAATTAAAATAACTTAAACCAAATTCAAAACAGTTCCAAAAAATTTGAGAACTTGGGTTGCCTACCAAGAAGCGCTAGTTTATAGTCATAGCTCGATTGTATGCCCTGTCATGTGGAATTTAGCAACACCACCGAGGTTTTGGATGGAATGACAGCTCCCTCTATGTATATCTTGAGTCGTTGCCCATTGACCTTGAACGTTTCTCCATTCAGGTTCTTGATATCCATAGCCCCATGTGGATATACTTTCACAATCTCGAATGGTCCGGACCATCGTGATTTCAATTTTCCTAGGAAGAGTCGCAGGCGAGAGTTAAACAGAAGAACTTTCTGCCCCACTTCAAACTCTCTTTGCATAATATGCTTGTCATGCCATCTTTTGGTGTGCTCTTTGTAGATTCGTGCATTCTCGTACGCATCCAACCGGAACCCTTCTAACTCATTTAGCTGCAAAAGATGCTTTTCGCCTGCTAGCTGCATATCAAAATTAAGCGCCTTCGTTGCCCAATAAGCCTTGTGCTGGAGCTCTACTGGTAGATGACACGATTTCTCACAAACCAACCTACAAGGAGACATCCCAATAGAGGTTTTGAAAGCTGTCCGGTAAGCCAACAGTGCGTCGTCTAGCTGGACCGACCAATCTTTTCTGGAGCTATTCACCATTTTCTCCAAGATTTGCTTGATCTCCCTATTCAAAATTTCCACCTGTCCGCTTGTCTGAGGGTGGTACGGTGTGGTGATGCGGTGAGTAACTCTATATCTTTTGAGTAGTGCTTCAAACTACCGATTGCAGAAGTGCGAACCTTCATCATTGATGACTACCCGCGGTGTTCCAAACCTACAAAAAATATTTTTCTTGAAAAAGTTCAACACTACCTTCGCATCATTTGTTGGAGTGGCTATGGCTTCCGCCCATTTTTAGACATAATCGACCGCAACCAGAATATATTGGTTGTTGAAAGACATGGGAAATGGTCCTATGAAATCAACCCCCCATAAGTCAAATAGCTCGACCTCCAGGATGGGGTTTAGAGGCATTTGGTTTCGGCGGCTGATATTGCCCGTCCTCTGACACCTGTCACAAGAGTCAATAAAGCAGCGCGTGTCTTGAAATATTGATGGCCAATAGAAGCCTGATTGAAAAACTTTTGCGGATGTCTTTGAAGAGCTAAAGTGCCTTCCACACTCCAAACTATGACAATACAGGAGGATATCTCTGATTTCAGTTTCTGGCACACAACGCCTGATTATACCATCTGAACAATACTTGAACAAGTATAGTTCCTCCCACATGTAGTATTTCACGTCGGCGAAGAACTTCCTCCGCTGATGATAGGTTAAGTCTAGAGGAACGATTTCGCTCACCAAATAGTTCACAAAATCAGCATACCATGGGGTCATAAAAGCCTGCAAAACAAAAAGTTGTTCATCAGGAAATGAATCATCTATAGGAGTGCTTACCTTCTCTTCATTGTAGCTGCATTCTAGGTGAGATAGATAATATGCCACTAGGTTTTCTATTCCTTTCTTGTCCTTAATCTCCAGGTCGAATTCTTGAAGGAGTAAGACCCATCGGATGAGTCTCCGCTTGGCATCCTTCTTTGACATGAGATATTTGATCGCAAAATGATCAGTGTATACAATTACATTGGCCCCCACCAAATATGACCTGAATTTCTCGAAAGCAAACATAATTGCCAACAGCTCCTTTTCTGTGGTTGCGTAGTTGATTTGAGCATATTGTCAAAGTACGACACGTATAATAGACAACATGAAGGCGTTTGTCTATTCTCTGACCTAAGACTACTCCCATAGCAAAATCACTCGCATCGTACATTAATTCGAATGGTAACTCCCAATTAGGGGCTATGATAATCGGTGAACAAGTGAGCTCATTTTTCAGCTTCTGGAATGCAATATGGCACTCTTCTGTGAACTCAAATGCTACTTCTTTTGACAAAAGATTGTAGAGGGGCTTGATAATCTTGGAGAAGTCTTTAAAGAACTGGTGATAGAAACCGGCGTGTCCTAGAAAACTGTGGACTCCTCTTACGGAGGTGGGCAGTGGTAATTTTTCAATGACTTCTATTTTTGCCCTATCCACCTCAATCCCCGTTGATGAGATTCTATGACCTAAGACAATGCCTTCCTTCACCATGAAGTGACATTTCTCCCAATTGAGTACTAGATTCGTCTCTTCACATCTTTTAAGCACTAAGGCCAAATTGGCCAAACATACATCAAAAGACGAACCAAATATAGAAAAATCATCCATGAATATTTTGATGAAACGCTCGACCATATCAGAAAAAATAGCCATCATACATCGCTGAAAGGTCACTGGTGCATTACAAAGGCCAAACAACATTCTTCTATAGGCAAAAATACCATAAGGGCAGGTGAAGGTTGTCTTCTCCTGATCTTCAAGTGAAATAGGTATCTAATTGTACCTTGAGTAGCCATCCAGGAAACAATAGTACGCGTGCCATGCCAGTCTATCTAACATTTGATCAATAAACGGAAGCGGAAAGTGATCTTTTCTTGTCGCAATGTTTAGCTTCCTGTAATTAATATACATTCTCCAACCTGTGACTGTTCTGGTGGGAATCAATTTATTATTTTCATTTTTCACTACCGTGATCCCCTATTTCTTTGGCACTACTTGCACCGGACTCACCTATGAACTGTCTGAGATAAGGTATATAATTCCTGTGTCTAGCAATTTAAGGATCTCTACTCGGACTACCTCTTTCATAATCGGATTCAGCCTGCGTTGATGTTCTATTGAAGTCTTGAAATTATCCTCCATCAAGATCTTGTGCATGCACATGGTAGGGCTAATTCCCTTTATGTCGGAGATAGTCCACCCCAATGTTGTCTTGTGTTGTCTCAGCACTCCCAGAAGTTTCTCCTCCTCTGCTTCATTTAAGGTGGCTGAAATTATGACTGGGAGGGAGTCAGATTCCCCCAAATAAGCATACCTCAAATGCTCAGGTAACTGCTTCAATTCGAGCTGAGGAGGCTTCTCAATTGGTGGTATTTTAGGCTTCCCGTGGCTTAATTCTTCAAAATATCTCTTGTCCCCGTATGGCATAGGGGCTGCTGAATTAAGACGGAAAGCATATTCAGCTATACTGTCATTTTCCTCTTCGTCTGTCGCTCCTTGAGACAAGCTTCCAGTGGCTCTTCAGAATTGCTCTTCTGAAAAACCTCTTCAACTAAAGAGTCGACTGCATCAACTCTAAGACAAGTGTTTGCAGTTGTTGCAAATTTTGTGGCCTTTAACACATTGAAAATTGCCTCTTCACTACCCATTCGCAACGTCAATTTCCCTTGCTGCACATCTATTAATGCTCCTCCGGTTGCTAAGAATGGTTTCCCCAATATGAGAGGAATATCAACATCTTCCTCCATTTCAAGCACGATGAAATCCACAGGGAAATAGAACTTGTCAACCTTGACTAGCACGTCTTCAATCACTCCATAGGGATATTTGATAGAACGGTCTGCCAATTGGAGTGTTACACTCGTAAGCTTCACTTCACCCAGACCTAGTTTCCTGAAAATAGAAAAAGGCATCAAGTTAATGCTAGCACCTAAATCACATAATGCTTTAATAAATTCTGAACTTCCTATAGTGCAAGGAATAGTGAAACTCCCTGGATCTTTTAGTTTTTGAGGCAATTTATTCTGAATAATGGCGCTGCACTCTTCAGTCAAGGCGATGGTTTCATGATCTTCAAGTCGCCTTTTCTTTGACAGAATTTCCTTCAAGAACTTCACATAAGATGGCATTTGAGCCAAGGCCTCTACAAAAGAAATACTAATGTGAAGTTTCTTAAAGATTTCAAGGAACTTAGTAAAATTTTTATCATCTTCGTGCTTTTGTAGCCTTTGAGGGAAAGGTACAGGTGGCACATAAGCCTTGACTTCTTGGATCGGTGGAGGTGGTTCATCACTTTTTTCATTATGACGAACTGGTGGAGTGGAAGGTGATTCAATTCTTGCTTCATTCAATTCAACCTCATGTTTCTATATTTTCTACTTACTTCCCACTCCTCAAAGTGATTGCCTTACACTGCTCTTTGGGATTGACTTCAGTATTGCTAGGTAGTGTGCCATGAGCTCTACTATGTGCCTCTCTAGCTATCTGGCCAATCTGTACTTCAAGCTTCTGAATGGTGGCTTAATTTTGTTGTACTACATGGTCAATCTTCACATCCTTCTTCTTCATTGCTGTGTTTTGACCGTCCATCCTGGAATTAATCTTTGTCATGAATTTGACCAGCATGTCTTCTAAGGCTGGTTTCCTCTCTTGCTGATTAGTTCCTTGATTCCCATGAAAATTTTCTTGATTCTGAAAACCAAGCAAAATGGGCTTTGCATTGTTGTTCTGCTGTTGATTGCTCCATGAGAAATTTGGGTGATTTCTCCAGCCAGGATTGTAAGTGTTTGAGTAGGGATTGTTGTATGGTTTGCTGAAGTTCTGTACGTATTGTACTTGTTCAGCATTGCTACTACCTGCAAAAGCATTACCCATCGTGCAATCTGTACTAACGTTTGGTCCTCCACACATGTCACATCCTGGAGTCGCTGACTGAATAGAATTTACATTCCATTTGTTGATTTGGCTTCACAAAGAAGCATCTTGTGCCTTGAGTGATGTGACCTCGTCAACTTCAAAAGCTATAGCTGAACCAACTGCTTTTCTATGACTTGCTCTCTCATTTGCCCACATATAGCTATTTATGGACATTTCCTCAATTAACTCATGAGCAATTTCAATTGGCTTGCTCATTAAAGCACCTTGAGCGGCTGCATCTAACACGCTTCGGTTTTGCTGTGTGAGTCCATTGTAAAATGTCTGCACTACAAGCCAATCAGGTAAACCGTGATGCGGGCACTTTCTCAATGAATCCTTTTATCTCTCCCAGGCATCATATAACGATTCTGTCTCAAATTGAGTGAATTGAGTGATATCGTTTCTGAGCTTTGCTGTTTTCCCTAGTAGAAAATACTTGGTAAGGAAAGCTTGAGTTAGGCCTTCCCATGTTATGAAGGTATTCGGCGGCAGTGAATTCAACCATAACTTAGCTCTGTCCCTCAATGAGAAGGGAAATATTCGCTGCCGAATCGCATCGTCAGACACCCCATTTTACTTGAACGTGTCGCATATTTCCAGGAATCGTTCCAGATGGCTATTTGGATCATCGATTGGCATACCCCCAAACTGAATAGTATTCTGAATCATTTGGATGATTGTAGGCTTGATTTCAAAATTGTTTGCTGCAACTGGAGGTCGTCAAATGCTCGACTGATTTCCTACCATGGTAGGAATGGCATAGTCTCGCAATGCCTTGGCAATCTCTGGATTTACTTGTTGCTGCGCTTGTTGCTGCTGTGCTTGGTCTTCCATAGTAGCTTGCTGTCTTACTTGCCGTCTTGCTTGCCTTACTCTCTGAATAAGCGTTCGTTCGATTTCTGGGTCAAGGGCTTCGAGAGGCTCTAAATTAGTGTGTCTCCTCTGTCTCATACACAGATGGAATTTCCTGCAAAAAATAAAGGATCAAACAAGTAAGAAAACAAGTGTAAAAAGACTTTTGAAGAAAATAAAGAAAATTTCCAAATTAGTACTAGACTAAGTCGGTACCAATATTAACTATGACTAAACCATTCCCCGGCAACGGCGCCAGAAACTTATTACGCCTTTTGTGTACCCACAAGTATACAAGGTTGGCATAAGTAATGTAGAATTGTGAGTTCTGAATATCGTTCCCACGAGGACGTTTAGATATTGAGTACTGAAATTAACCAAGTCTAACACTATCTAGACAACTAATTCAATGGTTGTGATTTGTAACTTAGATTCTAAATGGTCTATAACTTAAAATTAAAAGATCTTTTTATCAATGGTGGTGGGAACTAGGGAATCCGATTTCACTAACTAATCCTAATGATATGAGATAATTATGTATGAATGTTCAAGCTAATGATTGATGATCATGTTAACTAGTTATCCAAAATCCTCTTTCAAGGTAGATCGAATCTATTCAACACATACTAACACCCTATCTATCGATGAATGTTAAATATACGAGAATGCATTAGACATGGAAACATATTAGATCACACAACCTAGACCAATATATCTCTATTCGGTTCCTAGGCTATTGTGTCAATTTATTAAACACGTGGTGGGCGTCTCCTTTTGGTACTTAATCTACAACAATAAGATATTGAATATTGGTGATCAATCAATATACAATCAATAAAACATTAAATCAACACTCAATCATATAACTCAAATCATCCAAACATTCATTAATCTCAATCAAAATTTATAGTAAGTTCCATCATCATCCCTAGTGTAGGAAATTAGTTCATAACTAGGAAATAAGAATACATAATATTATTAATCAAGAACAACATGAATAACATAAGATTAAAGGAAAGAGTATGATAGAAAAACTCTAAATGGCTTGACTCTCGTCGAAACAGATCCGGTAGAGCTTCTCCGTGCACGAATCCGAATCCTAAGAGCGATTGAAGTCGTCCGGAGAATCGATCTGATGGCTAGTCTTCTAGACCTTCTTTCCTCTTCTTTTTCCTCCTTCTCTCTCTCTCTTTCTTGTGTTCTTTTGAAAATTCTCGAGCTCTCTTTTCTCTTTCTTCTCTTTCTATTTATAAAGACACATTAGGGCTGCTGGAATTGCCTCGTCGCGACCTACGATCGCACTGGCTTGGTGGCTATGCTAGAAATTGCTTGATTTCATCTCACCGCGATGGGTCACCGTGATCAGCGATCGTGATAACTGATCGCGGTGCTCAGTGCCAAGCTCTCATCATTCAGCACGACCACCTTATCTCACTAGTTGGTCGCCATGCTCTCTGCCAAAAAACTCATTTTCCAGTGTGACCACCTCAACCTGACCAGCTCTCGCGATGGCTGGTCGCGTTACTTTCTACCAGAATTCTCATCTTTCATCGCAATCAGCGTAGCACGACCAGAGGTCGCAATGGCTGGTCTCGCTACTCCCTGCCAAAAAACACGGTTTTGGACTGAAAATTTCAATCTTCGTATAGGTCTAAGAGAAACACCTAAAACTTGCTCACGCTTAACAAACACATCAAAAGCACCAAAAATACTCAAGAATACAATCAAAAGAGACAATCCAAGGGTCGTAATTATATGATAATAAATGACCGATCAATTATTTTCTTTTCTTATCATCTTAAAATGATCCAAACTAAAAGGGTAAGGCTATTTAATACACAGAGCTTGGTTTTGGACTTATGTAGGTGATGAAAGAAAAAGCTTCTAAGTGTTTGGCTTCAAAATGGTTATTGGAGCACACACGAGGGTATAATGAATTTTTGGCTTTTTAGTGGTTCAACATGTATAGCCTACATCACATCTAATAGGGAGGACCAACTAAAATATAGGATAAGCATATGATATCTTTGATGTTGTTCAAAATATTCAATGCAAAACCTAAATGAGATCAAACTATTCAATCCAAATTGGATATAAGTGTGTATAGAATAGAAACGAAAATACCCTCTCAAATAACACGATATAATCTCAAAAACTCATTGGATAAGTCTCCACTATTTATCCTAGTCACAAAAAGATAAACAGAGTGCAACACAATGCGGTACAAAATATGGCACAAAAAAAATATGAGTGGTCCCAAACAAATTCAAACTCACTGAAAAAGCTAACAATTATGCATCAACGGAAAGCGCACATAAGACAACAATAAAGGTTCAAACAAGTTCAGAATCTAAACTAGACACACTAAACACAGACTAGATGTACGTGGCGTTGTTATACCTAAGTCTGCCAAATGCTATACACGTAAAAGGAAAGTCTAGGTTTCCAACCGATATACGCCAACTAAACACAACAAAAAAAACACAAGAAAAATTAAATGGAAACAACCAAAAACCACCCCCAAACCTAAGATAAACATTGTCCCCAATGTTTTAAAACCTTACGCACAAGGAAAAATGGCTAAACAAAGAAACCAAACTAAAAAAAAATAAAGAATAAGAACTAACAACAATCTAACTAAACACACAAACAAAAACATAAAAATCACAACCAAATACTTCAATATTATTTACATCCAACCAAACTTCCCCCGAACTTAAACATTTTCAACACAAGGCACAACACTTCAAATAAGCTCATGGGCATGGGTTACCAAATACTAAATTACAAAATTGAAACCAATAAATAAGAAAAATAAAAAAATAAAAATAATATATAGATGTCACCTGATCGCTTGAGCTTTTGCCCACCTGCCCCATAATTGGTATCTCTTCTTCAGCTTACCGCACCATCCTAACCAAATGACTGGATGAGAAAACGCCTTTCCCAGCACTGCATACCTCGAATGAGAAGGTATCTTTTTACGGCCCAAGTGCGGCGGCTGCTCAAAATGTAGAGGCGGTTTGGGCTTCCCTTCTCCGAGGTCTACAGAAACGTATGTATCTTGGTGGCTTTCTTCTTTTGTAGTGGTACTATGGACTAGATTAATCTCAAGCAGCTTTGGAGAAGTAGATGTCTCATCTCCATATAGCAAAATCTTGTTCTCTTCCACCCCTACTTGATCAATCTCAATAGGTGGCTCAACTAATTTTTCAACTTCCAAGGTAGTCTCATTGCATTGCTCCATCCGGGTATCCATCCTTGTCATGAATTCGACAAGCATAGCTTCCAGATTTGACTCATTTTCTTGTTTGTTGCCCCATGAAAAGCCAAACATGATTGCCCCACTCATGACTATATATGCTAGGGTAGGGGTTGTTCTGATCATAGTCAAAGTATTCGTCATACTGCACTTGGTCAGAACTGCCTGCATCAAATGGATTGCCCAGCGGATAATTGGTACTCTAATGTGGCCCCCCACAAAAGTAACACTTCGAAAGAGCTCCATAGTCATTAGTCATCACTTCCTCGATAACCTCATGTGCCTCATACCCAGAATAAATTTCCTGTAAAGAAAAAGAAAAAAAAATTAATAAAAATAAAATATATACAAATCCAAAGTAGCTATAGACCTAACCGGTTTTAATATCAACACAACTAAAATATCTCCAGTAACGGTGCCAAAAATTTATTACGCCTTTTTGTACTCGCAAGTATACAGGATCGGCACAAGTAATACAGTGTGAGTAAATTATCGTCTCCACAGAGATATTTAGGTGTTGAGTACTAAAATTAACCAAGTCTATATCTATTTGAATAAATCAAAATGGTTTGTAAGAAGAAAAATAAAGATGAAAATACATAAACATTAAAATAATTCAAATGACCAATATGAGAGATTAGCTAGGGTATTTGAATTCACCTAATCCATCCAGTTGAGTTTCATGAAAGCACATTATTGCAATTTAATTATCAATGTTGATGATCGTGTTTATCTAATTTAACCAACATATTCTCTCAAATTATGCCTGAGTTATTATTACATATCAATATCTATCTCTCGATAATTATCGCATGTATAACAATTTATTAAGCATCATAAACACATATAATGATCACACAAGTAAATTAGCATATCTCTATCTAATTCTACCTATGGTAAACATTACATCGAGCACGTTGTAGGCGTCACCTCTCAGTTCATAACACACAACCATAATATCAATTAAATGCAGGCTATTATATTCAAAAGCATTAAAATTAATAATGTCACTCAACAAAATGATAATCAATCACAATAAATCAAACGATCAATCCATTCAACTTTCAAGGAAAATGATTCATCATAACCCTAACTTACAAGTTTAAGTCATAATCAAATATTTACAACCAAACATGTTTTTCAATGATAAAAGAGAGTTAAAAGCAAGAAGATAAAGAAGGAAAATGATAGAAAAACTCTAGGTGCGATGAACTCTCGTCCTCCTGTTGTGAATTCCTCTAGCTTCCACTTTCTCCAAATCCAAGCTTGATAGTGAGAATATAGCTTAAGGATTGAATCCTAATCCTCTTGTTTCCAAGGTGATCTTCTTCTCCCCCTTTTCCTCATCATCTTTCTTTTTTTCTCCTCTTGGTGGTCTCTTTTGAGCCTTAGCCGAGCTCTTAGTCGATCCCTTCTTTTTCTCTCCAGTTTTCCTTTTATAAGAGGCTATTTTTGACCTTCCTAGGCATACTCGAGACTTGACTCGTGACTTAGATAAGTCGCGTGAGTCTCGGCCAAAAACTGCTGAAATTGGCTCTCACGACTTAGACTCGCGACTTGCAGGTCGCAAGTCTGCGCACTGTTACAAAAACACACATAACCGCTTCTAGAAATCTCAGAATCAGGAACCATAATATTTTTCAAAAAGTAGACATCTGGCGTTTTTCAGAAATATAAGGTTCGAAACTCAGTTCATTATCTAGAAGTTATGACGGACTCTGAAACATGACTCACGACTTAACTCGCGACATGAAAGTCGCGAGTCTTCGCACTGTTACGAAAATGAGCATAACTTCCTCTAGAAAACTCGGAATCATGAACCGTAAAATTTTTCCGGAAGTAGACATCGTGCAATTTCTAGAAATATAAGACTTTCAACCCAGTTCATCTTATAGAATTTATGGCAGCCTCCAAAATATAATAGCTGTGCACTCCCAAATCTTAGATTTAATCCACCAAGGCTCTTTAATTATGCACAGAACCTTATTACCTGTACACTTGATAAAAACATTAAAAAAAATCGACAATTACCCAAGAATGAACCACAAGTAGGTGAAGAAAGGTACTAATGAAGGTCTATTTTTTATCAAGAAATGAAGCCAATAGTATCTGTCATATGGTATTGATTAAAATGCGTCAAGTAGACTATGGCAAAACGTTGATGATGATAATATGAATTGAAGGGTATGTCGTACACTGGCTAGCTTATCGTGTGCTTGAGTAATTTAAACAGAGTAACGAGTCTTTGGAAAGTAAAAAATGCTTGACCCCTTAAAGTGAAGCCTAGAGCTTGTATTTATAGGGGTCTTGACGAGAGGACGGTCGCTCCGGATACTCAGGGATGTCATGCCCCGAGATATCCGAGATTCTTAATATTTTGGATGGTGGCTGGGTAACGCTTAGACTTGGTCAGTTGACTTAGTCAATATGATAACTGTGTCAACATCGTGGAGGTGGTCGCTACGTTGATAAGACCTGTCGACATTCCTTTAGTCCATGTCATCCACTGAGGTATATGTCGTGCAGTCAATAGTTAATCCCGTTTTCGTTGTAGATCATACTGCCGTCGTGACCATCTTAGAGTGCACGAGCACTCTTCTTGTGAGTATTGGGCTTTTATCCATTTTGGAATGCCTTTCGGGCCTTAAGTTTTCTATGGGCTATTTTTGGCCACTACAGTTTGCCTCCTACTCTCTCAGTTCCTCTTCCAATGACCAACCTTTATACAATGGAAACAGTTTTCCTTTTGCTTAGTCAGTCATGGTGCTCTTCATTTTGGGCTTAGCCTTTACTTTACCAGTAGACCTCTTTGTCTTCTTGAAAATAGAAGAAGATAGCTTAGCAACATTTGCTTTGCAGTTCTTACCCTTGGTAATTCATCATGCGTTGGTTACAGGCTCTAGAGGACATAAATTTAAGGTCTTTGCAGACCAAGATTGCATTCGTGCTGGTTCCACTTAATAAAGTTATCCCGATTAATGTTTTGTTTGCGAGGAAATAATAATGCAGAAGATAACGCTGATATATAAAGACATAAATCTAAATTAATATCATTCATTTCATACATTCATATCAAATGCTATAGTTCGGCATAAAATTAAACGTGATGCATGATTATATTTTAATGAACTAAAAAATCCTTAAAATTAGTTTCTATGCCACGATAATCCAACATCCCACAAGTAAGTACCTAGGTAGGGTAGGTCAAATCCCTGCATGTTAGATCGAGACATTCTCAATCGGATAATACACCAGAATAACTCTTTATTCTTATATTATCCAACTATCGCTTTGATTTAGTCAAGACAATAAATTAACAACTTAATTAAGTCCGTTATGAGTGTGACCCATCGTTTCAGAATTCATGAACTTAACTTGAGAGTGCCTAGATAGGCTAGGTCAGTCCCAAAATACATTTCGAAAACCTATCCGTTAGGAAGTCAACCTTGGTATTGACTCTTGTGGACACCCTCTGTAGGGAGGACGAAAACCTATCCGTTAGGAAGTCAACCTTGGTATACACTCTTGTGGACACCCTCCGTAAGGAGGATGAAAGCAAAGCCGTCACGAGGCGCCACTCAAGCCTCACGGTGTTGAACTAACAATGGAGACTGCGAGATATAATGTCATATATCCCTCTCCTACTCACCATTTGTGATTTAGGATTTTCTTTAAACTAAGAATTTCTAAAACTCTATGTTTCTAGTCTTTACTTAGATTCTACGGCTAATATAAAATCAAAGTTTACTAGATATAATAAATTATTCAATTTTAAACTCTTAAAATATAATTTATTATTTCAATTTTTAATTTACACAAACTATTTAAATAACCTAGAAATTAAATGTGAAATTACCAAGTTTTAACTATTAAAACTAAATCACATTATTTGGTCCAATTATGTCATTAATGTTTAATCAAATTAAATTAACACTAAATGGACCTAACTAATCTAATTAAACACTTTGATATATAGATTAGTTATTAATGAGACTTACCAAGTTTTTACTCCTAAAAACTAATCTCATTATATGATTCTTTTTAATCAAGTAATTAATCTAATTAATCTTAATTAATACAAAGAATCTAACTAATCACTTTAATTAAACACTTTAATATCGATTAGTTATTAAAGAGTTTTAATTAATATTACTAAGTATTATTGGAGCTCAAAACTGTGGGTCCATTAGGTCCCCTTGCTAGCCCTTATGGTTGTTGGTAACGAGGATCACAGCAGATTAATTGGATGATCCAATTAATAGTGTTACGAAAGTAATGCGATTTAAATAAAAGAGAATAATTAAATAATGTGATTATTTAAGTAGTTAAATATTTAATAAAATAATAGAAATTAATAATTATGAATTATTAATTCTATTTATTAAATATGAGGTCATGTGATTAAATAATGACTAGGACAAAAGAATTAAAATAATTAGATTATTTTAATAGTCCAAAAGGTCACAGGTTCAAATCTTTAGGGAGATTAAAAATAAATAGGATTTAGAATCCTATTTTGACTTGGTCAAATTAAAATCCTAAAGGACTACTACATAAGTGTCATATAGTTAGAAAAAACCTAACCCAGCACACAAGTGAAAAAGAAAGAGAGTTCAGCTACTAAAGAGAGAAAAGAAAAAAAAAGTTTTTTCTGACTCTCCCCTCTTTTGCAGGATTCGGTTGACGTTCTTTTCACATGACCTCCATCTTTTGCCGTGACATGCCCACATACACGTTGTCAGACCGTGGGTCATAGCTCTGAAGATCTGGTGGTAGATCGAAGAATCAGAAAAAGAAAATCAAGAAAAAAGTATGTAGTTACTAAATTCTTTTTCTGCATATATACAGGAACTCGTTCCTGATTGAAAAAAGTTTTCAATATAAGAAAAATTTTTGAAACCCTATTCCGCATGTTATAAGATAATCAAAATCTTTTCTAAAACTCCCTTTAATTGGTATAAGAGCCTCTGGTTCTAAGTCATGTATATACGCAAAAGAAAAAGAAAAAACTACATCTTTCTTATTTATTGTTATTTTTATTGTGTAGGACAAATCTAGAATGTATGATGTATTTTTATTGTTATAAGATTTGATTGTATGATTATAAAAGCGTAATTGATCGTTAATTTTATGGTGTCATGGGTTCTAGGTTTCGTTTTTTTCGTTTTTTTTGTTAAAGCCGAATCTGTTATTGGCTATTTCGTACATGTTGTAATTAACTTATGCAAAACCATAGCAAACGGTGTCCGATTAAGGTGATTCAAAAATTGAGGGAAAGCAGATATCCGGACGAAGACAACTGCACAAACAGCATTGCAATATAATCTCGGATGCACCCTCACCGTCTGCCACAAGCTGACTGTGTGGCAGACCTGAAACAGGGCAGTGTACTTGTGCGCAAGGGACTGTCATGGCAGGTTTTGGGGCTGTTCTTATAGATTTTTTGCGAGCTATTTTGCTGTGTATTTTGCGAAAATATTGGTGAATATTAACCTAGAAAAGTGGTAGAAAATCAGAGCGAAAAATTATGGGTGAAATGACCTACGAACGCGCGCGAAAGCGTGGCTCGCGCATACCTTGCTTGTGTGCGGCTACGTTGTTGGCAGCCGCACTTTCTCACGAGTTAGGGTTGTTTAGGGTTTTGTCTTGACCTTGGGTACGTGTTAAGGTAACACGTGGACCTTTGGAAAATATGTTTACTTTTGGCAAAAATCAAGTTTGACTTGATTTGGAAAACGAAGACAAGAAGAATTCAACTCGAAGAAGAACTCTTGAAGACAAAGGAATGCCTTGGGAATACAATTGTAATTAGAGTTGTTTAAGTTTGATAACCCATGTCACTCCGTCAATTACGTATGCTTTATTTATTTTCATGTGATGATTATATGGATGTTAAAGTATTGTCATACATATAAATGTGATCTTGATTAGGTGTGCCTACACATGCATAATAATATGTTATGCATAATTGTCATATTATATGGTTTTATTTTAATGTGATTAAAATAGAAAATAATTTCATAAATGACTATTGAATAATGGATTTAGTTTTTAGGTGTAAAAACTTGGTAATATCCATTAATTAACTAATCAACAAATTAAAGAGTTTAATTAAAAAGATTAGTTAGGTTCTTTGCATTAATTACGATTAATTGGATTAATTAGTTAATTAAAAAGAACCAAATAATGGATTTAGTTTTTAGGAGTAAAAACTTGGTAATATCCATTAATTAATTAATCAATAAATTAAAGAGTTTAATTAAAAAGATTAGTTAGGTTCTTATCATTAATTAAGATTAATTGCATTAATTAGTTAATTAAAAAGAACCAAATAATGAGATTAGTTTTTAGGAGTAAAAATTTGGTAAATCTCATTATTAACTAATCAACAAATTAAAGAGTTTAATTGAAAAGATTAGCTAGGTTCTTATCATTAATTAAGATTAATTAGATTAATTACTTAATTAAAAAGAACCAAATAATGAGATTAATTTTTAAGAGTAAAAACTTGGTAAATCTCATTAATAACTAATCTATATTAAAGTGTTTAATTAAAGTGATTAGTTAGATTCTTTGTATTAATTAAGATTAATTAGATTAATTACTTGATTAAAAAGAATCATACAATGAGATTAGTTTTTAGGAGTAAAAACTTGGTAAGTCTCATTAATAACTAATCTATATATTAAAGTGTTTAATTAGATTGGTTAGGTCCCTTTAATGTTAGATTTAATTTGATTAAACATTAATGACATAATTGGACCAAATAATGTGATTTAGTTTTAATAGTTAAAATATAGTAATTTCACATTTAATTTCTAGTTTATTTAAATAGTTTATGTAAATTAGAAATTAAAATAATAAATTATATTTTAAGAGTTAAAATTGAATAATTTATTATAACTAGTGAACTTAGATTTTATATTAGCCGTAGAATATAAGTAAAGAGTAGAAACATAGAGTTTTAGAAACTCTTAGTTTAAAGAAAATCCTAAATTACAAATAGTGAGTGGGAGAGGGATATATAACATTATATCCCGCAGCCTCCATTGTTAGTTCAACACCGTGAGGCTTGAGTGGCGCCTCGTGACGGCTTTGCTTTCGTCCTCCCTACGGAGGGTGTCCACAAGAGTCAATACCAAGGTTGACTTTCTAACGGATAGGTTTTCGGAATGTATTTTCGGACTGACCTAGCCTACCTAGGCACTCTCAAGTTAAGTTCATGAATTCTGAAACGATGAGTCACACTCATAAAGGACTTAATTAAGTTGTTAATTTATTGTCCTGACTAAATCAAAACGATAGTTGGATAATATAAGAATATAGAATTATTCTGGTGTATTATCTGATTGAGAATGTCTCGATCTAACATGCAGGGATTTGACCTAGCCTACCTAGGCACTTACTTGTGGGATGTTGGATTATCGTGGCATAAAAGCTAATTTTAAGGATTTTTTAGTTCATTAAGATATGCTTATGCATCATGTTTAATTTTATGCCGAACTATAGATTTTTATATGAATGTATGAAATGAATGATATTAATTTAGATTTATGTCTTTAAATATCAGCGTTATCTTCTGCATTATTATTTCCTCGCAAACGAAACATTAACCGGGATAACTTTATTAAGTGGAACCAACACGAACGCAATCTTGGTCTGCAAAGACCTTAAATTTGTGCTTACGAAGGAATGTCCTCTAGAGCCTGTAACCAACGCATGACTAATTACCAAGAGTAAGACTGGCAAAGCAAATGTTGCTAAGCCATCTTTTTCTGTTTTCAAGAAGACGAAGAGGTCTACAGGTAAAGTAAAGGCTAAACCCAAAATAAAGAGCACCACGACTGACTAAGCAAAAGGAAAAATGTTTCCATTGCATAAAGGTTGGTCATTGGAAGAGGAACTGTTTACAGTACCTCGAGCAGCTCTCCAATAAGAAGAAAGTGAACAGTATATCAGATTTACTTATCATTAAATTTTGTTTAGTGGAAGATAATTCTTCACCTTGAATAGTAGATTCAGGGATACAAACTAATTTTGTTCTTTTTTACATTGGAATGATTATTGGCAAAAACTGTAGGAGGGGCCCTTCACTATGCACGTTGGAATATGGGATGTCGTTCCAACACGAGCAGTGGGAGTAGTTAAACTACAAATAATTATTCATTTTCTTTTATTGAACAATGTATGTTTCATTCCTGGATTTACAAGAAATTTGATTTCTGTATCCAGATTACATGAAAAAGTTACATAAAGTTTTTTAAATTATAAATCAGTTATCATTTTAAGAAATGGAATGAATGATTGTTCTGAAATAAATGAAAATGACTTGTATGTTTTAATACCATTAATGCATACAACACTGCTTAATACTGAATTGTTTAAAGTTGAAAAACCTAAAACAAAGCGACAAAAGATTTCTCCAGTTGATAACACGTATCTGTGGCATCTAAGACTTGGACATATAAACCTTGATAGGATAAAAAGACTAGTAAAAACTGGATCTTTAAGTCAGTTAGAGATCGGTACCTTACCTGTCTGTGAATATTGACTGGAGGGTAAGATGACCAAGAGTCCTTTTATAAGAAAAGGGATTAGAGCCACACAACCACTTGAGCTTATACATTCAAACATCTGCGGACCAACGAATGTTAGAGCTAGAGGTGGTTTTGAGTATTATGTCACATTTATTGATGACTACTCTAGATACGCGTATGTTTACCTAATGCAACGTAAGTTAGAAACTTTTGAAAGGTTCAAAGAATTCTGAGCTGAAGTTGAAAACCAATTAGGCAAAACAATCAAATCACTACGATCGGATCGTGAAGGTGAGTATCTCGACCGAGAGTTTGAAGACTACATGGTTGAGCATGGGATAGTATCCCAACCCACAACTCCAGGTACACCATGGTAGAATGGTGTTGCGAAGAGGAGAAATAGGACCTTGATGGAAATGGTGAGATTTATGATTAGTTTCTCATTATTACCATATTCTTTTTGGGGTTATGCACTACAAACAGCGACTTACAAACTGAATGTAGTTCCATCCAAATCTGTTCCTAAGACTCCTCTAGAGTTGTGGAATGGTCGTAAAGCTAGTTTATGACATTTTCGCATATGGGGATGTCTAGTACATGTACTGAAGAATAGGAGTGGAAAGCTGGAATCTCGTTCACAAGTATGTTTATTTGTAGGGTACCCAAAGGAAACACGAGGTGGATTCTTTTATAATCCACAAGAAAACAAAGTGTTTGTATCGACAAATGCAACGTTTCTTGAGGAGGATTATATGAGTAATCATAAACCTCGTAGTAAGATTATGTTAAAGGAGCTAGAACATGGTATGACCAGTGCTCAGTCAACACGAGTTGTAGACGATGTTATAATTCCACAAACATCTGATAGTAAGATAATTCCTAGTCAGGATACACTACCACCAAGGCGTAGTGAAAGGGTTATTCGACAACCTGATCACTACTTAGGCATTGGAGAGGCATAGGGTGTCATTTCTAATGATAGTGTGGATGATCCATGGACATTTAGACATGCAATGGAAGATTCTGACAAAGAGGAATGGCTTAAAGCCTTGAATCTCGAGATGGAGTCCATGTACTCCAACTCAGTCTGGAAACTTGTAAACTTACCAGATGGGATAAAACCCATAGGATGTAAGTGGATCTACAAGCGTAAGAGATGAGTAGACGGGAAGGTAGAGACCTTTAAGGTAAGGCTAGTGGCTAAGGGTTACACCCAGAAGGAAGGCATTTATTATGATGAAACCTTTTCGCCAGTAGCTATGTTTAAGTCTATTAAGATACTCTTATCCATAGCTGCCTATTTCGATTACGAAATCTAGTAAATGGACGTCAAGACTGCATTCTTGAATGGCAATCTAGACGAGAGCATCTATATGATACAACCAGAGGGATTTGTATTCCAAGATCAAGAGCAAAAGGTTTGCAAATTGCAAAGGTCTATTTATGGACTTAAGTAGGCGTCTGGATCTTGGAACATTAGGTTTGATACTGCGATCAAGACCTATAGTTTTGAGCAGAATGTTGATGAGCCTTGTGTGTATAAGCGCATCATTAACAAGAAAGTAGTTTTCCTGGTCCTTTACGTAAATGACATCTTATTCATTGGGAATGACGTAGGAATATTGTCAGAGGTAAAAGGTTGGCTTGCTAACCAATTCCAAATGAAATATTTGGGAGAGGCAAGTTATGTTCTTGGAATCCAATTGATAAGGAATTGTAAGAACAAACTATTAGCGTTGTCTCAAGCATCGTATATCGACAAGATACTTGTGCGATTCTCCATGCAGAACTCCAAGAAAGGTAGTTTACCTTCAAGACATGGAGTTCATTTGTCTAAAGAACAGTGTCCTAAGACACCTCAAGAAATTGAGGATATGAGATGAATTCCCTATGCGTCTGCAGTAGGCAGTCATATGTATGCTATGCTATGCACAAGACCCGACATCTGTCTAAGTTTTGTATAGTTAGAAAAAACCTAACCTAGCACACAAGTGAAAAACAAAAAGAGTTCGGCTACCAAAAAGAGAAAAGAAAAAAAAGTTTTTTCTGACTCTCCCCTCTTTTGCAGGATTCGGCTGACGTTCTTTTCACGTGACCTCCATCTCTTTTGGTGACGTGCCCACACACACGTTGTCAGACCGCGAGT
Organism: Xanthoceras sorbifolium; assembly: GCA_003430845.1. Taxonomy (NCBI): domain Eukaryota; kingdom Viridiplantae; phylum Streptophyta; class Magnoliopsida; order Sapindales; family Sapindaceae; genus Xanthoceras; species Xanthoceras sorbifolium. The sequence continues at coordinate 957,868 of CM010619.1, forward strand.
CATAGCTCGGAAAATCTGGTGGTAGATCGAAGAATTAGAAAAAAAAATCAAGAAAAAAGGTATGTAGTTACTAAATTCTTTTTCTGCATATATATAGGAACTCGTTCCTAATTGAAAAAGGTTTTCAATATAAGAAAAAATTTTGAAACCTAATTCCGCATGTTATAAGATAATCAAAATCTTTTCTAAAACTCCCTTCAATTTCACCCATGATTTTTCGTTCCAATTTTCTGCCACTTTTCTGGGTTAATATTCACCAATATTTTTCAGAAAATACATAGCAAAATCGCTCGCAAAAAATGCACAAGAACAGCCCCAAAAAATCCACAAGTACACTGCCCTGTTTCGGGTATGCCGCACAGTCAGCTTGTGGCGGAAGGTGAGGGCGCGTTCGGGATTATTTGCCAATTTCGTTTATGCAGTTGTCTTTGTCCAGATCTCTTCTTTCCACAATTTTTGAATCGCAGTAATCGAACACCGTTGGCTATGGTTTCGCAACATTTAATTACAACATGTACGAAATAGCCAATAACAGATTCGGTTTTAACAAACAAAAAACGAAAAAAGAAACCTAGAACCCATGACACCATATAATTAACGATCAATTATGCTTTTATAATCATACAATCAAATTGTATAACAATAAAACAAATCATACATTCTAGATTTGTGCCTACACAATAATATATCAATAGATTAAGAATCAATAAGAAAATAAATAAAAAAACAAGAAAGATGTAGTTTTTTTATTTTTCTTTTGCGTATATACATGAACTTAGAACCAAAGGCTCTGATACCAATTGAAGGGAGTTTTAGAAAAGATTTTGATTATCTTATAACATGCGGAATTGGGTTTCAAAAATTTTTCTTATATTGAAAACTTTTTTCCATCAGGAACGAGTTCCTGTATATACGTAGAAAAAGAATTTAGTAACTACATACTTTTTTCTTGATTTTCTTTATGTGATTCCTCGATCTATCACTAGATCATCCGAGTTATGACCCCGGTCTGACAACGTGTGTGTGGGCACGTCACGGCAAGAGATGGAGGTCACGTGAAAAGAACGTCAGTCGAATCCTGCAAAAGAGGGGGAAGTCAAAAAAAAACTTTTTTTTTCTTTTTTCTCATTGGTGGCCGAACTCTCTTTCTTTTTCACTTGTGTGCTAGGTTAGGTTTTTTTCTAACTATATAACACTTATATAGCAGTCCTTTAGGGTTTTAGTTTGACCAAGTCAAAATAAGATTTTAAATCATATTTATTTTTAGTCTCCCTAAAGACTTGAACCTGTGATCTTTTGGACTATTAAAATAATTTAATTATTTTAATTTTTTTGTCCTAGTCATTATTTAATCACATGACCTCATAGTTAATTAATAATTCATAATTATTAATTTCTATTATTTTATTAAATATTCAATTAATTAAATAATCACATTATTTAATTATTCTCTTTTATTTAAATCGCATTACTTTCGTAACACTATTAATTGGACCCTCCAATTAAGCTACCATGACCCTCGTTACCAACAACCATAAGGGCTAGCAAGGGGATCTAATGGACCCACAGTTTTGAGCTCTAATAATACTTAGTAATATTAATTAAAACTCTTTAATTAATATTTCACAATTATTAACCTCGGAGTTATTCCACTAAAAACCCGAGGCTGCACTCTCAAAACTGTAGACGTGTTTATACAATCTAAAGTCTCAATGTCCATTGATATAGCTAATTGCATATAGTGTGATCCTCCATAAATAGTTCATAACTAGAGCTGAGTCATAAAGTCCGTTATACCCCTCTAAAAATATTTTTTCCTTTAAGTACCATTGATTCTCTAATGAACAATTAAATCATGTCTTCCTCACGGAAGAAGGAAAGCGCTCATAATCATTCAAGCCCCGAATCAACCATTAAGGGAACTACTTATCTACTTCAATCAAGAAGGAGTAGATTCCACTATTGTGTTCAAACATTCCCAACCACAAGCCAAACCGCAGCTCCAAGATACGGAGGTATTGGTAGAGATTCTCATCAACCTCACTCATGGTAAATCAAAAGCCACGATCTAACCTGAAGGAGTCGATAAGACACTCAGGATTAGGATCACCTATAAATAGCCATCGTTTATCGATTATATATGAATCTCATATACTAACGGATCTTGGTGAAAGATTCATATAAATCGTGGCCCAGTCCTATATGATCTCATCATATAAGGTGCCTCCATTCTCTTGTCAACTACATGAGCAGTCTAGGATAAGACCACCGTACTTTACAGAATGGACCGCAGCATTAGATCAATCACAAACAAAGTACCCAGCTTTGTTGCTCTCTACGGACTCTTTAGATTGCACGTCTCAAAATGAATTCTCTCTGTATCTGACCATCATATACTCATTATGAGATTACATCTTCCAATCTAGGATGTTCTTGTACAATATGAATGTATTACTGAATATAAAATATTTTATGAACTTGAATGATAATCTGAATAATTCTTATTATTTTCTTTAACCATTTACAATTACAAGCTTTAGGGCATAAATCTCAACAATTTCCTCTCTATATGCTTCCCTCTTTTGTGGCTTTTTGGTTCCTTGGAATTGGCACAGCTCTACTATTATCACAATAAAGTGTCATGGGCCTATCTATATCTGGAACAACTTCCATATCACACAAGAACTTTCGGAGCCAAACAGCCTCCTTAGCTGCTTCACAAGCTACTACATACTCGGCTTTCATGGTGGAATCAGCAATGCAAGATTGCTTGATAATCCTCCAAATTATGGCTTCACCACCAAGGGTGAACACTGACCCAGACGTGGATTTCCTTGAATCCTTGTCTAACTGAAAGTCAGAATTTTTATATCCCAATGGAATCAAATTCGAATGGGAATATACAAGAATATAGTTTCTCTTCTCCGAAGATACTTGAGAATATGCACAATAGCAACCCAATGATCCAATCCTGGGTTAGACTGATATCTACTGGCTACTCCCACTACGAAGTAGATGTCGAATCTTGTGCAAAGCATAGCATACATAAGACTGCCTACTGCAGACGCATAGGAAATTTGTCTTATATCCTCAATTTCTTGAGGTGTCATAGGACACTGTTCCTCAGACAAGTGAACTCCATGTCTTGAAGGTAAACTATCTTTCTTGGAGTTCTGCATGAAGAATCGCACAAGTATCTTGTCGATATACGATGCTTGAGACAACGCTAACAGTTTGTTCTTACAATCACTTATCAATTGGATCCCAATTACATAACTTGCCTCTCCCAAATCTTTCATTTGGAATTGGTTAGCAAGCCAACCCTTTACCTCTGACAATATTCCTACGTCATTCCTAATGAGTAAGATGCCATCTATGTAAAGGACCAAGAAAACTACTTTCTTGTTAATGATGCGCTTGTACACACAAGGCTCGTCAACGTTCTGCTCAAACCATAGGTCTTGATCGCAGTATCAAACCTAATGTTCCAAGATCTAGACGCCTGCTTAAGTCCATAAATAGACCTTTGCAGTTTGCAAACCTTTTGCTTTTGATCTTGGAATACGAATCCCTCTGGTTGTATCATATAGATGCTCTCGTCTAGATTGCCATTCAAGAATGCAGTCTTGACGTCCATTTGCCAGATTTTGTGACCGAAATAGGCAGCTATGGATAAGAGTATCCTAAAAGACTTAAACATAGCTAGTAGCGAGAAGGTTTCATCATAATCAATGCCTTCCTCCTGGGTGTAACCCTTAGCCACTAGCCTTGCCTTGAAGGTCTCTACCTTCCCATCTACTCCTCTCTTACGCTTGTAGATCTACTTACATCTTACAGGTTTTATCCCATCTGGTAAGTGTACAAGTTCCTAGACTGAGTTGGAGTACATGAACTCCATCTCGAGATTCATGGCTTTAAGCCATTCCTCTTTGTTAGAATCTTTCATTGCATATCTAAATATCAATAGATCATCTATACTATCATTAGAAACGACACCCTGTGCCTCTCCAATGCCTAAGTAGCGATCAGGTTGTCAAACAACCCTTCCAATACCCCTCAGCAGTAGTGTATCCTGACTAGGAATTATCTGACTATCAGATATTTGTGGAATAATAACATCGTCTACAACTCTTGTTTACTGAGCACTTGTCGTACCAAGTTCTAACTCCTTTAACACAATCTTACTACGAAGTTTATGATTACTTATATAATCCTCCTCAAGAAACATTGCATTTATCGATACAAACACTTTGTTTTCTTGTGGATTATAAAAGAATCCACCTCGTGTTTCATTTAGGTACCCTATAAATAAACATACTTGTGAACGAGATTCCAGCTTTCCACTCCTATTCTTCAGTACAGGTATTGGACATCCCCATATGTGAAAATGTCGTAAACTAGCTTTACGACTATTCCACAACTCTAGGGAAGTCTTAGGAACAGATTTGGATGGAACTACATTCAGTATGTAAGTCGATGTTTGTAGTACATATCCCTAAAAAGAATATGGTAATGATGAGAAACTAATCATAGATCTCACCATTTCCATCAAGGTCCTATTTCTCCTCTCTAGAGCTGTGAGTTGGGATACTATCCCATGCTCAACCATATAGTCTTCAAACTCTTGGTCGAGATACTCACCCCCACGATCCGATCGTAGTGATTTGATTGTTTTGCCTAATTGCTTTTCAACTTCAGCTCGAAATTCTTTGTACCTTTCAAAGGTTTCGGACTTGCGTTGCATTAGGTAAAAATACGCGTATCTAGAGTAGTCATCAATAAATGTGACATAACACTCATAACCACCTCTAGCTCTAACACTCATAGGTTCGCAGACATCTGAATGTATTAGCTCAAGTGGTTGCGTGGCTCTAATCCCTTTTCCTGTAAAAGGTCTCTTAGTCATCTTACCCTCCAGACAATATTCATAGACAGGTAAGGTCTCTTAGTCTGTTTGTCCAAGTCTTAGATGCCACTAGATACGTGTTATCAACTAGAGAAATCTTTTGTTGCTTTGTTTTAGGTTTTTCAACTTTAAACAATTTAGTTTTAAACAGTGATGTATGAATTAACGGTCTTAAAACATACAAATTATTTTCTATCATACCAGAATAAATATTCATTCCATTTCTTAAAATGATAACTGATTTATCATTAAAAGAAACCTTATGAAACTGTTTCAAATAACTTGGATATAGAAATCAAATTCCTTATAAATCAAAGAATGAAATTGAAATTGTTCAATGATAGAAAACAATTATTAAATTATAGTCTAACAACTCCCACTGCTTGTACTAAAACGACATCCCCTGTTCCAACGTACATAGTGAAGGACCCCTCCTCCAGCTTTTGCCAATAATCATTCCAATGTAAAGAAGAACAAAATTAGTTAGTGGCCCCTGAATCTACTATTCAAGGTGAAGAATCATCTTCCACTAAACAAAATTTAATGATAAGTAAATTTGATTTACTTTTCACTTTCTTCTTATTGGAGAGCTCCTCAAGGTATTGAAGACAATTCCTCTTCCAATGACCAACCTCTATGCAATGGAAACATTTTTCCTTTTGCTTAGTCGGTCATGGTGTTCTTTATTTTGGCTTAGCCTTTACTTTACCGGTAGACCTCTTCCTCTTCTTGAAACTAGAAGTGGATGGCTCAGCAACATTTGCTTCGCTACTCTTACCTTTAGTAACTCGTCTTGCGTTGGTTACAAGCTCTGGAGGATATTCCTCCTTAAGCGCAAATTTAAGATCTATGCAGACCATGATTGCGTTCATGTTGGTTCAACTACATGAGCGGTCTAAGATAAGACAACAGTACTTTACAGAATGGACCGCAGCAGTAGCTCAATCATAAACAAAGTACCCGGCTTTGTTCGCTCTCTACGGACTCTTTAAATTGCACGTCTCAAAATAAATCTTGTCTGTATATGACCATCATATACTCATTATGAGATTACATCTTGTAATCTATGATGTTCTTGCACAATACGAATGTATTACTAAATATAAAACATTTTATGAACTTGAATGATAATCTGAATAATTCTTATTATTGTCTTTAACTATTTACAATTACAAATTTTAGGGCATAAATCCCAACAATCTCTCACTTGCACTAAAACAATTGGGACATGTCTCGTAATCCTTAACCCTCTAGGTAACCTTCAAACACTTTAGCCGTCAAGGGCTTTGTAAATGGATCAGCCAGGTTATCTTGCAACGCGATCTTCGTCACGACCACGTCTCCTCGCTGCACTATCTCTCTGATGATATGATATTTCCTCTCTATATGCCTCCCTCTTCTGTGGCTTCTTGGTTCTTTGGAATTGGCCACAGCTGGAACAACTTCCAAATCACTCAAGAACTTTTGGAGCCAAACAGCCTCTTTAGCTACTTCATAAGCTGCTACATACTCGGGTTCCATGGTAGAATCAACAATGCAAGATTTCTTGATACTCCTCCAAATTATGGCTCCACTACCAAGGGTGAATACTGACCCAGACGTGGATTTTCTTGAATCCTTATCTGACTGAAAGTCAAAATCTCTATATCCCAATGGAATCAAATTCGGATGGGAATATACAAGCATATAGTTTCTCATTCTCCGAAGATACTTGAGAATATGCTTAACAGCAACCCAATGATCCAATCCTGGGTTGGACTGATATCTACTGGCTACTTCCACTACGAAGCAGATGTCGGGTTTTGTGCATAGCATAGCATACATAAGACTACCTACTGTAGACGCATAGGGAATTCGTCTTATATCCTCAATTTCTTGAGGTGTCTTAGGACACCGTTCCTTAGACAAATAAACTCCATGTCTTGAAGGTAAACTACCTTTCTTGGAGTTCTGCATGGAGAATCGTACAAGTATCTTGTCAATATACGATGCTTGAAACAATGCTAAAAGTTTGTTCTTACGATCCCTTATCAATTGGATCCCAAGAACGTAACTTGCCTCTCCGAAATCTTTCATTTGGAATTGGTTAGCAAGCCAACCCTTTACCTCTGACAATGTTCCTATGTCATTCCCAATGAGTAAGATGTCATCTACGTAAAGGACTAGGAAAACTACTTTATTGTCAATGATGCGCTTGTATAGACAAGGCTCATCAATGTTCTGCTCAAAGCCACAGGTCTTGATCGTAGTACCAAGCCTAATGTTCCAAGATCTAGACGCCTGCTTAAGTCCATAAATAGACCTTTGCAGTTTGCAAACCTCTTGATCTTGGAATACAAATCCCTCTGGTTGCATCATATAGATGCTATCGTCTAGATTGCCATTCAAGAATGCAGTCTTGACATCCATTTGCTAGATTTTGTAATCGAAATAAGCAGCTATGGATAAGAGTATCCTAATAGACTTAAACATAGCTACTGGCGAGAAGGTTTCATCATAATCAATGCCTTCCTTTTGGGTGTAACCCTTAGCCAATAGCCTTGCCTTTGAAGGTCTCTACCTTCTCGTCTACTCCTCTCTTATGCTTGTAGATCCACTTACATCCTATGGGTTTTATCCCATCTGGTAAGTCTACAAGTTCCCAGACTGAGTTGGAGTACATAGACTCTATCTCGAGATTTATGGCTTTAAGTCATTCCTCTTTGTCCGAATCTTCCATTGCATGTCTAAATGTCAATGGATCATCCACACTATCATTAGAAATGACACCATGTGCCACTCCAATGCCTAGTAGCGATCAGGTTGTCGAACAACCCTTCTACTATGCCTCAGTGGTAGTGTATCCTGACTAGGAATTATCTGACTATCAAGTGTTTGTGGAATTATAAAATCATCTACAACTCTTGTTGACTGAGCACTACGCGTACCAGGTTCTAGCTCCTTTAACACAATCTTACTACGAGGTTTATGATTACTCATATAATCCTCTTCAAGAAACATTGCATTTGTCGATACAAACACTTTGTTTTCTTGTGGATTATGAAAGAATCCACCTCGTATTTCCTTTGGGTACCCTACAAATAAATATACTTGTGGCCGAGGTTTTAGCTTTCCACTTCTATTCTTCAGTACATGTACTGGACATCCCCATATGCGAAAATGTCGCAAACTAGCTTTACAACCATTCCACAACTCTAGGGGAGTCTTAGGAATAGAATTGGATGGAACTACATTTAGTATGTCAGTCGCTGTTTGTAGTGCATATCCCTAAAAGGAATATGGTAATGATGAGAAACTAATTATAGATCTTACCATTTCCATCAGGGTCCTATTTCTCCTCTCCCCAACACCAATTTGCTATGGTGTACCTGAAGTTGTGAGTGAAAATACTATCTCATGCTCAACCATGTAGTCTTCAAACTTTTGGTCGAGATACTCACCCGTACGATCCGATCATAGTGATTTGATTGTTTTCCCTAATTGATTTCAACTTTAGCTCGGAATTCTTTGAACCTTTCAAAAGTTTCCGACTTACATTGCATTAGGTAAACATACGCGTATCTAGAGTAGTCGTCAATCAATGTGACATAATACCTCTAGCTCTAACATTCATTGGTCCGCAGACGTCTGAATGTATAAGCTCAAGTGGTTGTGTGGCTTTAATCCCTTTTCTTATAAAGGGTCTCTTAGTCATCTTACCTTCCAGACAAGATTCACAGACAGGTAAGGTACCGATCTCTAACTAACTTAAAGATCCATTTTTTTTACTAGTCTGTTTATCCTATCAAGGTTTATATGTCAAGTCTTAGATGCCACAGATACGTGTCATCAACTGGAGAAAACTTTTGTCGCTTTGTTTTAGGTTTTTCAACTTTAAACAATTCAGTATTAAGCAGTGTTGTATGCATTAACGGTCTTAAAACATACAAGTCATTTTCATTTATTTCAAAACAGTCATTCATTCCATTTCTTAAAATGATAACTGATTTATCATTTAAAAAACTTTATGAAACTTTTTCATGTAATCTGGATACAGAAATCAAAATCCTTGAAAATCCAGGAGTGAAACATACATTGTTTAATAAAAGATAATGAATAATTATTTGTAGTCTAACTACTCCCACTGCTCGTGCTGGAACGACATCTCCTGTTCAAACGTGCATAGTGAAGGACCCCTCCTCCAGCTTTTGCCAATAATCATTCCAACGTAAAGAAGAACAAAATTAGTTAGTGCCCCTGAATCTGCTATTCAAGGTGAAGAATCATCTTCCACTAAACAAAATTTAATAATAAGTAAATTTGATTTACTTTTCACTTTCTTCTTATTGGAGAGCTACTCGGGGTACTGTAGGTAGTTCCTCTTCCAATGACTAACCTCTTTGCAATGGAAACATTTTTCCTTTTTCTTAGTCAGTCGTGGTACTCTTTATTTTTGACTTAGCCTTTATTTTACTAGTAGACCTCTTCCTCTTCTTGAAACCAGAAGTGGATGGCTCAGCAACATTTGCTTCGCTAGTCTTATCTTTGGTAACTTGGTCATCTATTGGTTACAAGCTATGGAGGACATTCCTCCATAAGCATAGATTTAAGATCTTTGCAGACCATGATTGCGTTTATATTCGTTCCACTTAATAAAAGTTATCCCGGTTAATGTTTCGTTTGCGAGGAAATAATAATGCAAAAGATAACGCTGATATTTAAAGACATAAATCTAAATTAATATCATTCATTTCATACATTCATATCAAAATCTATAGTTCGGCATAAAATTAAACATGATGCATGAGCATAATTTTAATGAACTAAAAAATTCCTAAAATTAGTTACTATGCCACGATAATCCAACATTCCACAAGTAAGTGCCTAGGTAAGCTAGGTTATCCCTGCATGTTAGATCGAGACATTCTCAATCGAATAATACACCAGAATAACTCTTTATTCTTATATTATCCAACAATCGCTTTGATTTAGTCAGGAAAATAAATTAACAACTTAATTAAGTCCTTTATGAGTGTGACCCATCGTTTCAGAATTTATGAACTTAACTTAAGAGTGCCTAGGTAGGCTAGGTCAGTCCCAAAATACATTTCGAAAACCTATCCGTTAGGAAGTCAACCTTGGTATTGACTCTTGTGGACACCCTCCATAGGGAGGACGAAAGCAAAGCCGTCACGAGGCGCCACTCAAGTCTCACGGTGTTGAACTAACAATGGAGACTGCGGTATATAATGTCATATATCCCTCTCCCACTCACTATTTGTAATTTAGGATTTTTTTTTAAACTAATAGTTTTTAAAACTCTATGTTTCTAGTCTTTACTTAGATTCTATGGCTAATATAAAATCTAAGTTTACTAGTTATAATAAATTATTCAATTTTAACTGTTAAAATATAATTTATTATTTCAATTTTTAATTTACATAAACTATTTAAATAAACTACAAATTAAATGTGAAATTACCAAGTTTTAACTATTAAAACTAAATCACATTATTTGGTCCAATTATGTCATTAATGTTTAATCAAATTAAATCTAACATTAAATGGACCTAACTAATCTAATTAAACACTTTAATATATAGATTAGTTATTAATGAGACTTACCAAGTTTTTACTCTTAAATACTGATCTCATTATTTGGTTCTTTTTAATTAAGTAATTAATCTTATTAATCTTAATTAATGTAAGAACCAAACTAATCAATTTAATTAAACTCTTTAATTGGTTGATTAGTCATTAATGAGATCTACCAAGTTTTTACTCTTAAAAACTAATCTCATTATTCGATTCTTTTTAATCAAGTAATTAATCTAATTAATCTTAATTAATACAAAGAATCTAACTAATCACTTTAATTAAACACTTTAATATAGATTAGTTATTAATGAGATTTACCAAGTTTTTACTCCTAAAAACTAATCTCATTATTTGGTTCCTTTTAATTAACTAATTAATCCAATTTATCTTAATTAATGATAAGAACCTAACTAATTTTTAATTAAACTCTTTAATTTGTTGATTAGTTAATTAATGGATATTACCAAGTTTTTACTCCTAAAAACTAAATCCATTATTTAATTGTCATTTATGAAATTGTTTCCTATTTTAATCACATTTAAATAAAACAATATAATGTGACAATTATGCATGACATATTATTATGCATGTGTAGACGCACCTAATCTAAATGACATTCATTATGTATGACAATGCTTTAACGTCCAAATAATCATCACATGAAAATAAATAAAGCATACGTAATTGACCGAGTGACATGGGTTATCTAACTTAAACAACTCTAATTACAATTGTATTCCCAAGGCATTCCTTGGTCTTCAAGAGTTCTTCTTCAAGTTGAATTCTTCTTGTCTTCGTTTTTCTAATCAAGTCAAACTTGATTTTTGTCAAAAGTCAACATCTTTTCCAGAGATCCACGTGTTACTTTAACACGCACCCTAGGTCAAGAAGAAACCCTAAATAACCCTAACGCGTGAGAAAGTGCGTCTGCCAGCAGTGTAGGCGCACGCACACAAGGTGCGCTCAGCCCTCGCGCGAGCCACACTTTCGTGAGCGTTCTTGGGTTGTTTTGCCTATGGTTTTCCACTCCAATTTTCTGTACTTTTTTCAGAAAATATTCAACAATATTTTTCCAAAAAAATCAGTAAAAAACAGCCCTACCGCAAACGCGACAGCAGCTGCCCGCGCTGGGCGCACTGCCGCAGCCGCTGGGAGCTCGCGCTCGTTGGGCGCATGCGGCTGCTGGGGAGAGCGCTAGCGTGCGCGACCGCTAGTGAGCGAGAGCGCGCGGCCGCTTCCCATGGGCCTGTGTAATCGATTTTTTTTTATTTTCTTCTTCGTATCATCCGTTTCTTCGACTCTTCGTAGGGCAGATCGATTACAAGAATAACAATAAAAAAATATACAAAAAAAACTGTTGCCATAAACAGTTGGCCAAAAAATAAAAATTCATCCTATAACCCATTCACCATTTAATTAACGACCAACTACACTTTTAAAATTATAAAATCAAATTATATAGCAATAAAAACAAATTATACATTCTAGATTTGTGCCTACACAATAATATATCACAGATCAAGAATAAAAATAAAAATAAAAATAAACAAGAAATATGTACTTTTTCTTTTTCTTTTACTATATACAAAAACTTAGAACTAATGGCTCTGATACCAATTGTAGAGAGTTTTAGAAAATATTTTGATTATCGTATAACATGCGGAATTGGGTTTCAAATATTTTTCTTATATTGAAAACTTTTTTCAATCAGGAACGAGTTCCTGTATATACGCAGAAAAAGATTTTAGAAACTACATATCTTTTTCTTGATTTTCTTTTTCTGATTCTTCGATCTACCACCAGATCTTCCGAGCTATGACCCACGGTCTGACAACGTGTGTGTGGGCATGTCACAACAAGAGATGGAAGTCACGTGAAAAGAACGCCGGCCGAACCCTGCAAAAGAGAGGAGAGTCAGAAAAAACATTTTTTTTTTCTTTTCTCTCTTTAGTGGCCGAACTCTCTTTCTTTTTCACTTGCGTGCTAGGTTAGGTTTTTTTTCTAACTATATAACACTTATATAGTAGTCCTTTAGGGTTTTAATTTGACCAAGTCAAAATAGGATTCTAAATCCTATTTATTTTTAGTCTCCCTAAAGACTTGAACCTGTGACCTTTTGGACTATTAAAATAATTTAATTATTTTAATTCTTTTGTCCTAGTCATTATTTAATCACATGACCTCATATTTAATAAATAGAATTAATAATTCATAATTAATAATTTATATTATTTTATTAAATATTTAATTATTCTCTTTTATTTAAATCGCATTACTTTCGTAACACTATTAATTGGACCATCCAATTAATCTACTGTGACCCTCGTTACCAACAACTATAAGGGCTAGCAAGGGGACCTAATGGACCTACAGTTTTGAGCTCCAATAAAACTTAGTAATATTAATTAAAACCCGAAGCTGCACTTTTAAAACTATAGACGTGTTTATACAATCTGAAGTCTCAGTGTCCATTGATATAGCTAATTGCATATAGTGTGATCCTCCACAAATAGTTCATAACTAGAGCTGGGTCATAAAATCCGTTATACCCCTCTAGAAATATCTTTTCCTTTAAGTACCATTGATTCTCTAATGAACAATTAAATCCTGTCTTCCTCACGGAAGAAAGAGAGCGCTCATAATCGTTCAAGCCCTGAATCAACCCTTAAGGGAACTACTCATCTACTTCAATCAAGAAGGAGTGGATTCCACTATTGTGTTCAAACCTTCCCAGCCATAAGCCAAACCGCAGCTCCAAGATACGGAGGTATTGGTTGAGATTCTCATCAACCTCACTCATGGTAAATCAAAAACCACGATCTAACCTGAAGGAGTCGATAAGACACTCATGATTAAGATCGCCAATAAATAGCCATCGTTTATCGATTATATATGAATCTCATCTACTAACGGATCTTGGTAAGAGATTTATATAAATCGTGGCCCAATCCTAGACTTTAAGTCATTCTTATTTGTCAGGATCTTCCATTGCATGTCTAAATTTCAATGGATCATCTACACTATCATTAGAAACGACACCCTGTGCCTCTCCAATGCCTAAGTAGTGATCAGGTTGTCGAACAACCCTTCTACTACGCCTCGGCAGTAGTGTATCCTGACTAGGAATTATCTGACTATCAGATGTTTGTGAAATAATAACATCGTCTACAACTCTGGTTGACTGAGCACTGGTCATACCAGGTTCTAGCTCCTTTGACACAATCTTACTATGAGGTTTATGATTACTCATATAATCCTCCTCAAGAAACGTTGCATTTGTCGATACAAACACTTTGTTTTCTTGTGGATTATAAAAGAATCCACCTCGTGTTTCCTTTGGGTACCCTACAAATAAACATACTTATGAACAAGGTTCTAGCTTTCCAAGCCTATTCTTCAGTACATGTACTGGATATCCCCAGATGCGAAAATATTGTAAAGTAGCTTTATGACCATTCCACAACTCTAGGAGAGTTTTAGGAATAGATTTGGATGGAACTACATTCAATATATTAGTCGTTGTTTGTAGTGCATATCCCCAAAAAGAATATGGTAATTATGAGAAACTAATCATAAATCTCACCATTTCCATCAGGGTCTAATTTCTCCTCTCCGTAATACCATTCTACTATGGTGTACCTGGAGCCGTGAGTAGGGATACTATCCCATGTTCAACCATGTGGTCTTCAAACTCTTGGTCGAGATACTCACCCTCACAATCTGATTGTAGTGATTTGATTGTTTTGCCTAATTGATTTTCAAATTCAGCTCGGAATTCTTTGAATCTTTTAAAATTTTTCGACTTATGTTGCATTAGGTAAACATACGCGCATCAATAAATGTGATATAATACTCATAACCACCTCTAGCTCTAACATTCATTGGTCCGCAGACGTCTGAATGTATAAGCTCAAGTGGTTGCGTGGCTCTAATCCCTTTTCTTATAAAAGATCTCTTGGTCATCTTACCTTCCAGACAATATTTAAAGACAGGTAAGGTACCGATCTCTAACTAACTTAGAGATTAGCTTTTTACTAGTCTATTTATCCTATCATGATTTATATGTCCAAGTCTTAGATGCCATACATACCTGTCATCAACTGGAGAAATCCTTTGTCGCTTTGTTTTATGTTTTTTAACTTTAAACAATTCAGTATTAAGGAGTGTTGTATGCATTAATGGTCTTAAAACATACAAGTCATTTTCATTTATTTCAGAACAATCATTCATTCCATTTCTTAAAATGATAACTGATTTATCATTTAAAAAACTTTATGAAACTTTTTCATGTAATCTGGATACAGAAATCAAACTCCTTGTAAATCTAGGAATGAAACATGCATTGTTCAATAAAAGAAAATGAATAATTATTTGTAGTCTAACTACTCCCACTGCTCGTGCTGGAATGACGTCCCCTGTTCTAACGTGCATAGTGAAGGACCCCTCCTCCAGCTTTTGCCAATAATCATTTCAATATAAAGAAGAACAAAATTAGTTAATGCCCCTGAATCTACTATTCAAAGTGAATAATCATCTTCCACTAAACAAAATTTAATGATAAGTAAATCTGATTTACTTTTCACTTTCTTCTTATTGGAGAGCTGCTCGAGGTACTGTAGATAGTTCCTCTTCCAATGACTAACCTCTTTGCAATGGAAATATTTTTTCTTTTGCTCAGTCAGTCGTGGTGCTCTTTATATTTGGCTTAGCCTTTACTTTACCAGTAGACCTCTTCGTTTTCTTGAAACCAGAAGAAGATGGCTTAGCAACATTTGCTTTGCCGGTCTTACCCTTGTAATTGGTCATGTGTTGGTTACAGGCTCTGTAAGACATTCCTCCATAAGCACATATTTAAGGTCTATGCTGACCATCATTGCATTCATATTGGTTCCACTTAATAAAGTTATCCCGGTTAATGTTTTGTTTGCGAGGAAATAATAATGCAGAAGATAACGCTGATATTTAAGACATAAATCTAAATTAATATCATTCATTCATACATTTATATCAAATGTTATAGTTCAGCATAAAATTAAACATGATGCATGAGCATAATTTTAATGAACTAAAAAATCCTTAAAATTAGTTGCTATGCCACGATAATCCAACATCCCACAAGTAAGTGCCTAGGTAGGCTAGGTCAAATCCCTGCATGTTAGATCGAGACATTCTCAATCGAATAATACACCAGAATAACTCTTTATTCTTATATTATCCAACCATCGCTTTGATTTAGTCAGGACAATAAATTAACAACTTATTTAAGTCCTTTATGAGTGTGACCCATCGTTTTCGAATTCATAAACTTAACTTGAGAGTACCTAGGTAGGCTAGGTCAGTCCCAAAATACATTCCGAAAACCTATCCGTTAGGAAGTCAACCTTGGTATTGACTCTTGCGGACACCCTTCGTAGGGAGGACGAAAGCAAAGCCGTCACGAGGCGCCACTCAAGCCTCACAGTGTTGAAATAACAATGGAGACTGCAGGATATAATGTCATATATCCCTTTCCCACTCACTATTTGTAATTTAGGTTTTTCTTTAAATTAAGAGTTTCTAAAACTCTATGTTTCTAGTCTTTACTTAGATTCTACGGCTAATATAAAATCTAAGTTCACTAGTTATAATAAATTATTCAATTTTAACTCTTAAAATATAATTTATTATTTCAATTTCTAATTTACATAAACTATTTAAATAAATTAGAAATAAAATGTGATATCACTAAGTTTTAACTATTAAAACTAAATCACATTATTTGGTCCAATTATGTCATAATGTTTAATCAAATTAAATCTAACATTAAATGGACCTAACTAATCTAATTACTTTAATATATAGATTAGTTATTAATCAGACTTAACATGTTTTTACTCCTAAAATCTAATCTCATTATATGATTCCTTTTAATCAAGTAATTAATCTAATTAATCTTAATTAATACAAAGAATCTAACTAATCACTTTAGTTAAACACTTTAATATAGATTAGTTATTAATGAGATTTACCAAGTTTATACTCCTAAAAACTAAATCCATTATTTAATTATGCATGACATATTATTATGATAAGAACCTAACTAACTAATTTTTAATTAAACTCTTTAATTTGTTGATTAGTTAATTAATGGATATTACCAAGTTTTTACTCCTAAAAAGTAAATCCATTATTTAATTGTCATTTATGAAATTGTTTCCTATTTTAATCACATTAAAATAAAATAACATAATATGACAATTATGCATGACATATTATTATGCATGTGTAGGCACACCTAATCTAGATAACATTTATATGTATGACAATACTTTAACATCCATATAATCATCACATGAAAATAAATAAAGCATGCGTAATTGACCGAGTGACATGGGTTATCTAACTTAAACAACTCTAATTACAATTGTATTCCCAAGGCATTCCTTGTTCTTCAAGAGTTCTTCTTCGAGTTGAATTCTTCTTGTCTTCGTTTTCCTAATTAAGTCAAACTTGATTTTTGTCAAAATTCAACATCTTTTCCAGAGGTTCACATGTTACTTTAACACGCACCCTAGGCCAAGGCGAAACCTTAAACAATCCTAACGCGTGAGAAAGTGCGGCTGCCAGATTTTTCACACATGATTTTTCGCTCCGATTATCTACCACTTTTCTGGGTTAATATTCACCAATATTTTCTAGAAAATACAAAGCAAAATCGCTCACAAAAAATCCACAAGAACAGCCCCAAAACCTGTCATGACAGTCCCTTGCACACAAGTACACTGCCCTATTTCGGGTCTGCCGCACAGCCAGCTTGTGGCAGAAGGTGAGGGCGCGTCTGGGATGATTTGTCAATCTGGTTTTGAAACGCCGTAATCGGATACTGTTTGCTATGGTTTCGTAACATTTAATTACAACATGTACGAAATAGCCAATAACAGATTCGGCTTTAACAAACAAAAAACAAAAAAAAAACTTAGAACCCATGACACCATATAATTAACGATCAATTACGCTTTTATAATCATACAATCAAATCATATAATAATAAAACAAATCATACATTCTAGATTTGTGCCTACAAAATAATATATCAATAGATCAAGAATCAATAAGAAAAATAAAAAAATAAGAAAGATGTAGTTTTTTCTTTTTCTTTTGCGTATATACATGAACTTAGAACCAAAGTCTCTGATACCATTTGAAAGGAGTTTTAGAAAAGATTTTGATTATCTTATAACATACGGAATTGGGTTTTTAAAAAATTTCTTATATTGAAAACATTTTTCAATCAGGAACGAGTTCCTGTATATATGCAGAAAAAGAATTTAGTAACTACATACCTTTTTCTTGATTTTCTTTTTCTGATTCTTCGATCTACCACCAGATCTTATGAGCTATGACCCGCGGTCTGACAACGTGTGTGTGGGCATATCACGATAAGAGATGGAGGTCACGTGAAAAGAACGTCAGCCGAATCCTGCAAAAGAGGGGAGAATCAGAAAAAACTTTTTTTTCTTTTCTCTCTTTAGTGGCTGAACTCTCTTTCTTTTTCACTTATGTGCTAGATTAGGTTTTTTCCTAACTATATGACACTTATATAGTAGTCCTTTAGGGTTTTAGTTTGACCAAGTCAAAATAGGATTCTAAATCCTATTTATTTTTAGTCTCCCTAAAGACTTGAACCTGTGACCTTTTGGACTATTAAAATAATCTAATTATTTAATTCTTTTGTCCTAGTCATTATTTAATCACATGACCTCATATTTAATAAATAGAATTAATAATTCATAATTATTAATTTTTATTATTTTATTAAATATTTAATTAATTAAATAATCACATTATTTAATTATTCTCTTTTATTTAAATCGCATTACTTTCGTAACACTATTAATTGGACCATCCAATTAATCTACCGTGACCCTCGATACCAACAACCATAAGGGCTAGCAAGGGGACCTAATGGACCCACAGTTTTGAGCTCCAATAATACTCAGTAATATTAATTAAAACTCTTTAATTAATATTTCACGATTATTAACCTCGGAGTTATTCCACTAAAAACCCGAGGCTGCACTCTCAAAACTGTAGACATGTTTATACAATCTGAAGTCTCAGTGTCCATTGATATAGCTAATTTCATATAGTGTGATCCTCCACAAATAGTTCATAACTAGAGTTGGGTTATAAAGTCCGTTATACCCCTCTAGAAATATCTTTTCCTTTAAGTACCATTAATTCTCTAATGAACAATTAAATCTTGTCTTCCTCACGGAAGAAGGAGAGCGCTCATAATCGTTCAAGTCCCGAATCAACCCTTAAGGGAACTACTCATCTACTTCAATCAAGAATGAGTGGATTCCACTATTGTGTTCAAACCTTCCCAGCCACAAGCCAAACCGCAGCTCCAAGATACGGAGGTATTGGTCGAGATTCTCATCAACCTCACTCATGGTAAATCAAAAGCCACGATCAAACCTGAAGGAGTCGATAAGACACTCAGGATTAAGATCACCTATAAATAGCCATCGTTTTATCGATTATATATGAATCTCATCTATTAACGGATCTTGGTGAAAGATTCATATAAATCGTGGCCCAGTCCTATATGATCTCATCATATAAGGTGCCTCCATTCTCATGTCAACTACATGAGCGGTCTAGGATAAGACCACCGTACTTTACAGAATGGACCGCAGCAGTAGATCAATCACAAACAAAGTACCCAGCTTTGTTGCTCTTTATGGACTCTTTAGATTGCACGTCTCAAAATGAATCCTCTCAGTATATGACCATCATATACTCATTATGAGATTACATCTTGCAATCTAGGATATTCTTGCACAATACGAATGTATTACTAAATATAAAATATTTTATGAACTTGAATGATAATCTGAATAATTCTTATTATTTTCTTTAACCATTTACAATTACATGCTTTAGGGCATAAATCCCAACACCAACTACTTTGTGTTTCTATGGGGACGACTTCTTCTTTGTTTACCCAGACCGCTAGTTACTGTAGATATACCAGCGGTATGTTCTTAGGTTCAACTGTTTGAATTGCTGAACCCAAGTTGGCTAAGGCATCTGCGTGAGCATTCTCTGTCCTTGGTATTTGTACTAGTTCGAACTGCTCGAAAGTGGTGCGCAGTTTGGAGGCGACGGCTAAATATGCAATCATCTTTGGGTCCTTGGCTTGATAAGTTCCCTCGATTATCGTGCGATCAGTTGCAAATCGCGCTGAACGCTTAACCGTTTGATCCCCATGCTTGTGGCCAATGTTAATCAAGAGATGAGGGCTTCATATTCTGCCTCGTTGTTCATGGCCTTGAATCCACATCTAATCGACTGCTCAACAATGTCACCTTTTAGTGATTATAATACCAAACCTAGCCCACTACCTGTGGAGTTGCTTAATACGTCGATTGAAAGTGTCCAACTGCTGGTTGCCGCCTCTGTTAGAGAGAGTGTTTCCTGTTATGCTAACGAGAGTATTTTCGGAGTGAAGTTGGCGACGAAGTCTGCTAGTACTTGGGACTTGATTGCCGTCCGTGGCTGATATGTTATGTCATGCACACTTAGCTCTATCGCCTATTTTGTTACTCGACCGGACAACTCAGGTTTGTGTAAGTCGTTCCTCAAGGGGAATGTCATGAGCACCACGATAGGAGAACATTGAAAATGAGGTTGTAGCTTCCTAGCTGCAGATGTCAATGCCAGGGCTACTTTTTCCATCTGACTATATCTTTTCTCTGCGTTGAGTAGTGTCATGCTGGTGTAATAGACTGGAGGCTGTTTTTGCTCAACGTTGCGCACTAGTACCACACTAACCGCTGTTTTAGATACTGCCAAATACACGTAAAATGTTTCACCATTTATAGGCTTTGACAATAGTGGAGGGATCGACAGATATGTCTTCAACTGCTAAAGTGCGACTTCGCATTTTTCCGTCCACTCGAAGTTTTTGTTCTTCCTCAACGTGTCGAAGAAGGGTTGGCATCTTTCGGACGACTTGGAGATGAAACGATTGAGCACTGCGATCCGTCCGGTGAGTTTTTAACTTCCTTCACTGATCGTATGAGGGAATCCACATGATTGATTGGATCTGATCAGGATTGGCTTCAATTCCCCTGTGGATGACTAGGTAACTAAGAAATTTACCGGATGTAGTCGTCAAAAATAGCCCAAAAGTTTTAGACCCAAAAGACAGCCCAAAACCATAAAAAACAAGTCCAGCGCACGACAAACCCAGCAGTCAACAGCTCAATGCACAACCAAATGGACAACATCTCAGTGCACGACCCCTCAGCGACCAGGCAACTGACTCAGTCATCTATTGACTCAGTCAGTTGACTTAGTCTAACTTCCCCAATCAAAATAGGCTCCGAGATATCAGGAATTCCAGATATCTCGAGGCACGACATCCATTGAGATATATATGTAACGGATACCCCAAACCCCTTAAATAAAGCCTCATGGTTTCATTTTCAAGGGGACGTATCTTGACACAAAAGCTATCATTCTGACATTAAGCATTTTCTTACTATTGAGAAACTCATTATTCTAAGCAATTACTCTAGCACACGACACGCTAGCCAACAACGCCACGACATATCCTCCAACTGCATCATTGTTACCAATGCATAATCGAAGTATACTTGAAACATATCATCTTCTACTCGACGACAATCAAAGTACCGCACGACGTGCTTATATACGAGTGTTCTCTAAGCGTACTACCTACGCTTGACATTTCAAACCATCGTCTATCGCACGACGCAATCCTAAGATCAGCTACGCAAGACGTAGCCTCCTCTGATATCAATACCACTCGACATATGTCACAGACCGCATGACATACATCACATACTGCACGACATTCATCTTGCTTGTCTTTTCCCTTTTAGATTCACATTCTAACTTGGGCATTGGAGGTTATTTAGCTGGCACCACCTCGGTGTCCCAAGAGCACGACACTCTTCTTGTTGTTTTGTAGGTCGTTGTTACGCTTTTTTGTACCCACAAGCATACGGGGTCGGCACAAGTAATAAAGTGTAAGTAAATTATCGTCGCTACAGGGATATTTAAGTGTTGAGTACTAAAATTGACCAAATTTATATCTATTTGAATAAATCAAGAGTGGTTTGTAAGAAGAAGATTAAAAATGAAAATACATAAATATAAAAATAATGCAAACGACCAATATGAGAGATTAGTTAGGGTATTTGAATTCACCTAAACCATCCAGTTGAGTTTCATGAAAGCACATTATTGCAATTTAATTATCAATGTTGATGATCGTTTATCTAATTTAACCAACATATTCACTTGAATTATGCCGGAGTTATTATTATACATCAATATCTATCTCTCGATAATTATCGCATGCATAACAATTTATTAAGCATCATAAACACATATAATGATCACACAAGTAAATTAGCATATATCTATCTAATTTTACCTATGGTAAACATTACATCGAGCAGGTTGTGGGTGTCACCTCTTGTTAGCTCTATTTCTTGATCAAAAATGGACGTTCATTAGTACCTTTCTTTACTTTCTTTTGTCCCGTTCACGGGTATTTATCTGATGTTTGGATGCTTTCTTTGAGTATGTAGGTCATTAGGTTCTTGCGGAGAATTCGATTGATTTCAGTAAAAAATGTGAAAGTATCTAGCCAATTGAGCAAAGTCCTTTAGAGCAAAGGAAGAGAGACTCGCGACTTAACTCGTGACTTGCGAAGTCGCGATGGCAAAATAACCTGTGTAATCCAGAGACACACGCGACTTGGACTCGCGACTTGCTAGCGAGTTGACAAGTCGCGAAGGCAAACAATTCAGCTGAAACCCGAGACTCGCATGACTTAACTCGTGACTCACTCAGGAGTTGCAAAGTCGTGAAAGCAAATTTCACACGACTCCAAAGGCAGTGCGACTTAGACTAGGGACTTGGCCAAGTCGCGAGCGTGATTGGGATGCCCTATTTTGGCCTGTTATAAAAGGAAAGCTGGAGGAAAAAAAAAGGGAGTTCGATTAGGGTTCTAAAAATTGGACCAAGAGGAGATTAAGAGAGAGAAAAGAGGCAAATGGGGGGGAAGAAGATCGTCTTGGAGACAAGAGGGTCCAGATTCGATCCTTGAATCACATTCTCACAATCAAGCTTGGATTTGGAGAAAGTAGAAGCTAGACGAATTCGCAACAAGAGGAGGATGAGAGTTCATCGCACCTAGAGTTTTTCTATCCCTTTCCTTCTTTATTTTCTTGTTTGTAACTCTCTTTTATCATTGAAAAACATGTTTGGTTGTAAATCTTTGATTATGACTTAAACTTGTAAGTTAGGGTTTTGATGAATCCTTTTCCTTG
Source organism: Xanthoceras sorbifolium (assembly GCA_003430845.1). NCBI lineage: Eukaryota > Viridiplantae > Streptophyta > Magnoliopsida > Sapindales > Sapindaceae > Xanthoceras > Xanthoceras sorbifolium. Next base: position 980,704 of record CM010619.1, read on the forward strand.
AAATTTGAATGGATTGATAGTTTGATTTATTATGATTGATTATTATTTTGTTGAGTGACATTATTAATCTTAATACTTTTGAGTGTAATGGCCTGCATTTAATTGATATTATGGTTGTGTGTTATGAACTAAGAGGTGACGCCCACAACATGTTCGATGTAATGTTTACCATAGGTAAAATTAGATAGAGATATGCTAATTTACTTGTGTGATCATTATATGTGTTTATGACGCTTAATAAATTGTTATACATGCAATAATCATCGGGAGATAGATATTGATGTGTAATAATAACTCCGGCATAATTTGAGAGAATATGTTGGTTAAATTAGATAAACACGATCATCAACATTGATAATTAAATTACAATAATGTGCTTTCATGAAACTCAACTGGATGGATTAGGTGAATTCAAATACCCTAACTAATCTCTCATATTGGTCGTTTGAATTATTTTTATGTTTCTGTATTTTCATCTTTAATTTTCTTCTTACAAACCATTTTGATTTATTCAAATAGATATAGATTTGGTCAATTTTAGTACTCAACACTTAAATATCCCTGTGGAGACGATAATTTACTTACACTTTATTACTTGTGCCGACCCCGTATGCTTGTGGGTACAAAAAAGCGTAACACCTCTCAGTTCATAACACACTACCATAATATCAATTAAATGCAGGCCATTACATTCAAAAGCATTAAGATTAATAACGTCACTCAACAAAATAATAATCAATCACAATAAATCAAATTATCAATCCATTCAACTTGCAAGGAAAAAGATTCATCAAAACCCTAACTTACAAGTTTAAGTCATAATCAAAGATATATAACCAAACATGTTTTTCAATAATAAAATAGAGTTACAAGCAAGAAAATAAAGAAGGAAAGAGATAGAAAAACTCTAGGTACGATGAACTCTCGTTCTCCTCCTGTTGCGAATTCGTCTAGCTTTTACTTTCTCCAAATCCAAGCTTGATGATGAGAGTTTGGCTCAAGGATCAAATCCAAATCCGTCTTGTCTCCAAGGTGATCTTCTTTTCCCCCTTTGCCTCTTATTCTCTCCCTTTGTCTCCTCTTGGTGGTTTGTTTTCTTAAAATTCTAGATTCTCTTTAAATGAAGGAAAGGTAGCTATATATAAGAAAATCTTAGGGTACTGTTCATAGATGTACTGTTCATACGTACGTCACTGCTAACACATGCGGTACTGCTGACGTCACTGTTCACGAGCGGGGATTTCTGCATCTACAATTTGGTGCCCACAGTGGGGTACGATGTTATTCAATCCACGAATCTGCAATCACCAACATTGAACTCATGGCAGAAGAATCAAACCCCATCACGATGGAAGCCCAACTCACGGTCCTGATGGAACAGATGAATAAAAAGTCGGAGCGACTCCGTGCGCTGAAGGAAGAGAACAAAGCGGTTCTTGCTTGAACAAAGACCTCTAGAATAAGGTTGCCGCCTTAACAGCGTCGACCACTTCGCCGCCAGGGTTTAGCCATATATGCTACAAAGTCAACAACCCAGCATCTGCTCCAAGATAGGCCACCCCAACGATATTGACTTCTAATGCGCATCATCCAATCTTCGAGTTACGGTCGAGTGCAGCTGACACTTCTGCTCTTAAAGGCAAGCAAACTGCCGATCCAGTTGCGCCTTACATGCCAGTAGTGACTGTCATGGCTCAGGAAGAGACAAACCAGCTAGCTCCTACGCAGCAAACTCTCCTAAGCAACATGAAAGCTGTCGCCCCCTCAACAATGATTGTAACCAACGTGCATACAGCGCCAGCTTTGTACACGACAGGTATGGTAGGCTCGACCTCTACTTTATTTAACCCCAAACACGCGCGTAGATTCACAGAAATGGAAGCTTTGATCCAACACATTCCTAGAATGCCCGCTCCCATCAAGAAGAGCTCAATCAACAGCTTCGCGGACTTACCCTTTGTCGACGCCATCGCCCTCGTCGAAATGCCAAGGAAATTTAGCGTCCCCGACATAGAGTGCTGTGAAGCACGATAGACTCGGATGACCATATTGCCCAATACCGCCAATACATGTTCATGGCTGCCATCCTCAGGGATCTACGGGAAGCCTGCATGTGTAAAGGTTTTGGATCCAGCCTCATAGGCCCAGCATTGCAGTGGTACACAAACCTTCCAAATAACTAGATAGCATCATTTTCTCAATTGAACGATATGTTTATCAAGTTTGCCAGCAGCCGAAAGCTAGAGATACAATCGGACAATCTTTACACCATCAGCCACCGACGCGACGAACTCTTGCGCGACTACGTAAGACGTTTCAACAAGGAGAAAGTGTCGATCCTTCACTGCAACTCAGCCACGGCAATTTCAGCAATCAAGAAAGGATTACTGCATAACTGTGACCTCTACAAGGAGTTGACCAAATATCCCTGCAAGACTATGGAGGTCGTCCTTGCCAAGGCTTGGGCCCAGATCAAGTGGGAGGAAAATAAAGTCAACTACACACCGTCAAGCCGTAGCAGGAAAGAAAACCATTGCAGTCGTCGCGTCAAGTGACACTAAAATGAACGTAGGCCAGAACCCTACCCTACTATAGCCCGTAGAGACAACAGAAATAAAGACGATCGTCTACATTAACTCAACTCTTTTCTACTCGACCATGTCGAAAACTTATCAAGATTGTTACTCCATTAAGTAGATTGTACTATTTTCACTTCTATCGACAAAAGTCGAATTGATTCGTTGCTTTCATCTATGTTCGACCAAGTCGAAATTTCATCACTACGCGACATTATCATGGTAAATACTGACTCAACTAAATGCCAATTTTCATTCGATTGTCTACAAGACTGTCCGCCCTACATGGCTACACGACTGTCCGCGCGACATGTCTACAGGACTATTTGCATGAGATGTCTACATGACAGTCTGTAAGACATGACTACGTGACTGTCCGTGTGACATGGCTACACGACTGTCCGCGCGACTTTTTTATAGGACTTTGCATGAGATACTTACGTGACTGTACGAATTGACTGTCAGCGTGATATGCCTGCACGACTGTCTGTACGACATGTATATAGGACATTGCATGAGGTGTCTACGTGACTGCACGACATGACTGCGCGACTGACCATGCGACATGACTGCACGACTATCCGCGCGACATATCTATAGGACTAGTTGCATGAAATGTCTACGTGACTACACTACATGACTACATGACTGTCTGCACGACATGAGTACATGACTGACCGCGCGACATGACTGAACGACTGTCCGCACGACATGTCTATAGGACTATTTGCATGATATGCCTACGTAATTGTCTGCACGACATGGCTACGTGACTGTCCCCGCAAGATGTTTACACGAATGTCCGCATGACATGTCTACACAACTTTCTATGAGACATGTTTACATGACCATCTGCACGACATGGTCAAACCACAAGCCTCTAAGTTTTCAAACAAGAGCTTGCAGACTAGAGGGCAACAGTGTACTCAGCAGACAACTTTGCTCTACGAAATTACAACACTGCAAGACGAAATTGTTAAAGTTTATTTACTTTTTTCACTTATAATCAAGTTGTGCCCTATAAATCTATTAGTTGGCTTAGTCGATTGATGAGTCTTTAAATTTATTAATGTCGTGCCCTCAGTGACTGAAAGACTCCACATACGGGTCCATATTTGATTTATTCGATTTTCAAATTGACAATCTTTGAATTTATTAATGTCGTGCCCTTAACGACTGAAAGGCTCCACACATGGGCCTACCTTGACTTAGTCAATTTTCAAATTGACAGTCTTTGAATTTATTAATGTCGTGCTCTCAGTGGCTAAAGGTTCCACACACGAACCTATATTTTACTTAGTTGATTTTTAAATTGACAAAGTCTATAAAATTAATTGATGTTGTGCACTCAACGACACTAAGCTCTACACACGAGCTAAATTTGTGATTTGATCGATTTTCAAATCGGTTAAGTCCTCATTAAATTGATGTCATGCACTCAGCGACACTAAGCTCTACACATGAGCTAAATTTGTGATTTGATCGATTTTCAAATCGGTTAAGTCCTCATTAAATTGATATCGTGCACTCAGCGACACTAAGCTCTACATACGAGCTAAATTTGTGATTTGATCGATTTTCAAATCGGTTAAGTCTTCATTAATTGATGTCGTGCACTCAACGACACAAAACTCTACACACGAGCTAAAGTTATGATTTAATCAATCTTGAAATTGGTTGTCTTCATTAATTGACGTTGTGCACTCAACGATGCAATGCTCTACACACGAGCTAAATTTACGGTTTAATCAATTTTCAAATTGGTTAAGTCCTTATTAATAAGTGTCGCACAAAGCTCTACGCGAGCTAAATTTATGATTTAATCAATTTTCAAATTGGTTAAGTCTTCACTAATTGATGTCGTGCACTCAATAACACAATGCTCTACACACGAGCTAGCTTATGTCTTAAGTCGTTTTCAAATTGATTAAGTCTCGATCTTCATTAATGTCATGCACCCCACTTGTAAAGATGCTTAACACACGAACTTGTTTGGGGATCGATCATATTGTTAAAATTGCTTAGCTTATGAATATGTCGTGCGCTCGATCTACTTAATTGCTATAAATGACTTCTCTTACTTCTCATGCTATAAATGACTTCTCACAAAAAGGTAAAGCAATTCACACTATCCTCTGTTCGACACTTACAGCAAGTAAAATACGAAAAATATTCTGTACACGACATACCAGAAAGAAGAAATTTCAAATACATGAAGGGTCCACGCGACCGTCGACATGACTATTCGCACGATCGTCTACACGACTGTCTATACGACCGACTACACGACTCTCTACAGCAACCATTTACATGACTATTCGGGCGACATGTCAACACAATTGTCCGCGTGACGTGTCCACACCACTGTCCGCGCGACATGTCCGCACGACTATCCCCACAACGTGTCCACACCAATGTCTGGTGGTGAAATCAGCTCGACACACTATATGTATTAAGTTTTGAGCTCTATGTGATACTCTCTCAGTTTTAGAAAAAAAAAAAAAAAACTAAGAGAGTAGGGGGCAAACTGTAGTGGTCAAAAATAGCCCAAAAGGTTTAGACCTCAAAGACAGCCCAAAACGACAAAAAACAAGCCCATCGCTCGACAAGCTCAACGCAGGACCGGCCCGGTGCTTGACCGGCCCAGCGCATGACAAACCCAGTGGTCAACAGCTCAATGCATGACCCAGCGGATGACATCTCAGTGCACGACCCATCAGCCACCAAGCAACTGACTCAGTCATCTATTGATTAAGTCAGTTGACTTAGTCTAACTAGCCCAGTTAAAATAGGCTCCGAGATATCAGGAATTCCGGATATCTCGGGGCATGACATCTATTGAGATACATATGTAACGGACACCCCAAACCCCTATAAATAAAGCCTCATGGTTTCATTTTCAGGGGGAAGCATCTTGACACCAAAGCTATCACTCTGACATTAAGCATTTTCTTACTATTGAGAGTCTCATTACTCTAAGCAATTACTCTAGCACATGACACACTAGCCAATTACGCCATGACTGTCCTCCAATTGCATCATTGTTACCAATGCATAATCGAAGTATACTTGAAGCATATCATTTTCTACTCGACAACAATTAAAGTACTGTACGACGTGCTCATATACCAGTCTTCTCTAAGCGTACTACCTACGCTTGACATTTCAAACCATCGTCTATCGCACGACGCAATCCTAAGATCATCTATACAAGATGTAGCCTCCTCTGATATCACTACCGCTCGATATATGTCACAGACCGCACGATATACATTACAGACCGCACGATATACATCACAAACCGCACAATATACATCACAGACTGCACGACATACACTCAAATTCAAGTATTTTTTTATCTTACTTGTCTTTTCCCTTTTAGATTCACAATCTAACTTTAGCGTCAGAGGCTATTTGGCTAGTACAACACTGGTGTCCCAAGAGCACGACACTCTTCTTGTTGTTTTGCAGGTCGTCGTCCCTTTAATCAATCAACGTAGACCGCCAGGTCATCAAGCGTAGATTTATGCATCTACACCGAACGACACCCCGAAGGAGCACTTGGTTGGATTCAGTTTCATGCTATATTTTCAAAGAGTGTTGAAGGCTTGCTGTAGGTGTTCTAGATGTCGTTCCGCCTCAATGGACTTCACGAGCATGTCATTGATGTATACCTCCATTGTCGTACCCAACATCTCCCTGAGTATTTTATTTACCAACTGTTGATAGGTCGCTCCCGTGTTTTTGAGCCCTTCGACCTTATAACAGAAGATGCATCATTTAGTGACAAAGGTTGTCTTTTCCTGGTCGTCTGAGTGCATCAGAATTTGATTGTATCCTGAGAAAGCATCTATAAAACTGAGACGTTCGTGTCCTGCTGTCGCGTCCACCATCATGTCGATGTGAGGCAGAGGGAAAGAATCCTTAGGGCACGCCTTGTTTAAGTCCGTGAAGTCGATACACACCCTCCATTTTTCATTCTTCTTTCGTACGACAACTACGTTTTCCAGCCAATCGAGGTAATGGACTTCTCTCCCTAATCCTATGTCGATGAGTTTCTAGATATCCTCGTTGATGATTTTGTTTTGTTCGGGGGCGAATTTCCTCCTTTTTTGCTTGACTGACTTAGCGTGGGGGTCGACACGAAGCTGGTGGACCATGACATTTGGATCTATTCCTATCATGTCTGCATGGGTCCATAAGAAGCAGTCGTAGTGTCGTACTAGGAAGTCGATGAGTTGTGTGCTAAGCTCGGGTTTAAGGAGTGACCTAATATGGACCTTGTGCTCAGGAAAATCTGGATGAATCTGGACTTCGTCGAGCTCCTCCATCCTAACGCTGCGTTTTTCGACCCCAGCGGTCGACTGCTGTAATTGCTATAAAGAAGCTGGCTTTATTTTTAAGAGTGTTCATGTAGCACTCCCTGCACACTCGCTGCTCCTCACGGACTTCTCGTATTCCCTTTAACCTATCAAAAATTAAATCAATAGTAATATTAAATAGGGATACTTGACAGCTTTTTTAAAAAAAAAAAAAGCCATTTTTGTAATATTTAATATGATTAAGATAAATTAATCTATTCAAGATATATTTAACCAATAAAAGATCAAATCAATGGTGGTTGCATTAAATAGAGACACTTGACAGCTTATGCTAAAATATTGCTATTTTTATAATATGATATATGATATGATATAATATGTTGAAATAAAATAAAAATCTTTCATTCGAAGCTTATTAATTTGATTATAAAATTTGTTTATGCTTACTTTTTAAGCTCTTTATGCACTCTAAATGATTTCTTATTTGTATATAATTTTTTCTTGTATACAAATTCTTACATGGTATTATTGAATATTTCTTTTCAAAAATACTTGAATTTTTATACCTATATTTAGAATGATTTAGAATTGGACTAAAAAAATAATGTGATGAAATGTTTTTTTATATAAGTAAATTATAATTTAATTTAATTTTAAATATAATTAATCTATTAAAAAGAGATACATGAATTGTAATTAAATTAAAATAAAAAATTAATTTTTTAAAAAACAAAATAAAATAATAAAAAATTAATTTAAATCATATTAATACATTGTAAATTAATTTTGTTTTAAGAAGTTATCATCAATCCAATTAAAATTTGTTAAAAATCATGATAAAAGTTTACAATTTCAAGAACTAAATTCCGCTTTAATTTTTTTAATTAAATAAAAACACAAAAAGCTTACATTTTTTTTTATTAAAACGTAAAGTTTATAGAAATGGAAAAGATGAATACAAAGCTAATGGCAATCAGCCAGAACATGTGAATAAATAGAAGATGGAACTTCTTCCATCCAAACACACTTATCCTCTAAAGAAGAGCTAATCTAGCTAAAGCATGATTAAATGCATTACATCATTTAGACATATGACATATATAAATAATTATTAATTATAAAATTCTTTCAGTGTGAAATTGCTAATATGTGGTGAGCAGTGCGTCCTCAAACACTCCTGGCTCAACATGAGCCAAGTGTACTTCATGACTTTTATTTCCTTTATTTACATTATTATCATTATCTTTTCCATTTAAATATTTTTCAAAACAAGTGAATTTTGTTTTTCAAAAAAGTAGAGTTATTTTTGAATTAAAGATTGAAAATTAATTTATAATTTTTTTGAGTAACATATTAAATTAATTAAATTAAACATAAGTTCATTTTTAATTTGTTCATCTAATGTTTTATCAATAAAAAATTTTAAACATCAACTACACGGTAAAAAAAGAATTAAATAAAAACTCTTTTAATATTATAAACCATAAGTTCAATGTTAGTGGAAAAATATTTATTAATAGAAAAATATTTTTTTTGATGAACGAATTAAAAGTGAGCTTTCATTGATGTGGATAATTTTTTAATAGAGATTTTTTTTAAGTAGCATTTATGGACCGGTGTTTTGATATTTGGTATCATATCATTGTTTTTATTGAAAATAGCACCTAAATATGAATTTGGACAAAATTACCCTTGAAAAGAGAAGGGCGGGCAGGTGCTTCAAAAAAAAAAAAAATTTTAGTGAATAGGCGAACTAATAGTTCGCACGCTAAAAAAAAATGTAGTAAGACTCACTGAGAAAATGAGTTGGCGAACTAACCCACTCACTAAAATAAATTTGTCCACGGACTGATTAGAATTAGTTCACCAACAAACTAATTAGTTCGTGGGGTAAACTAATAGTTTGTCCACCCACAAAAAAAAGTTCTTTTTAGTTCCTAGGAGAAATTTTTTTTTTTTAGTTTAACAACACAACTCATTTTTCGTTCAATTGACAATCAAATCAAAACCAATCCCCTCCCTCTTCATCATCACTTATTTTACGTTTCTTTCTTCAATATTCACTTCGTTTCAGTAACAGATCTCTCATTCTCTATCTCTCTCGATTTAATTTTCATAATTGAAAAATTAAGATCTTGTGCTTGTTAATAAATATGATCAGATAAAAAAAATTTGATGTGCATTATCTACGGTTTTTGTATTGAGAGAGAGAGAGAGAGACGGTTTTTATATTGAGAGAGAGAGAGAGAGAGAAAGAGTTTGCGAGAGAGAGAGATACGAGAAAAGAGAAAGAATAGAAGAAGAAAAAACAATAACCAGGAAATACATAAGTTAACTTTCATTAAGAGCATTTTGAGATTTTAATGAAAAATTAATGGTGCTATTTTGAGAAAAATCAATAATTCAGTGTTATTTTTAAAAGTATTAGTTCATTATTTTTTTTAGTATTTAATAAAACAAAATAAATTGATGTAAGAAGCAAGTATGAGACATTGGCAATATTGTAAATAAAGAAAAAAAAATTTATTTGAGCCACGGACTGTGCAATATAGTCGCTTTATAGTCCTAAATAATGATACTTACATTGGGTTCGGTTACAATGCCAAAATAAAAAAAGTGTGGGTATATACCAGCACTTTGTTATCCAATTATAACTGTTGAATGAGTTGTTTTCTCATCCAACGGTTAAGAAATTCTCATCCAACGGTTAAGAAAAGGCAACACTTAAAAATTAAAGAAAACAAGCAATTGGATACATTGGTTCTGAATTAAACCAGTAAAAAAAAAAATTTCTCTCATTTTCTCTTTAAAACTCTTCACGAACTCACATCCTCTTCACCGAAACACCGGTCCTGCCCCTTCGCCGACGACATCTACCGACCGACTGCCCTTAATTGACAACAGAACAGGATGACCACCCCTTTGCTGGTGACACCCACCGGCGTTGTTAGTGTATAGCTTTAGCTTAGTATTGGCCCATTGGGCTCAGTCCATGTATTAGCCCATTGGGCTTAGTCCATTCCTTGTATATTGCCTATATAAGGCCACCTCTGTTGTACATTTATCAATCAATCAATATACAGAATATACATTCTTATCATGGTATCAGAGCGTTATTTTTGATTTTCGGTTTATTTTTGATTTCCGCTGCCCTCTCTTCATCCAGTACTCACTATCAGAAGAGTGACCGCCGTCACCCACAGACCTTCATCGACGCTTCGTTCGATCAGCTTCGAATCAACCAGCACAGCCGCTCTCGGCCTTCGCCCGCTGCCCAGATCTTGTCATTGTTGCTCGAAATTGACGTCGCTTCGTTCGATCAGCGTCGAATCAACCAGCACAGTGGCTTGCTGCCGCGATCCGCTCGCTGCTAGAATCAACCAGCACAGCCGCTCTCAGCCTTGACCACAGCCGCTCTCGGCCTCCGCCCGCTGCCCAGATCTTGTCGTTGCCGCTTCCTGCGACGTCATTTTCGCCATTCGCGACTGTTCTGCATCTCGCCAACCCGCTGCTGGTTCTGTCTTCCTTCGCCGCTGCTGCTGCCTTCTACGTTCACCGGCGCCATCGAATCTGCCTTGCACAGCCGCGTCGCCCAACACCGCTCCGCTGCAGCTGCTCCTCTCTTTCTCGGCTCCCCATCGCCATTTTGGAGCTGCGCCGCATGCTTGCACAGCCGCGTCGCCCATCGCCGTTCGGAGCTGCACAGCCGCGTCGATCTTCTTCTCCGGCGAGCTGTCGACGAACCTTCATCGCGTCACTGCCTTGCGCCTCCCAGCGCTGCCACCTTCATTTTTTGTGATTCAAAACGGGTTGAAAACAGAGGCTGAACAGCGCTGCCACCTTCAATTTTTTAAATTGTTTATTTTGGTAAATTATCATTTTACCCCTCAGATTGGTGAAATTATTATTTGACCCTGCCACGTCAGCCCTACTGCCACATCAGCCCTACTGCCACATCAGCGACCTGCCACGTCAGCGCCTACTGTCACGTCAGCCCTACTGCCACGTCAGCGCCTACTGCCACGTCAAAAAAAAAAAAAATTATCTTGCTCAGTTTTTCGCATAGATTCTCATTTTGAGCTCTGTTTCTCCAGTTGAGGTCTCCATTCTTCATTATGGCTCAACCAAACGACCGAGATATCATTCGTCCTATCAACATTGTATTGGATGGACCCACTAGCTATCATGCATGGTCTCAAAATATGATTGTCTTTCTCAAGGGTCGTAAACTATGGAGATATGTGACTGGTTCAATCCCTAAGCCAGTACCAAGCCCTCTGTCCAGCGACACAGCTGCTGCAGACACTTCGAAGAATGCTATTACAGTGGATGATTATGAAGATCGCTTGGAGGAATGGGAAAGTATTCAGTGTAAGATCTTGTCTTGGTTTATCAATACTTCTATTCCTTCCATTCATAATCTTCTTCCTCGACTTGAGACTGCTACGGTTGCTTGGAAATTTCTGGCCGATCGTTATAATTGCATTAATGATTCAAGCTTGGAATTCCACATTGAATCAAGGCTTTATCAAATGCGCCAAGAGACAGGTCAGTCTATTTCTGATTTTTATTCTCAGACTTCTACTATGTGGGAACAACTCTCTGCTGCAGATCCTCCACTAGTGTGTTCTCAGGACATTGAGCTCTTTGTCAAATATCGAGATCGTCGTAAATTTATGCATTTTATGATGGGATTACGTGAGGATTTTGAGCCTACTAGAGCCTCTCTGCTTAGTCGGTCTCCTACTCCTTCTCTTGATGCTGCAGTTAAGGAGCTCCTTTCTGAAGAGAACCGTCGGCCTATTCATCACATGTCATCCTCTGATCATGTATTGGCTACACCATCTCCACAACCTCCCATTGCTGCATTCACTGCTTCTCCGCGTATAAACTCTGGGCGTCCCACCTCTCAGCCTTCCAAAGGTACTCGCTGTGAGTTTTGCCGTGCTAAAGGCCATGTCATCTCAGTTTGTCGCAAACTGCAGAAATTTGTGCAAGAGCAGAATAAAGCTTGTATTCCTCAGGCAGCAGCTGTATGTCCTTCAGCTCCATCCACTCTTCCTGGTCCATCTTTGGAATCCCCTCTGACTACGGCTGATATTGAGGTAGTAATTCAACAGGTTTTATCCCGAACTTCCACTGCCCTTTCTGTCACCTCAGATAAACAACCTTGGTTTTTTGATACTGCATGTTGTAACCATATGACTCCTGATGAATCTCAATTTTCTGATAAGGCACCCTTAGAACATCCTATCACTATTTACACTGCTGATGGAACTCCTATGCCTGTTCGTCATAAAGGAAAAATCTCATCTTATGATCTATCTCTTAGTGACACTTTTCATATCCCAAAGTTGTCTCTCAATTTGCTTTCTGTTGGTCAACTTTGTGAATTAGGTATAGATCTTCTCTTTACTAATCATGGTGTGTATGTGCAGGATCCCCGGATAGGTCAAGTGCTTGGGACAGGCCGTAAGGTTGGTCGTATGTTTGAGGTTCATGACTTGAAGATTCCTTCACAAGTTGCTTCAGCTGCTGCTACCACTGCAACCCCCTCACCTGATCTATGGCATGCTCGTCTTGGTCATCCATCCTTATCTCATCTTCAGTTGTTAGCCTCTCAAGGTCATTTTGGTTCAATTCAGTTTCAAAAATTTGATTGTACTTCATGTCATTTTGGTAAACAAACAAAATTGCCCTTTAATAATAGTGTCTCTTTTTCTTCAGCACCTTTTGATCTTATACATTCTGATATTTGGGGACCTTCTCCTATTCCTACTGAGGGGGGATCTAGATATTTTGTCATATTTGTGGATGATTTTTCTCGATATACTTGGATTTATCTGCTTCATCATAGGTCTGAACTTGTGTCTATTTACCAAACATTCCATAAAATGATTCACACACAGTTCAATCGCACCGTCAAAGTTTTTCGATCAGATAATGCTCAAGAATACAATGATAAATCTTTCCTATCCTTTTTAGACAGTCATGGGACTCTTACTCAGCGATCTTGCCCTTACACCTCTCAACAAAATGGTCGTGCAGAACGAAAACATCGTCACATTCTTGATGTTGTTCGCACCCTTCTCATTTCTGCCTCTCTTCCTGAGCGCTTCTGGGGTGAAGCCGCACTCACTGCTGTGTACACCATTAATCGTATTCCTTCACCAACCATTCAAAACAAATCACCATTTGAGCTTCTCTATGGTCAATCTCCTGACTACTCATCTCTTCGGGTTTTTGGTTGTGTTTGCTTTGTCTCTCTTCCTCCTCATGAACGCACAAAGCTCCAGCCTCGTGCTCGTCTATGTTGTTTTCTTGGTTATGGCTTGTCTCAAAAGGGGTTTCGCTGCTATGATCCCATTTCTCATCGTCTTCGTGTATCTCGTCATGTTGAGTTTTGGGAACATCGTTCTTTCACGAGTCTTCAACAGTTTCCTACGTCTTCCTCCGAGTCTCCCATTTTTACTGATATTTTTATCCCTCTTTATCCTAAACTTGTGGAGGATTCTTCGACATCGGCTGCCTCTCCAGACGACTCATCTTCGGCTCTCTCCCCGGCATCTGACCTGCCTGTCTTAGATCCTGTGGCACCACCCTCTCCTGAGTCTCTTGTTGATCCTAAACTCCGTCGTTCCACTCGGGTAAGCATTCCTCCCCCCCCATCTCTCTGATTATCACTGCTCTTTTGCTCTTGCCACCCTCTATGAACCTCACACCTATCGTGAGGCTCATACTGACCCTCTTTGGCAGCAAGCTATGCATGAAGAACTAGATGCCCTTCAAAAGAATCACACTTGGGATATGGTTGACTTGCCTCCTGGTCAGTCTGTAGTAGGTTGTCGATGGATTTACAAGACCAAGACCAAGGCCGATGGATCTGTTGAACGATACAAGGCTCGCCTAGTTGCCAGAGGTTTTACTCAGGAATATGGCATTGACTATGGGGAAACTTTTGCTCCTGTTGCTCGCCTTACATCTGTCAGATGTCTTATTGCTGTGGCTGCCGTTCGCCGTTGGCCTCTTTATCAAATGGATGTGAAGAATGCTTTTCTAAATGGAGATCTTCAAGAAGAAGTGTACATGCAACCACCCCCTGGCTATCCACACTCCGGCAGACAAGTTTGTCGTCTTCGCCGTGCTCTTTATGGCCTCAAACAGGCTCCTCGAGCTTGGTTTGAAAAATTTAGCTCAGTTGTTGCTCAGCAGGGTTTCACTTCGAGTCCCTGACACGTCCAGAAAATGGATTTCTACTCCCAAGTGCAGGAGTGTCGAAGTAATAAATTAACCCGGTGAGACCGGGGTCGATCCACGAGGAAGAATATTTAGATCCTGCAAAAACCAACAAAAATCTACAAGGAAAATATAATAGGAAATAAAATATTATGAAATGAAGGTAGGTATAATGGTGAAACAAATTAAATTAAAACATGCTAAGGTTAGAGGTTCCACTCTTGGTATATGGTTTAAGTTATATTTAACTCATTTTTATCACTCAATTGGAATCCACACATAAAGGAGGTTCCAATCTGAAGTTAGACCATTTAAGTTCTTTACACATCTATCAAGTTATATTTCTTTTCTTTTAGTTATATTACAATGGGTACTCTACACTCCTTATGTTAAATGGGTTCAAGTACTTATTGTGCCAATCAACTACCATAAATCAAGATTCCTTTGCCAGATGCAGGTATAACCATGCGGTTCTAGACGGATTCAAGTATTTATGGTGTTGTTTGTCTACAATGAATCAAGAATCCTTGGTCAGAGGTGCAGGTACAACCATGCGGTTCTAGACGGATTCAAGTATTCATTGTGCCAAGAATTGTCTACAATAAGTCAAGATCCCCACTTCACATAAGAGTAAGAGATGAAAATTCAATTAAATAAGAAAAGTAATATAAAACATGTAGATAAATTTACACAAATGAATATAAACTTTAAGACCATATTAAGAATTAAATAAATCTTTATTCACATACCAAGAGCTTCACCCTTCACCTTAGCAAAAAGAGAATTTAGCTATTCATGATAGAAGAAAGAAAACAAGTAAAAGAAATAAAATGAGCAAGAGAGAAATTAGATTATCACAAAAGTTCAACAATACAACAATGTAAGGTGAACTTGGCAAGGAACCCCAGGCTGCCTTCAAGCTTATACAAGGCCTCTATTTATAGACACAATGAGAGGTAAACAAGTCAAAAATGGTAGGAATAAATTAATGCAAGTTGATTGAATTTGGTAAGGTAAAGTTGTCAACTTTGTTGTTTTCCACACATGCACCGACTTGTCCACCGAATTAGGCACCGTTCCTTTGACAATTGGATCTCGTGATAAACATTAAAGTTGTAGATAATTCTCTTATCTTTCTAGAATGATAAGACTCATAATATTTGGAATTTTCTGGAGAGAGTTATGGCCCCAATAGTAAAGACTGCCCAATTGACGCGGCCATGCAAACCAGCCCAAGATAATCCAATATTTGTCTTCAAAGGAGTCCAAATCTGATAAGAGTTTACAAACCAAACTTATAGGGCTATGAGTTATCTTTCCAACACTATCAAGAACGTAGTGATTGGATATTTGAGTGCAAAGTTATGCCCATTACACTGAACCTGCATCAAAATAGAAAGTTTAACAATGAAGTGTAGTTATAAATAAGTTAGGTAATTTGATGACACTAATAGTATAAAATAATAGTTTTAACCTTTATTATTATACAAATTTAAGTGTTCATCAGTCCCCATGACACTGCTCTCTTCATCCGACGATCTTCTGCTGGTATCACTCTTATTCTTCTTTATGTTGATGATATGATTATTACTGGAGATGACTCTGCAGGTATCCGCTCTCTTCAGCGCTTCCTTAGTCAGCATTTTGATATGAAAGATCTGGGCACTCTCAGTTATTTTCTTGGGCTGGAAGTTACCACATCCTCCGATGGATACTATCTTTCTCAAGCTAAATATGCTTCTGATCTTCTCACTAAGGCTGGTATCACCGACAATAAGACTGTTTCCACTCCCTTGGAATACAATGCAAAGCTCACACCCTTGGATGGTGAGCTTATATCCGATGCTACTCGCTATCGTCAGTTGGTTGGTAGTCTGATCTATCTCACTGTTACGCGTCCAGATATTTCGCATGCTGTAGGTATGGTTAGTAAGTTCATGGATGCCCCTCGTTCTGTCCATTATGCTGCCGTTCTTCGGATTCTCCGATATGTCAAGGGCACTCTTTATCATGGTCTACACTACTCCTCTCGGTCTTCTCTCGAGCTCCATGCTTATTCAGATGCAGATTGGGCAGGTGATCCGACTGATCGATGTTCTATCACAGGTTTTTGTTTCATGTTGGGTACTTCTCTTGTTTCATGGCGTAGTAAAAAGCAGGATGTTGTTTCCCGTTCCAGTACCGAGGCTGAGTATCGTGCCCTTGCCGGCACCACCTGCGAACTTATCTGGCTTCGTTGGCTCTTGGCTGACATGGATGCTCCACAGCCCACTGCCACTCCTATTTATTGTGACAATCGTAGTGCTATCTACATTGCTCATAATGATGTCTTCCATGAACGCACCAAGCACATTGAGATCGACTACCACATCACTCGTCAGCATCTCAAGAAAGGTATTCTAAAGTTGTTCTCCATCTCCTCTGCTGACCAGCCTGCTGATACTTTCACCAAGTCTCACCCACCTGGTCGTCTTCGAGATCTTATATCCAAACTCCAGTTGGCTTCCTCATTGCCACCTCGAGTTTGAGGGGGGATGTTAGTGTATAGCTTTAGCTTAGTATTGGCCCATTGGGCTCAGTCCATGTATTAGCCCATTGGGCTTAGTCCATTCCTTGTATATTGCCTATATAAGGCCACCTCTGTTGTACATTTATCAATCAATCAATATACAGAATATACATTCTTATTAGGCGTTAAATCCTACGCCGACAAAGTCGATGAGAACGACGAATAAGATTTTGACGACATCTTTGGCCAATTCGAACTCGTTTGAAAGGTGGGTTTTGATTTTCTTAAATTGGCGACTCGCCGAGATCTCCGATCTCATCTTGGTTAAATCCATCTGGAGTCATAGTGAGGTACTCGAACTACTCGCTATCTTCTTTTCAAGATTTTTTTTTTTGGTTTTGTGCTGTGTAATCAAACCACCACTTGTTATTGTGTGTGTTTGTCTTTGTTTTTTTTTTAAAAAAAAAATTTTTAAAAAATCAAGGAATGGGCGAGAAGTGCGGTTGAGATTGCAAGTAAGATATTTCCAGTGTGAAGTGTGCTTGGGGAAACGAAGGATTTGCTGAGATTATGTGATTATTAAAGACGGTTCCATTCTTTGTGTTGATGTGGTTCTTGCAGAACAAACTCAGGTGTTGTTGGCTTACATAATTTCAAAAATTGTCTTGTTTTATGTTTATGTTCCAAATTTTGAGTTTTTAATGGTTGTTGATTTAGAGAAGGCATAATAAAAAAGTGAAATATAATTTGATTGGAAGAACTTGAGTAATAGTAAATTTAAATTATTTGTATGAATAATTTTGTGGGTGCTCTGTTAGCATTCTGATGGTATTCGTCTTAGCATTCTAGGGCTTTGAACATATTGAAGCCTTAGTTTCTTCTTTGCTTCTGTAATTCATTTTTCAGTGATTCCGGTGTATATAATGTTTGATTCCCACTTTGAAAATGATAAATTAATTGTATATATTCTTCGCAGCAGTAAGGTTATTTTTTCAAGCATTGTTGTTGTTATTATTATTATTATATTTTGGTTTTTGGGTTGAAAAAAACCACACCTTTTGGGTCATTATTTACTTGCTGCTATATTTACATATATTTTCTGCTGCTACCATCTGTGTCTATATTTGATCAGTTAGAGCACTTCCAAATGCTTTTGATCTCTGTCTGAAAGAGGAAAAATAGATCAGGCTAGTCCCGAAATCAAATAATGCAAATGAAATCAATTAGTCCTATGTATACATGTTACATATTTTAGAAGGGTACATTTGTGTGGTATTTCGTGTTTCATTTGTTTTCTAACATCTTGGTGTAATAATACTTTATTCATGTTGCATCTGCAAATTGTATTTGTAGTTGTCTATGGTTGATTGTGGTTGGTTTCCATGACTAAGAGTTTCAAGTTCCAAACGAGCATGAGTTGCTGTGCATGCCGTGGTGTGAAAATTAAAAAACATTTGTTTCAAAGAGATAGGAATTATTTTTGTTATTTAAATATTGAATGATTGTCTGAGAATTGTTCCTTTTCAAATGAAAAAGAATTCGTAGAGAATAGTTGCAAGCAATTTGTATGCATAAAAAAAAACCGAAGTACTTAAAGCAATTGTTCCTGCCTGATTGCACTTCTGCTATGCTCAAGTACTGCGCTTCTTACACGTTTAGTCCTTCAACTAAACGTGCCTGAGGTAATTCAACATCCATTAGTGACCAGAGGACTTTTTAAAATTGTCATATAATACAGTAATATACTAGAATCAGATCGACGCAGTTCAATTCACTATCTTGATTCTGCATACATAACTAGTTCTGATTTTATCTTGTTGAATTGAATTTTGTCAGGCACTCTCTCTTTTGGGCATATTTTCCGAACAACAAAAGTGAACATAGCAACAAACAAGAAGCTCTCACAGATGATACTAATAACTAGTTAGTGAAGAAAAAGGAAGAAATATAGAAAGTAAAAAGAGTTTGGCTTCTTCAATATATTTGGTAGTCTATAGAGTTATTTTATGGGAATTTTATGTATAGGAGCGGATGATAAACATATGCAGCCTGTAAAATTTTTGTTGTGAGGCTGATTGATATGGTTGTTGTTCTATTTTTTGTTGTTGGGTTTGTTTTATACAAAAATAAGTACAAACGATGAAATGTATACCATAATATATATTGAGCTTCGTATAATATTTAGGTGTTTTTCTGATGTGCAATCTTAATTATCTGTGTATGAACACAAAATAAGTGAAAGCTGAGTTCAGCTACCATGGTGTTTGAATATTATTCTAAATTGGTACATAAACTTTGTTTATTGATAATGTCCTGAGCAAATTGTATTTTTTAGATGATTGCTGATTATTATTATCATACTCCACCAAACTACAAGAGCAAAAATGTCTCAATTTTAAACTGACATTTAAAAATTCTTAATTTTAAAAGTTCAGTAACTTCAAAATGTTAGAAAAAAAGCTGGAACATATTATCACTGTTTGAAATGTTAAAAACAAGTTTTTAAGACCTTCATTAGTCGACCATAGAGTTGAAAATATTTATTTGCTTGATGGGGTCTTTTATTTAACAAAAAGCTGACAATAGGAAGGATTATACAATACAGTATTATAAAAATAAGTCATATTAATTAAAGTATTTACATTGACAAGCTTAGCTAATGAAGATTGCGAAAAGCATTTTCTCTGCCCAATGAGCATCAATTTTGCGAGCATATTATCACTGTCCAAAATAAGTGTTTTGCGACCTCACACAATGCTCATGCTCTCTCATGAACTGATTAATTTGTAAGAGACTACCTCTCATGAACTGATTAGTTAACAAGAGAGTACTAATTAGTTCGCGGGAGAACAAGTAGCACGAACTGATTAGTTAATAAGAGAGTACTTATTGTCGCGAACGGATTATTTCGTATGAGACCACCTTTTGTGAACTGATTAGTTTGTGAGTGACCACCTCTCACCAAGTGATTAGTTCGCATCATTAAGTACTATTTTGAGAAAAAACAAAATAAGTGTTATTTTAAGAAGAAACAAAATAAGTTTATAAAGTGACAAATCACACACACATATATATATATAAGCAGATAAAAAATTATATAATATTTTATTATATAATTATAATTTACTTTAAATGAATTAAAAGAATTTATTACTAAACGTATTTATCTTGTTTATATCTTATATTGAAAACAATAATTATTATTGTTTTTATATTTATAATAAAAATTTCAAGAGATGTAGCTAGAGTATATAGTATGATCAAATTTAAGTTTTTTTGTTTTGTTTTCATTGCAGTTTCATTTCTTGAAAAATATCTTTGTAAAATAATATTGAATATATTATAATTAATTACAGTAAGACCAAAACATATGGATTTGAATTTTACATTAGCCTCACTTTTTTCGTGATTTGTCACATTTTTAAATATTTATATTTTATTACACTAAAATTGTGTTTTCTCATATTTTTAAATATTCTTACTTTATTAGCATTTTTAGTCGTTATTTTTATTATATCAAATAAGTTATTTTTTTTCTAATAAAAGACTAAATTAACATAGGTACAAAGGAAATTTGATGTTGGTGAGAAAGCCAAACGTCAAAGTTCCTCCAATGGCAATGTTAACTTCATCCCGAAGGAACTTTGACATCGGTGGAGAACGTTGAAATTCACCCACCCACGTCAAAGTTCGGGGAGGAACTGTAACGTTTACGCCAAACGTTAAAGTTCCCTGTCAAGTTAAAGTTCCTCTAACCGTAACGTTAAATTCATCCCGAAAGAACTTTGATGTTGGTGGTGAACGTTGAAGTCCCCCACCAACGTCAAAGTTAGAGGAGGAACTTTAACGTTTATGCCAAACGTCAAAGTTTCTCGCCAAATCAAAGTTCCTCCAATGATAACGTTAACTTCATCCCGAATGAACTTTGATGTTGATGGGGAACGTTGAAGTTCCCTCACTAACGTCAAAGTTCGAGGAGGAACTTTAATGTTTATGATAAACGTCAAAGTTCCTCCAACGGTAACGATAACTTCATCCCGAAAGAACTTTAACATTGGTGGGGAACGTTGAAGTTCCCCCACCAACGTCAAAGTTCTAGGAGGAACTTTAACGTATATGCCAAACGTTAAAGTTCCTCGCCAAGTCAAAGTTCCTCCAACGGTGACGTTAACTTCATCCCGAAGGAACTTTGACGTTGGTAGGGAACGTTGAAATTCCCAAAGTTCGGGGAGGAACTTTAACATTTACGCCAAACGTCAAGTTCCTCGCCAAGTCAAAGTTCCTCCAACGGTAACATTAACTTCACCCCGAAGGAACTTTGACGTTGGTGGGGAATGTTGAAGTTCCCCCATCAACGTCAAAGTTCTTCCGCACGTTAACTTCTTTATGGGAGGAAGTTTAACGTTTACGCTAAACGTTAAAGTTCTTCCCTAAAATCAAACCTCTTCCCACGAACTAATAAAGTATCGTGAACTATTTTAAAATATTTTCGCGAACTAATTAAATCATTTGCAAAAAAGAATATTTCCTTTATTTATTTGCATTATTTATTATTAAATTACTATATTTATTCCGAAAAAAAATTAGAAAATGTTGTAGCAACCGGTTGCAACAGCCCACCACTTTTTGTCCCGGCATTGTAGCCAGACTCTAATTACATTATATTTATATTATATGTGTATATATATATATATTATAAATATATTAAAATAGCTTGACTTAAAAATAAATAAAAATGATAATTATATTTATAATATCAAAAAATTGAAAATATTATTAAAATTAATAGTGGTGGGGCAGCGGTACACTTTGGATTTTGGCTACAAAATATTATTAAATGAGTTTGTAGTTTTAACATTTAAATAGTTTAAGGGTAAAACTGTCTTTTATAATTTTTTTGTGAGATTGATCGTTAAAAAATTAGTCAGAGGGACCAGATTGATACATTTACGAAAATATAGGGTTTACAGGTACCAATAAAGCAAACTGTGTTAAACTCATAATTAATCAAAACGTAGGGTCTAAATTGATAATTGTCCTTAATTAAATAATTAAAATTTACATTTCCTTTAATATCTTCGTACTTTTAATTAAATAAGTACAATTATAATTACTTTATTTAATTAAATAAAAATGTAATATGAATTTAATTATTAGTTGATTAAATGTATTTTTAGTAGAGTAATGCTCTACATATATGAAAGGATCGAGGAATACAAATTTTAACATAATATTTAACACGATTTTATAATTATTGAATCTCTAAGATTTGGGTGACTGAGATTTAATAAATTTATTTATTATTTTATTTTCTTCTCTCGTTAATTTATTTTCTTTCACCTTTCCTATCATTATGATATATTAATATTTTATTTCACTATATTTTTTTCTCTCTTACATTTTTATTCTTTCCTCATATATATTTTTCTTTTATTTGTTACTTGACTTCTTCTTTTTCCATATTTATTTGGAAAAGACCAACCCCCTCCTACTTTTTTTTTATATATTTCATTTAATTTTTAATTATTTTTTATTTATTAAAAGATTATTTATTATTATATAAATTGTCAAATAGTGTGCCGATGGCGAAGATAATAGTGTTTTAAACCCTGAATTTATATATGATTGTGTTTTAATAAATTAAAATTTTCTACTAATATATGTAATTATATTAATTTAATAAATATATTAATACTTTATTAATATCATATATATTTATTCTAATATTCTAATATCATTTTCAAGTTGATTTCTGCCATAGTGCGATGCAGCCAAAATCCAAAGTGTACTGCCATACCATTAATCACAATTTCAATTTTTAATTATAATATGTTATTAATTTAATAAAATATAAAAATATATATATTTATAATATTAAACTTCTTATAACAAGTCAAAAGGAGATGGTTGAATCAAAATAATTCTTTAATATTGGGATTGCAGCTATATTTTTATGGGTGAATTGCACTCAAGTACCCTGACTTTTATCATAATTGCACGCTAAATGCCAGTTTTGCCATAATTGCACTCTAGTACCCGGTAATCCGTTGACCACCGTTACCCTAACGGTTGACCAAACGGATTCAGGGGTAAAATGGTCTTTTACGTTTAAATTTATTTTTAAAAAATTTAAAAAATCATCCAACTAATAAGAACATGCCACGTCATATTTTAATTAATTTTTAAAAATATTTTTTAAAAAACCAAATAAAAAAAAAAAAAATTTTGAAAAATTTTTTGAAGAACACGAACCCAGAAATCTGGGTTCGTGTTCTTCGAGCACGAACCCAGATCTGGGTTCGTGCTCGAAGACCACGAACCCAGATTTCTGGGTTCGTGGTCGAACCCAGCTGGGTTCGCGTTCGAACCCAGCTGGGTTCGATTGCGAACCCAGTTCATCTGGGTTCGCGATCGAACCCAGAAACTGGGTTCGATCGAGAACCCAGATTTCTGGGTTCGCGATCGAACCCAGATCTGGGTTCGAATGCGAACCCAGCTTTTGGGTTCGATGGTGAACCCATTTCTGGGTTCGCGTTCGAACCCAGGAGCTGGGTTCGAACGCGAACCCAGAAATCTGGGTTCGCGATCGAACCCAGAAATCTGGGTTCGACCACGAAGAACACGAACCCAGATTTCTGGGTTCGTGTTCTTCGAAAAAATTTTCAAATTTTTTTTTTTTTTTTGTTGATTTGGTTTGTTGATTTCTGGGTTCGTGGTCGAACCCAGATCTGGGTTCGACCACGAACCCAGAAATCTGGGTTCAACCACGAAGAACACGAACCCAGATTTCTGGGTTCGTGTTCTTCGAAAATTTTTTCAAAATTTTTTTTTTTTTTTTTTTGTTGATTTCTGGGTTCGTGGTCGAACCCAGATCTGGGTTCGACCACGAACCCAGTTGCTGGGTTCGCGATCGAACCCAGTTGCTGGGTTGGATCGCGAACCCAGTTCATCTGGATTCGAAGATTTGATTTTCAAATTTTTTTTTTTTTTTTGTTTTTTCCTTTGAGGGGCATTCTCGTCATTTTGCTGGAATCCGTTTGGTCAACCGTTAGGGTAACGGTGGTCAACGGATTACCGGGTACTAGAGTGCAATTATGGCAAAACTGGCATTTAGCGTGCAATTATGATAAAAGTCAGGGTACTTGAGTGCAATTCACCCTATTTTTATTTAATTTTGGGAATTTAGCAAAATTGCCCAAAAATCATAAAACAGTTGCACAAGTACCCAGGCTCCACTAATTTTTGCAACCTCTACCCAAAAACTTTGTTTGGACAAAATTACCCTTACTTTTATATTTGACCCACTGCACTTTCTTCTTCTTCTTCGCACTGTCTTCTTCTTCTTCTTCATCTTTATCTAAGCAAATTCTTCACCTCACCCGGTTCTCTCTTCTTCTCTTCTCTTCTTCACATTTTTTTATTTTTCCTCTCTTATTTTCTCCATAAATCTCTTACCCAACCTAAACTAAGAAATTCTCAAGTTATCTCTTGCAAATAAACCATCGATCCATCTCACAAAGTCTTTTTCTCCATCAAAAATTCCAAGATTAGTGTTAAACTTTTTTTTTTAGTCAATGCACACTTTGATGGGTTTTGAATCAGTTGTAGGCATTTCACATTTGTTAATCCTCCATCAAAAAAATGAAGAACGAATTTTTATAAATTTTTTTTTTCATCATGCCGACCCGATGCTTTTGGCCCGATGAGTTTGGCGGCCCGATGGTTTTTCTTTATGTTTTTCATCATTTTTGGCCCGATGGTTTTCATCGGGTCGGCCCGATGGCCTTGGCCCGATGGTTTTCATCATGTATTTTCACATGGCGGCCCGATGGCCTTGACCCGATGGTTTTCATCATGTATTTTCACATGGCGGCCCGATGGTTTTCATCATGCCGACCCGATGCTTTTGGCCCGATGGTTTTTCTTTATGTTTTTTCATCATTTTTGGCCCGATGGTTTTCATCGGGTCGGCCCGATGGCCTTGCCCGATGGTTTTCATCATGTATTTTCACATGGCGGCCCGATGGCCTTGACCCGATGGTTTTCATCATGTATTTTCGCATGGCGGCCCGATGGTTTTCATCATGCCGACCCGATGCTTTTGGCCCGATGAGTTTGGCGGCCCGATGGTTTTTCTTTATGTTTTTTCATCGTTTTTGGCCCGATGGTTTTCATCGGGTCGGCCCGATGGCCTTGGCCCGATGGTTTTCATAATGTATTTTCACATGGCGGCCCGATGGCCTTGACCCGATGGCCTTGACCCGATAGTTTTCATCATATATTTTCACATGGCGGCCCGATGGTTTTCATCATGCCGACCCGATGTTTTGGCCCGATGAGTTTGGCGGCCCGATGGTTTGAAAATATATGATAAAAACCATCGGGCCAAGGGCATCGGGCCGCCATGTGAAAATACATGATGAAAACTATCGGGCCAAGGCCATCGGGCCGACCCGATGAAAATCATCGGGCTAAAAACGATGAAAAAACATAAAGAAAAACCATCGGGCCACCAAACTTATCGGGCCAAAAGCATCGGGTCGGCATGATGAAAACCATCGGGCCGCCATGTGAAAATACATGATGAAAACCATCGGGCCGCCATGTGAAAATACATGATGAAAACCATCGGGCCAAGGCCATCGGGCCGACCCGATGAAAACCATCGGGCCAAAAACGATGAGAAAACATAAAGAAAAACCATCGGGCCACCAAACTCATCGGGCCAAAAGCATCGGGTCGGCATGATGAAAACCATCGGGCCGCCATGTGAAAATACATGATGAAAACCATCGGGTCAAGGCCATCGGGCTGCCATGTGAAAATATATGATGAAAACCATCGGGCCGACCCGATGAAAACCATCCGGCCAAAAACGATGAAAAAACATAAAGAAAAACCATCGGGCCACCAAACTCATCGGGCCAAAAGCATCGGGTCGGCATGATGAAAACCATCGGGCCGCCATGTGAAAATACATGATGAAAACCATCGGGTCAAGGCCATCGGGCCGCCATGTGAAAATACATGATGAAAACCATCGGGCCAAGGCCATCGGGCCGACCCGATGAAAACCATCGGGCCAAAAATGATGAAAAAACATAAAGAAAAACCATCGGGCCGCCAAACTCATCGGGCCAAAAGCATCGGGTCGGCATGATGAAAACCATCGGGCCGCCATGTAAAAATACATGATGAAAACCATCGGGTCAAGGCCATCGGGCCGTCATGTGAAAATACATGATGAAAACCATCGGGCCAAGGCCATCGGGCCGACCCGATGAAAACCATCGGGCCAAAAATGATGAAAAAACATAAAGAAAAACCATCGGGCCGCCAAACTCATCGGGCCAAAAGCATCGGGTCGGCATGATGAAAAAAAAAATTTATAAAAATTCGTTCTTCATTTTTTTGATGGAGGATTAACAAATGTGAAATGCCTACAACTGATTCAAAACCCATAAAAGTGTGTATTGACTAAAAAAAAAAAGTTTAACACTAATCTTGGAATTTTTGATGGAGAAAAAGACTTTGTGAGATGGATCGATGGTTTATTTGCAAGAGATAACTTGAGAATTTCTTGGTTTAGGTTGGGTAAGAGATTTATGGAGAAGATAAGAGAGGAAAAATAAGAAAATGTGAAGAAGAGAAGAGAAGAAGAGAGAACCGGGTGAGGTGAAGAAATTTGCTTAGATGAAGATGAAGAAGAAGAAGAAGACAGTGCGAAGAAGAAGCAGAAAGTGCAGTGGGTCAAATATAAAAGTAAGGGCAATTTTGTCCAAATAAAGTCTTTGGATAGAGGTTGCAAAAATTAGTGGAGCCTGGGTACTTTTGCAACTGTTTATGATTTTTGGGCAATTTTGCTAAATTCCCTTTAATTTTGTTTAATTTTAGCATTATTGAAATGCAGATACTGTTTTTTGGTGCTGAATATTGACTTCATTACCTTTGGCTGTCAGTTGGTATAACGCGTATCTTCTTTTATCCATATCTTCTTTTATTAGGTGGTGAGTTGGTGTAATTTTAATACCTTATCCTGATTTTCTGAGGGCTGGTTTTCTTATTCTATCCTGACTGGCTTTCCAAGTTTTTAGGTTGTGTTTCTGTCGTTTGAGTTGAATTTTTCCTTTTAAAAAAAAATATATATATTGGTGGTCCCATGCCTGAAAAGAACTTGAAAAAGAAAGGGTAGTCCATGACATATTGACATCTGATACCTGTAAACTTGGTGTAATTATAGTATTTTATAAGACATTTAATATTATAAATATATATATATATTTTATTAAATTAAAAACATATTATAATTACATATATATTAGTAGGAAAATTTAAAATATAATTAAAAGTGATAATAGTGGTGGGGCAGCGGTACACTTTGGATTTTGGCCACATAGAAGTAATCAACTTGAAAATGATATTAGAATATCATAATAAATATATATAATATTATTAAAGTATTTTTATATAATAAATATATGATTTTATATTTTATTAAATTACTATAATTACATATATTAGTAGAAAATTTTAACTTATTAAAACACAACTGATTTTGTGAAAAAATTCATCATATATAAGTTCGGAGTTCAAAATACCATTATTTCCGACAACGGCATACAGTTTGAAAACTTAAATAATAATAATTAATTTTTTAATAAATAAAGAATAATTAAAAGTTAAAAGAAATATATAAAAATAAGTAGGAGGGGGTTGGTCTTTTTCCGAATAAATATGGAAAAAAAGAAGAAGTCAAGTAACAAATAAAATAAAAATGTATACGAGGAAAAAATAAAAATGTAAGAGAGAAAAAAATATAATGAAATAAAATATTAATATATCATAATGACATAAGAGGTTAAATAAAATAAATTAATGAGAGAGATGTGAGAAAAAATAAAATAAAAAATAAATTCATTAAATCTCAGTCATCTAAATTTTAGGGTCTCGACTTAGACCAGACCTTAGAGCCAGGCTTATCGAATTCTTATTTACACAACATGATATCTTTGTATGGTCGCACGCAGATACGACAGGCATTGACTCGGAAGTGATGGTCCACAGACTACAGGTGGAATCAGACTACCCTTTAGTTAAGCAAAAGCGACGAAAGTTCGCGCCCAAACGCAACAACATCATCAACGAGGAGATTCAAAAACTGATCGACATAGGGTTAGTATGAGAATTAAACTATCTCGACTGATTAGCCAACGTCATGGTCGTAAAGAAGAAGAATGAAAAGTGGCGAGTATGCATCGACCACAAAGATCGTAATAACGCATGTCCTAAGGACTCCTTCCCCCTACCACACATTGATATGATGATAGAGGCCACGGCTGGTCATGACCTTTTAAGTTTCATGGATGCCTTCTCAGGCTACAACCAGATCATGATGCATCCGGACGACCATGGGAAAACTTCCTTCATCACAGAGCGAGGGATCTTTTGCTTCAAGGTCATGCCTTTCGGCCTCAAGAATGCAGAGTGACCTACCAACGGTTGGTCAATAAAATGTTTGCCAATATGCTAGGGTAGACTATGGAAGTATACATCGACAACATGTTAGTGAAGGCACTCATGGCAGAACAACACCTCGACCATTGACAAGTATAACATGAAAATCAACCCCACCAAGTGCTCCTTTGGGGTCTCATTTGGGAAGCTTTTTGACTACCTTGTAACCAAGAGGGGCAATGAGGCTAACCTCGAGCAAATACAATCAGTGATGGGTCTGTTATCCCCCAAATCGGTGAAGGATGTTCAGAAACTAACCGGTCGAATAACGGCTCTAAACCACTTCATCTCCAAGTCGTTCAAACATTGTTGACCATTCTTCTATACTCTACAGAAGAGTAAGACCTTTGAGTGGACACAACCTTGTGAGGAAGCCTTTAAAAGTATCGAACAATACTTGGCTAATCCTCATCTACCATGAAAGCCAAAAGTTGGGGAACCATTGCTTCTCTACCTAGCTGTTTTAGAGACCACCGCTAGCGCCGTGCTTATTAGGGAAGAGGATGGGAAGCAACTACCGGTTTACTACCTGAACAAGTCCCTACTCGATGTAGAGACACGCTACAGTCAGCTAAAGAAATTAGCTCTTGCACTTGTCACGGCCGCACGGAAGTTGAGACCCTATTTCCAATGTCACACCATTAGTGTGTTGACCACCTTCCCTCTAAAGAGTATACTACACAAGCCCGAGCTGTCCGGTCGACTAGTCAAATGGACCATCGACCTAAGTGAGCACTACATTAACTATCAACTATGCACGACAATCAAGTCGCAAGCACTAGTCGACTTCATCGCCGACTTCACTCCCGGTATACAATGTCGAACAACTCCTCAAATGAAGAGTGGGCCTTGGTGGTCAACGGCTCTAGCAACGTCAAGGGCAGTGGACTCGACATAGTACTCACATCACCTGAAAGCCATGTATTCAAATGATCCATCCGGTGTGGGTTCAAGACCACCAACAACGAAGCCGAGTATGAGGCTCTTATAGCCGGATTAAACTTGGCGAAGGACATGAAAGTCAAGCGACTTTCAACTGATAATGAGACAACTACAAGGATCCTATCAAGCTAGGGATATGAAGATGACGTCCTACCCCATACTTATGAAGCAACTACAAGTTTCATTCGAGTCATTCGACATTCACCAAGAACTAAGGTCGGAGAACTCCCATGCGGATGCCTTAGCAAACCTTGGATCCGCACTCGACATGACAAGTGAGAGATTAATGCCAATGGCCTTCCTTCAATGGCTAGCTGTATGGAAATAGACTCCAGAAGAAGTCACCCCACTCACGGTTGAATCAACATGGATGACACTTATATTCAACTACCTTACCAATTATACATTTCCCTTCGACCGGAATGAAGCACGGAAGATCAAGACCAAGGTCGTTCGATTTGCAATAGATTAAAGACTCTACAATAGGTCATATCCAGTCCTTACCTCATATGTGTGGACTCAATCGAAGCTCAACGTGTATTCAAAGACCTCCATGAGGGCGACTGTGGAAACCACTCAGCTGGTAGAAGCCTCGCCAATAGATCATTCACTGCTGGATTGTAATACACCCTCCCGATAATTTGTATTGTACACTTACAGATATTGTAATATATTTTTTCAGAATTGATTGTACGGTACTATAATGGAATTTGTTGGACGATTAGTAAGATTTCGTAAATTATATACGAAATCCAGTTAAAAGTTTCGGAGGTCATAGGAAGGATTTTCCATAAACTTAGATATTAGCGATATTTTTGGAAATCAAATAATAAATAGTTGATGACATATGATATGAGATTATAATTTAATTGGTGTTTAAATATCGTGGAAAAGTAATGTTGGTGGATTAATTTTGAGGTGTATAAGTGAACCAATCAAGGAAAACAAGTTAGATTAAAAGTGGGTGGATTAGTTTGTAAATTATATGATTGTTGACCAACCTTAGGTGATTAAATTTATATTGGTGATTATTTCGTGATTTTAAAAGGCTCAAGGGCATGTTGCAATTAGAGATAAGTAATACATATATATATATATATATATATATATATATATATATTAGTAATCGGAAAAAAAAAAGGAAAAATAAAAACAAAAAACAGAAGAGAAAGACCAAAAAATTTGAGAGAAGGGGAGAGAGACCCGGCAGAAGAGAAGAAGAAGAAAGCTTCGGCTGAAGGAAGAAGAAGAAAGAAAGAAGGAGGAGAAGGGAGAGAGCAGCAGGTGAGAGGAAGAAGGAAGAAAGAAAGAAAAAGGATAAGAGAAAGAGTTGTCCAGCCGAGTGAAGCAAAGAGAACCAGAAAACAGAGACAAATCGGCAAAAGAAAGAAAAGAAGAAAAAGAAAGAAGAGGGAAAAGAAGAGAGAGAGTAGCTGTCGGCCAAGAAAAGAAAAGAAGAAAAATGAGCAGTGGCCGAGAGAAAGAAGGAAAAAGAGAAGAAAATAGAAAATAAGAAAATAAGAAAAAGAGAAAGGAAGAAGAGAAGATGAGTGTCGGTCAACCAAGAAGAAGAAGAAAAAGACCAAGAGAAGTTGAGGAGAACTTTGAGTAAGTGATTGATGAAGTTGAATTGTTTTTGAGTTTTGATGATATTATAATTTTCATGTTTAATAGATTGAGTTTTGATTTATTCTCGAAATTGATTGTTGAATATAAAGTAAAATTTGATTGATGAAAGTAAAGAAGATGATGGGTTTGTGGTGTTTTGTTTGAAAATTAGTTGGGATTGAGTTGATTAAAATGAACATTAAGAAAACTAGTAAGGTAGAGTTTTGGAGATTTTATGATTTCAAGTTTGAATTTTTAAATTGAGAGATTATTTGAGTAATTGGAGTGTTATTGAGTAAATTGATGGCATGAATTTGGAATCATTAAATAAGGAATCAAAATAACTCTCAAACTAGTGAACTTGTGTTATGCGTTCTTTTGTAATGTTGTGTTTGGAATGATGTTGAAGTTAATTGTTAAAACATGAAAGTGGATATAAATTGTATGGAAGTGCATTTGTAAGTTAAAGTTATGATTGATAGTGATTTTAGTGTAGAAATTTCAATTTATGTATAATTAAGATATTATAAATTGTAATTGTGTGATTATGATACAAATTGATGCTTAGAAAATAAAATAAATATGTTGATTTGTGACGTACAAAATTCAATCAAAAGAGAAATTGAATGTTTCAATGTATATATAATTATGGTGACATGATTTTTAGTAAAATAAATGTAAAGGGTTGAGTTAGATAAGAAGAAATTGAGGAAAAAAGTGTAGAATGTGTAATAATTGAATTTTTGTACTAGTTGTTGTATTTATATTAATGATTTATTTGGAAATATATTACTTTAGGGAGAAATCTCCATAATATTGGAGAAAATGAAATAATGCGGAAATGCAAAAAATGTGGTGTAACGAAGGAATCAGAGTGCCTAAAGCCCAGAGAAATCAGTGAGTGTTTAAAGTCTTTTTATATAAATGAATTTTATGAAGTTATGATTTTATTAAGTGAGTGCTAAACTATTTTAAGCAAAGTTATAGAAAATTTATTATTTCATTTGTGTGAGTGTTTAAAATATTCTTATATTTCAGAATGTTTGAGTTTATATTTTCACTTGAGAAAATATATATACATGAGATTTAATTTAAGAAATATATTCTATGGATATTTTATGATTTTTGATAAAAAGGATATTACAAACATATTTTATGATTCTATGAATGTTTTAGATAAAAAGAAAACATTTTCAGGCCAATAGGATATCCATTTATTATCAGATTATCAGCAGCTTATCAAAATTATCAGATCAGTTATCAGTTATCAGATTATCAGTAGTTGACAAGCCCCAAACATACTATCTCACGTTAGGCGGCCTGCCGGCACTCCACGGTAGCTTCCCAGTCGAGGCTTGCCCGGCTGAAAGGCTTCCGTGAAGCTAAGCCGTTTCTTTATTCTGAAAATCTGAGTAGGAAATATATATATATTTTTAACAAAACTATTTTATAAACAT
The DNA here is from genome assembly GCA_003430845.1 of Xanthoceras sorbifolium. NCBI lineage: Eukaryota > Viridiplantae > Streptophyta > Magnoliopsida > Sapindales > Sapindaceae > Xanthoceras > Xanthoceras sorbifolium. Next base: position 1,012,868 of record CM010619.1, read on the forward strand.
TTTGGCAGAGTCTCCTCTGTTTTTCTAAGATTACCAAATCTTAGAGACCTACATAAAACTTGAACACTTCTATATTTGTTTTCAAATCTCAACTACTGTGGACCTCCGGTCCATTTCCACAAACTGCAATTACAATCCAAACAATTTAAATATCAAAACAAATAATTATCAAAAATAAATAAATCAAATCTTTAAATAAAATACTTACACATTTAAAACAATACTAAAATACAAACTTAACAATTTAAAATATTATATATGCTTGTAAAACAGTCAGAGCATCCTTTGATTGGTTTCGCTAGTCTTCGGCGTCCCTGCAATGTTTGCACCTGTACCTGTATCTGGGGAGGTTGGTTTAAAAACATAAAACTATAATGAGCTAAAGACGCTCAGTGAGTGTTATTAGTTTCTAAATAAATTTTAATTCTTTTTCTATTAAGCTCCTTGAATTCTGAAAAGAATATAAATCTGTTTTCTAAAAATACTAAACTGATAAACTATTTCTGAAATCTATTTTCTAAAAACTATTCTGAAATTTATACTAAAAATATATTGATATCTAACTTCTAAAAACTGTTCTGAAAGCTATACTGAAAACTATTCTGAAAACCTTTCAATATTTCTGAAAATTATTAAACTAATATATTGTACTTTTCTGAAATCTGATAACTGAAATAAGAACTGAAATGCTAAAATAATATACTTTTCTAATAATGTTTTTCTGATAAAACTTTTCTAACAATATAATTTTCTAATAATACTTTTCTGATAAAATACTCTTCTGATAAAATACTTTTCTGATCAAATTTTTTTCTGATAATAAACTTTTCTAATAATACTTTTCTAAAAACTTATTCTGATAAAACCTTTCTGATAATACTTTTCTGATAAACTTTTCTGATAAAACTTTTATAATAAATCTTTTTCTGATAAATACTTTTCTGATAAAACCCATGGAACCCTTCTGATTTCTGATACTCCATAGAACGACCCAACTGGCGCCGTACCATATGGAGGGTGTCACCAGGCGGCTAATCTGGCGCCACACTGGTGACTTCTGATATTCTGATAAAAGACATTTCACTGTCTATGTGCGGTATACTGCATCGCAATATATAGCGAGACAACACCCCAATGTGTGGGCGACTGATAGACTCGACAGACTCAACCCCCTGGAGTTAGCGGACTGTCCCCCCTTAACTTGCCACACACAATTGGGATATACCAGCCGGGTCTAATTCTGATAAATTATAATAATTCTAATAATAAATGGGTATCCATGGTTTGAAAACAATTTTCTTTACTTTCGAAAACTAGCTTTTAATAAGAATAATAATATAAAATATACATCAACCATATTTCTTTAAATGAATATAAATTCTAGATTTCTGAGTTATAAAAAAAATACTTCAATTAAAATATAATGAAGCATAAATTCTATTTAAATGATGAACCACATATAAATAAATAAATGTGTATATAAAATCACAAATAATTAAATTAACCTTGGAAACATAATAAAATATATTTAAACTAAAAATATGATTTTGCTTAAAATATTTTAACACTCATCGATTTCTGGTTTTCTCTAAGCTTTGAGCTTCGGTTTCTTTGCTTCAAAACATTTCTTGACTTTCTGCATAATTTCATTTCCTCCCTAAGGTAATATATATTTCCAAATAATTTATTAATATAAATACAATCACTAATATAAAACTCTTATTCACATGTTTAACACTTTATTCTACAATTTCTTCTATTCTCATAAAATCAATTACATTTAATTTACTGAAAATCATGTCTCTACGATTGTATATTCCTTCAATAAATTAATTTCTCTTAATTCGAATCTCATACAACACAATCCAATACATTTTCTTAGATTTCTAAACACCAATTTGCATCAATTCATACAAATACAATATCTAATACTTAATTGCTCATCAATTGAAATCTCTACACTAGTAACATTCGATTTCTACACAAATGCTCATTCTAATCTTCATTAATTTCACATAAATAAACTTCTTTTACTTAACAACATCAAATTCAACTTCATTAAACTAATTATAGCTTCAATTTCGAATTTAATTTCAAAAATTCCCGAAATTAGTGATTCAATTTCACTCCAAACACAGCATCATACAAATTTCATACTACAAATTCACTAATTTGAAAATCATTTTGATTCCTTACTTAACGATTCTAAATTCAAGCCATCAATTAACTCAAAAACACTCAAATTACTCAATTAATAACGCAATTTAACAATTCAAACTCAAAATCATCAAATCTCCAATTCTTTATTTACTAATTTTCTTGATTTTCATTCTAATCAACTCCAATTAAATTAATTTCAAATAAAACACTACCAAATACTCAAATCAAACACTAAAATCACAAAATCCATCAATCAATTTCACTTTATATTCAACAATAAAATTTCTAACGAAATTCAAACTTAATCAATTTCTAAATCAACAAAATCCATCATTAACATCATCACCCAAACCTCCAAAACAAATTAATTTCATCAATTTCAACTACCAATTCTATAACACCAAAACTAACATCAAAATCGTAATATCCAAAATCCGAAACCGAACTCACCTTTGCTGCCTAGTTTCTTTTTTGCTCTCTTTCTCTTTTTCTTCTTCCTCTCTTCTTCCCCTACTGCTGACCGCTCTCTCTCTCTTCTCCTTCTTTCTTTCTTTCTTTCTTTCTTCTTCACGAGTTTGCTCATTTTTCTTCTTTTCCTTCTTCTAGCCGCTGACTTCCTTCTTCTTCTTCTCCTCCTTCTGCTGGTCGGCTTCTTCCCTCCTTTCTCTCTTCTTCTTCTTCTTCTTCTTCTTCTTCTCTTCCTCTTCGGCCGACCTGCTCTCTCTTCCCTCTCTCTTCTTTTCTTTCTTGTTTTGCCGAGTGTTCTCTGCCTCTGTTTCTATTTGTTTTTGGGTTCACCGACTTTGCCACTTGATTTTTTTTTTGTTTGGTTTGAGTGAATCTCCACTCACATGCTTATATATTTTGAGTGGAATCTCCACTCACATGCTTTTATATATATATATATATATATATATATATATATATATATATATATATATATTATACTTTTGTTTTTATTTCTGATTTGCTTCTTTTGTTGGTTTGACTTTTGAATTTGAGTCAGTGGAAATATCCACTAACTTATTATATATTATAATATATATTTTTAATTATAACATGACAATAATATATAATTTAATCACATAAATTTAATCCACAATTTTATAACTTATAAATTAATTCATAATAATCCATTAACTCTTTTCTATAAAAATCCATTCCAATTTACTTTTCCATCAATTACTTAAATCACAACCTCATATCGTAAAAATATATTTTAACTTCCAATAAATATTCTTCATACTTCACTTTATAGAAATCTTTACTATGTTCTCCAAAACTTATAATTTAAATTTCTCATATACTTTATGAAACCTTATTAATCATCTGAAACTATTACATATATTTTCCGAGTCTCTAATACCCTTAATACTTTTAACATCTAATTTTTGGAAAATCTTTACTAGAAATTTCGAAACGTATAATTGGATTTCGTATAGACTTTACGAAATCGTACTAATCGTCCAATAAACTCCATTATAGTGCCATACAATTAATTTTGGAAAGATATATCACAATACATGTACGTGTACAGTACAACTATCGGGAGGGTGTATTACAGTAGTAGACCCAACCGGTACACTCCATTTGTGTAGTGCAAGTTAAGGGGGGACAGTCCGCTAACTTCAGGGGGGTTGAGTCTATCGAATCTATCAGTCGCCCACACACTTGGGTGTTGTCTCGCTATATGTAGGCGATGCAGAATTCCGCCACATAGTCAGTGAGATGTCTTTTATCAGATTATCAGAGTCACCAGTGCGGCGCCAGATTAGTTGCCTGGTGACACCCTCCATATGGTGCAGCGCCAGCTGAGTCGTCCTATGGATTATCAGTTATCAGATATAGGTTTCCATTGGTATTATCAGAAACGTTTTATCAGAAAAGTATTTTATTAGAAAATTTTTATCAGAAAAGTTTTATCAGAAACGTTTTATCAGAAAAAGGTATATCATAAAAGTACTTTTAGAAAAGTTTTATCAGAAAATATATTTTTACTTAGCTTTTCAGTTTTCAGAAAAGTATAATATATCAGTTTTTCAATTTTCAGAAAAGTAAAGTATATACATTATCTCAGCTTTTTAGTTTTCAAAAAGTATGCAACATTTCAATTTATTAGTTTTCAGTAATAGCAAAAAGTTTGAAAAGATTTCAGTATAGTTTTATAAAAAAAGATTTTAGCTCAGTTTTCAGTGAATAAAAACAGTTTTATTATTATGCTTTTTAATACAGTATTCAGAAAGTAGATTAGTATTTATTTCAGTATATTATTTTCAAAAAACGGGACAAGCTTTAATTATTATTTATTTCAGTTCAGTTTTCAGGAAACAGTATTAAACTCATAAAAGTATTTTCAGAAAATAGAGAAGTTTTATTATTATCCATTTTAATATTTTTAGAAAATAGATTTCTATCCTTTTCACTAAAGTTTTCAGAGAGGTTTAGTTAGTAAGATTAAATTGTTTAGAAACCTATAACACTCACTGAGCTCGTTTAGCTCATTACAATTTTATATTTTATAAACCAACCTCCCCATGTATAGGTACAAGTACAAGTGCAGACATTGCAGGGACTCCCAGGACCAGCAGGACTAGTCAGACATTGCTGTGACAGTTTAGAATTTTGTATTATATTTGATTATAACTCTTATATAAAATGTATATTGTTAAAGTTCAATATTTTATTATTTGAAAGTGTGATTGAATTTGTGGTTGTTTTGAGATGGACCTGAGGTCCTAATGGTAGTGGAGAAAATATTTGAAATTTAGAAGTGTACAATTTTTATGCAGGTCTCCAAGATTTGGTAATCTTAGAAAAACAGAGGAGACTCTGCCAAAATTTTAATAAAGTAGTTTTGTATTAAAAAAAACAAAATTTTCCTACTCAGATTTCCAAGTTAAGAAACGGCTTAGCTTCACGGAAGCCTTTCAGCAAGGCAAACCTCTACTGGGAAGCTTCCGTGGAGTGCCGGCAGGCCGCCTCGCATAAGATAGTAGGTTAAGGGCCTGTCAGATTGGTATAAGAGCCAAGGTTTTGAAAAGTAGGGTTGTCTATTTTAAATGTGATTTTTATTAAGTATTTTTGCATTGTTATCGTTAAGGCAACCCATAAAATTTTCAATTGTTACCCATGCATACGATTTAAGAAAGTTTACAAGTAATATATAATTTAGTTTTTGTTAAAGTCACAGCATAATGTCCTGACGAGGTCTCAGAGGTCGTCCCAAGGAAGCCAAACCAGAAGCTTCCGTACATAATGCACACGGGATAGGTTGATTATCCAGTTATTGAGCTACAGTAGACTGTTATAAGAAGAAAATCAGATTTGGTTTAGTTAGAAAATTTCAAATGTAATTGCAAATGATATTGTAGCCTTACCCCAGAGAGAGAAATAGAATTTGTGATAGATTGGCTCCGGCCGAGTTGAAGAGATTAAGATATAATTAGAAAGTTGTTGAATAAGAGCTTTATTAGACTCTATTATCTCCAGTTTATTAGTTAAGAAGGACAGGAGATTCATTATTAGCTGAAGGAGTAATCAGGAGAAAGCATATTCATTTGATTTATTATGAAACTATTAGTTTACCATAACGGAAAGGTAGTTTGGGTATCAGACATAAAAAGACTTTAAACCAATTTTTGATTGACAGATTCCATTTGGAGATTAATGTAAAATGATAGTAGTCTTTGAAGAAATGTGTTTACTTGTAAGTTAAATGAAAATTAGCTGGATATTAAAAAGAGTTCTTTTTTTGAGTAGAGAAGAATGAAAATTCAAGAAACTTTGTAAGGTTCTTCCTTTGGTTATGTTGCAGTGTATTATCAGGTTACAAGTTAAAAGAGTGAGTATTAGTGATAGTAGATTTGTTTAAGGTCTCCCTAATATTTGAGAATTTTCAGTTAAGATAATTTATGTTAATATTAATGAAAATAGTAAAGTTGAATAATGAAAGTAGAGGTTATTAGGAACTGGAAATCGCACACTAATGTAGCAGAAATAAAAAATTTTCCAAGTGTTTGATGATTTGTTGAATGTATAGGTTATTAGGCTATGTTGGAGAATTTGATCACTTCTAGTTGAATAATATATATATATATATATATAATACAAAGAGAGGAGGTGAAGTCCATTTAGAATAATAGTCCTATTGACAAAGTTGATGAGAAAGGATAAAGACATGATTCTCAGATAGTAAAGTTAAGAAAAGAAACTGAGAATGAAACAGAGTATAGATTTTCAGATTTAGAAAGATAGACATGATAGTGAAAAGTCAATGCCTGTAAGTCCTCTTCGACTGAGGACTATTGAGAAATTTGAAGACATACTTTGGGCGTATGCTATGAAATTCAGGGAAAGCTAAAATACCCATCTACTATTAATGGAGTTCGCCTATAGTAATAGCTATCACACCGGCATAGATATAACTCAAATGAAGTATTATACAGTAGGAAGTACAGAACTCCTATATGTTGGGATGAAACAGGTGATAAGGTATTAAGTTAAATTACTACCAGAATTAATAAAAAGATTCACAATGTGTTACAGGTGTTTAAGAATCAGCTGGTAGAATCAAAGAAACAGATGACTTACGAGGAGAAACCAATTCAGATTCTAGATCACATAGAGCAAGTTCTACATAATGAGGTTATTCCCGTAGTTAAAGTTAAAGTCCTATAGCAAAATCGTGACGTGGAAGAAACCACCTAAGAACCAAAAGGTCAGATGTATCATCAGTATATTTATCCTTTTTTAGGTAGCTTGTGTAAATTTCGAGAACGAAATTTTATAAGTGGGGAAGAAATTGTAATACACCCTCCTGATAATTTGTATTGTACACGTACATATATTGTAATATATTTTTCCAGAATTGATTGTACAGTACTATAATGGAATTTGTTGAATGATTAGTAAGATTTCGTAAAGTATATACGAAATCCAATTATAAGTTTCGGAGGTCATAGGAAGGATTTTCCATAAACTCAAAGTATTAGCGATATTTTTGGAAATCAAATAATAAATAATTGATGACATATGATATGATATTATAATTTAATTGGTGTTTAAATGTGGTGGAAAAGTAATGTTAATGGATTAATTTTGAGGTGTACAAGTGAACCAATCAAGGAAAACAAATTAGATTAAAAGTGGGTGGATTGGTTTGTAAATTATATGATTGTTGACTAACCTTAGGTGATTAAATTTATATTGGTGATTATTTCATGATTTTAAAAGGTTCAAGGGTATGTCGCAATTAGAGATAAGTAATATATATATGTATATAGGTGTACAAGTGAACCAATTAAGGAAAACAAATTAGATTAAAAGTGGGTGGATTGGTTTGTAAATTATATGATTGTTGACTAACCTTAGGTGTTTAAATTTATATTGGTGATTATTTCATGATTTTAAAAGGTTCAAGGGTATGTCGCAATTAGAGATAAGTAATATATATATATATATATATATATTAGTAATAAAAAAAACAAAAACAAAAATAGAAAACAGAGGAGAAAGACTAGAAAATTCGAGAGAAAGGGACAGAGACCAGGCCAAAGAGAAGAAAAGAAGAAAAGAAGAGAAGAATAAGAAAGCTTCGGCCGAAGGAAGAAGAAGGAGGAGAAGAGAGAGAGGAGGAGGAGAGAGAGAGCAGCAGCTGAGAGGAAGAAGAAAGAAAAAAGAATGAGAAGAGAGAGAGCTGTCCAGCCAAGTGAAGCAAAGAGAACTAGAAAACAGAGGCAAATCGGCAAAAAGGAAGAAAAGAAGAAAAAGAAAGAAGAGGTAAAAGAAAAGAGAGAGTAGCTGCCGGCAAAGAAAAGAAAAGAAGAAAAATGAGCAGTGACCGAGAGAAAGAAGGAAGAAGAGAAGAAAAAAGAAAAGAATAAAAGAAGAAAAAGAGAAATGAAGAAGAGAAGATGAGTATTGGTCAACCAAGAAGAAGAAGAAGAAGACCAAGAGGAGTTGAGGACAACTTGGGGTAAGTGATTGATGAAGTTGAATTGTTTTAGAGTTTTGATGATATTATAATTTTCGTGTTTAATTGATTGAGTTTTGATTTGTTCTCGAAATTGATTGTCGAATATAAAGTGACATTTGACTGATGGAAGTAAAGAAGATGATGGGTTTTGTTGATTTTAGTATTTGATTGAGTTTTTGTGGTGTTTTGTTTGAAAATTAGTTGGAATTGAGTTGATTAAAGTAAACATTAAGAAAACTAGTAAGGTAGAGTTTTGGAGATTTTATGATTTCAAGTTTGAATTTTTAAATTGAGAGATTATTTAAGTAATTGGAGTGGTATTGAGTAAATTGATGACATGAATTTAGAATCATTAAGTAAGGAATCAAAATAACTCTCAAACTAGTGAACTTGTGTTATGAGTTCTTTTGTAATGTTGTGTTTGGAATGATGTTGAAGTTAATTGTTAAAACATGAAAGTGGATATAAATTGTATGGAAATGAATTTGTAAGTTAAAGTTAGGATTGATAGTGATTTTAGTATAGAGATTTCAATTTATGTATAATTAAGATATTAGAAATTGTAATTGTGTGATTGTGATACAAATTGATGCTTAGAAAATAAAGTAAATATGTTTATTTGTGATGTACGAAATTCAATCAAAAGAGAAATTGAATGATTCAATGTATATATAATTATAGTGACATGATTTTTAGTAAAATAAATGTAAATGGTTGAGTTAGATGAAAAGAAATTGAGTAAGAAAGTGTAGAATGTGTAATAATTGAGTTTTTGCATTAGTTGTTGTATTTATATTAATGATTTATTTGGAAATATATTACTTTAGGGAGAAATCTCCATAGTGTGAGAGAAAATGAAATAATGCGGAAAGGCAAGAAATGTGGTGTAACGAAGGAATCAGAGTGCCTAAAGCCCAGAGAAATCAGTGAGTGTTTAAAGTATTTTTATATAAATGAATTTTATGAAGTTATGATTTTATTAAGTGAGTGTTAAACTATTTTAAGTAAAGTTATAGAAAATTTATTATTTCATTTGTGTGAGTGTTTAAAGTATTTTTATATAAATGAATTTTATGAAGTTATGATTTTATTAAGTGAGTGTTAAACTATTTTAAGCAAAGTTATTGAAAATTTATTATTTCATTTGTGTGATTGTTAAGTATTCTTATATTTCAGAATGTTTGAGTTTATATTTTCACTTGAGAAAATATATATACATGAGATTTAATTTAACAAATATATTCTATGGATATTTTATGATTTTTGATAAAAAATGATATTACAAACAAATTTTATGATTTTATGAATGTTTTAGACAAAAAAGAAAAAACATTTTCAGGCCAATAGGATGCCCATTTATTATCAGATTATCAGTAGCTTATCATAATTATCAGATCAGTTATCAGATTATCAGCAGTAGACCCGGTCGGTACAATCCATTTGTGTAGGGCAAGTTAAGGGGGGACAGTCCGCTAACTCCAGGGGGGTTGAGTTAGTCGAGTCTGTCAGTCGCCCATACATTGTGGTGTTGTCTCGCTGTATGTAGGCGATGCAGAATTCCGCCACATAGCCAGTGAGATGTCTTTTATTAGATTAACAGAGTCACCAGTGCGGCGTCAGATTAGTCGCCTGGTGACACCCTTCATATGGTGCGGCGCCAGTTAAGTCGCTGTAACGCCCCTAATTTTTCGAATTATGAAAAGTATATTTTTTTTATAGTGCATTTGGAGAATGACGGGTCTAATTGACAATTGGTGAAGTTCATTTGGTAATTGGATAAGTGTGGAATCGTTTTGGAATAATTATTGAGATGGATTGTGATTAAGAGTAAATTTGTATCATGATAGAATTTTAAGAAGCTCAAGGGTACAATTTGTAATTAAGAAGATATTTATAATATATATATATATATAATATTATTAGTGGAAAAAAATAATAATAATAAAAAGAGAGGGTGAGTTAGCATGAGATAAGAAGAAGAAAAAAAAAAGAATAAAAAAATATATAAAAGTAATCTAAAAAAAAAAAAACAAACAAACAAACAAAAGTGAGACAGAGAAGTGGCGTGAGGAAGAGAGGAAAAAAAGAAAAAAAAAAGAAAAGAAGAGGAGAAGGAGAGAAGAGAGAAGAGAGAAGAGGAGAGAGAAAGAAGAGAGAGAAAGGAAAGAGAAGAAGAAGGGAAGAAGAGTAGGAAAAAATTATTATCCAGAAATTGTCCAGGTTCGGTGTACACTAATGTTTGTATTTTTCAGATTTTTCAGAACTTTTTAGAATTATTATCTTATATTGTTTTTAGTTTATTTATGATATATTGTGTATGATTTGTTAATTAAAATTGATTTTTGGATGATTTGGTAACAACATATACCCACTGTGTGTGATTTTGCAGATATGTTTCCAGATGAGCTTCCTTGTTTGCCACCTCAGAGAGAAGTGGAGTTTGTGATTGATGTAGTACCAGGTACTTCTCCAGTATCTATAGCTCCTTACAAAATGGCACCAGCAAAACTGAAGGAAATGAAGATACAGTTACAGGAATTGCTGGATAAGGGCTTCATTAGACCCAGTGTATCCCCGTGGGGAGCTCCAGTGCTGTTTGTGAAAAAGAAAGATGGATCATTAAGATTGTGCATCGATTACAGGCAGCTGAACAAACTTACTGTTAAGAATAAGTATCCGTTGCCTAGAATCGATGACTTATTTGATCAGCTGAGAGGAGCTTGTGTCTTCTCAAAGATAGATCTCAGATCGGGGTATCATCAGTTAAGAATAAAAAATTCAGATATTCCGAAAACTGCATTCAGAACCAGGTATAGACGTTATGAATTTGTAGTGATGCCATTTGGGCTGACAAACGCACCTGCAGCCTTTATGGACCTGATGAATCTGATATTCCGACCATACTTGGACCAGTTTGTGGTAGTCTTTATCGATGATATCCTGGTGTACTCCCAGACGACAGAAGACCATGACAGGCACCTCAGAGTAGTACTGTAGATTCTGAGGGAGAAACATCTGTATGGTAAATTGTGCAAATGTGAATTCTGGTTGCCTGAAATTGCATTTCTGGGCCATATTGTGTCAGCAGAGGGAATCAAGGCAGATCCTAAAAATATTGAAGCAATAGTGGAATGGAAGCCTCCCAGAAATGTTGCAGAAGTCAGAAGTTTCTTAGGCTTGGCAGGTTATTATCGACGGTTTGTGAAGGGATTTTCATCCATAGCAAGTCTGTTGACCAAGCTACTGCATAAAAATGTCAGATTTGACTGGACTGACAGATGCCAGACAGCTTTTGACAGATGGAAGACGATGTTAGTTGAGGCTCCAGTCCTGATTCAGCCTGTTTCAGGTAAAGACTTTGTGATCTATAGTGATGCCTCACACCAGGGTTTGGGATGTATATTGATGCAGGAAGGCAAGGTGGTTGCATATGCGTCCAGACAACTGAAAACTCACGAGCAGAATTATCCGATACATGATCTGGAGCTTGCAGCTATCGTATTTGCTCTGAAACTCTGGAGGCATTACTTGTATGGTGAAAAATGTTATATATAAACAGATCACAAGAGTTTGAAATATCTGCCTACTCAGAGAGAGCTCAATTTGAGACAGAGACGATGGATAGAGTTGATTAAAGACTATGACTGTGTAATTGACTACCATCCAGGAAAGGCGAATGTAGTAGCAGATGCCATGAGTAGAAAAGTACTGTTCGCTTTGAAAGCTATGAATGTGCAACTACAGTTGATTCCAGATAATGCATTGGTAGTTGAATTGAAACGCAGACCAAGTTTAATTCAGTAGATTGCAGAAAAGCAGAAACATGATGCTAAAATTCAGATGATATGTGGACAGATTCCAGAAGGAAAGCACCCGGACTTCTCAATCAGAACTGATGGTATTGTGTGTTTCAGAGACAGGATTTGTATTCCAAATGATGAAGAATTGAGAAAGCTAATCCTGACAGAGGCACACAGTAGTCCGTACTCGATGCATCTAGGTAGCACCAAAATGTACAGAGATTTGAGGACTCAGTATTGGTGGTCTGGTATGAAGAAAGATGTGGTAGAATTCGTGAATAAATGTATGACTTGTCAGCAGGTGAAAGCTGAACACCAGGTTCCATCAGGATTGTTGCAACCAATATCAATACCTAAATGAAAATGGGATCGCATCACGATGGACTTTATCATAGGATTACCACTCACCCGGAGTAAACACGATACAATATGGGTTATAGTGGATCGATTGACGAAGTCAGCACATTTTCTACCTATCAGAACTGACCGACTAGCAGAATTGTACATTAAAGAAATAGTCAAATTGCATGGAGTGCCTGTATCAATAATATCAGATCGGGACCCGAGGTTTACATCCAGATTCTGGAAGAAGTTTCAAGAAGCTTTGGGTACTCGACTGAGTTTCAGTATAGCCTTCCATCCGCAGACAGACAGACAATCAGAAAAAGTAATTCAGGTGCTAGAAGATATGCTCAGGAGTTGTGTTATTGATTTTGAAGGGAGTTAGGTGGATCACCTCCCATTGATTGAATTCGCATACAACAACAGTTATCAATCGAGCATAGCTATGGTACCATATGAAGCACTGTATGGAAGGAAATGCAGGACACCTGTATGCTGGACTGAATTGGGAGAAGACAAGTTAGTAGGCCCAGATTTGATTCGACAAACTGAGGAGAAGGTGAAGATTATTAAGGAAAGACTGAAAGTTGCATCTGACTGACAAAAATCATATGCGGACCTGAAAAGAAAGGAGATAGAATATGAAGTTGGTGAAAGGTTTTCCTGAAAGTATCTCCGTGGAAGAAAGTGTTCAAATTTGGCAGAAAAGGGAAGTTAAGTCCTAGGTTTATTGGCCCATACGAAATCATTGAACGTGTGGGACCAGTAGCCTATAGACTTGCTTTACCTCCAGAATTAGAAAATATTCATAATGTGTTCCATGTGTCAATGTTGAGGAGATACAGATCTGACCCTTCCCACAGAGTCCAGGCTGAAAGTATTGAAATTCAACTAGACCTGACATACGAGGAGGAACCAGTGCAAATTCTTGATCGGGAGATTAAAGAATTACGAAATAAAAGAATTCCACTAGTGAAAGTTCTCTGGAGAAATCATAATGTAGAAGAAGCTACCTGGGAAAAAGAAGAAATCATGAGACAACAATATTCATAACTATTCGACTGAGGTAAATTTCGAGGACGAAATTTCTTAAAAGGGGAAGAATTGTAACGCCCCTAATTTTTTGAATTATGAAAAGTATATTCTTTTTATAGTGCATTTAGAGAATAACGGGTCTAATTGACAATTGGTGAAGTTCATTTGGTAATTGGATAAGTGTGGAATCGTTTTGGAATAATTATTGAGATGGATTGTGATTAAGAGTAAATTTGTATCATGATAGGATTTTAAGAAGCTCAAGGATGCAATTTGTAATTAAGAAGATATTTATAATATATATATATATATATATAATATTATTAGTGGAAAAAAATAATAATAAAAAGAGAGGGTGAGTTGGCATGAGATAAGAAGAAGAAAAAAAAATAAGAATAAAAAAAAATATAAAAGTAATCTCAAAAAAAAAAAACAAACAAAAGTGAGACAGAGAAGTGGCGTGAAGAAGAGAGGAAAAAAAGAAAAAAAAGAAAAGAAGAGGAGAAGGAGAGTGAAGCGGGAGAGAAGAGAGAAGAGGAGAGAGAAAGAAGAGAGAAAGGAAAGAAAAGAAGAAGGGAAGAAGAGTAGGAAAAAATTATTGTCCAAAAATTGTCCAGGTTCGGTGTACACTAATGTTTGTATTTTTCAGATTTTCCAGAACTTTTTGAAATTATTATATTATATTATTTTTAGTTTATTTATGATATATTGTGTATGATTTATTAATTAAAATTGATTTTGGGATGATTTGGTATATATAGGTATTGTTTGTAATAAATTGATTTTGAATATATATATATATATAACTATATATATAGATATATATAACTATATAACTATATATATTGTTTATATCATACACAATATATATATATATATATATATATATATATATGATATAAACAATATATATATATCTATATATTCTGTTAGTGCTAAATGAATTGATATTGATTTTGAATATATATATATATATATATATATATATATATATATATATTGAATTTTGTAAATGTGTTTATTGATTTGAATTTAATAAAATTTAATTTGACCATAAAGAAATGATATTGTGAAATGGCCATAGGATACTTGGACATATATACGGATATAGGAGGTTGGTATACCAGCTGGGTTCACTAGCAATTCTGCACCGTTATTGATATTGATGTTGATATTACGTACCTCCCTAAGGATTCGTCCTGGGGTAGGGAGACACGTACCTTCCTAAGGATTCGTCCTGGGATAGGGAGATATGTACCTCTCTAGGTTCCGAACACTCGGTCCTAGGATAGGGAGTTATATGTACCACCCTTGGATAGTATGAGCCCCAAGAGCCGGTCCTCGGGTTGGGAGTTATGCTCGACAGACAACCATTGAGAAGTCGAACGGCCCATATTCCAGTCCTGAAATTATATTGAGTATACCAAAGGGCCAGGATTGAAATGAATAGAATAAAATATTTATAAATGAATTTAGCAATTGATTTCGTATGCTTTATTTTATTGATTGGATTAAATAATGATATGTTTTAATATTTTAGTGCTACGACATTTTATTTTGGAAATTTATTTGAGTTGCATATAATATGTTTGAATATGATGTTATTTTGAAAAAGTAGAATATTTAATGAATTTTAATAAATAAGTTTAGTGTACACCCACTAAGCATTGTTGCTTAGCGCGTTGATTTTATCACGCGCAGGTAATAAAGATACCAGCGGAGAAAAAGACTAAAGAGGAGGCAACTGCAGACAGAGATTCAGTGTCACTATATTTTTGAGTAGTTATATTTAAATTTTGTATGTATCTTATTATGTTAAGCATGTATATATAGAAGTTTGTAAAGTTGTTATATATATATATATAAATTTTTGTAAATATTTGTTTGATGGTTTATATTTTCAAAGTTTTGTCATTATAACTTAAGTATTGTTTTATTGTAAATGTTTGAGAAAGTCGCACTATATGGTAGAATGCGCATTTGATTGAGAAATAAATTTTGAAGTGTTACTATTATAATATTTGAGATTTTGTTGAAAAACATGATTTTTGGAAAATCAGAAAAATAGAGGAAACTCTGCCGAAATTTTTATAATTTGAAGGGGTGAAAAATGTAATTAAATGTGGACCAATTGGAACGGTCGAAAACAATGCATGAAGCGAAAGACGAAAAATTGGACAGTGAGCATCGCGACCATCCTCGCGACCAGAGATCGCGGTAGCTGCTCGTGATGAAAATGGAAAAATTGGACCAGTGAGTACCGCGAGCAGAATTGCGACCAGAGCTCGTGATGAAGGGGCAAAATTTCCACCAGTGAGTATTGCGACCGAGCAACCTGACCACCGCTTGCCATACGCGGTTTGGATGGCCAAAAATTTTGAAAAAAATATAGAGCACCAAGTGATTGAAGCGGTGGAGTTTCATATAAACCAATAGAATAGAGAAACAAAGAGAAAAACAGAACGGGAGGGAAAAGAACAAAGAGGAGAGAGAAAGAAAAGAGAGAAAGGAAAGAAGAAGAAGAAGAAGAAAAGAGAATGAGAAGAAGGAAAAGAGGAAGGAAAGGGTATCCAGGTTTGATGTACACTCGTTTTCAAATTTTCCATTTTCCAAAATATTTTGAATTGATTGAATTTGATTAATTTTGAGTTATTTGAATTATATTGATTATAGTTTATTGTTTGAAATTGATTTTGGACTGATTTGAATTAAAATATAGTTCATATTCGAAATATTAATTGTTAAGAATATTATGAATTGATTCTAATACGTTTTGATGCTAATATTGTTATCGAAATATATTGTTGAAGGCGATTTTAATTATATAATATTTGTGAAATGTATCAAAAAATAATTTTGGGGCATTTTGATTCGATATGGAATTATGAAATATGTTTGAATATATTTTTGGATTGATTTTATGTAATTATTGATTTAGAAATATATTCGTATATTTCTGTTATATGATATTTGATAAAATTTGAATTTCAAAAATATAGATATATCGATATGAATTGAAATTGAATAAGTTGAATTTGATGATTCTGAAAGAAATGAAATATGTTGACATTGGATTTGAGAAAACGTTTTGTGAAATGGCTCTGATGTGTATGAACATAAATATGGATATAAGAGGTTGACATGTCAATTGAGTTTCTGTCTGAACAGTACTGTGCTGATATACTATGATGCACCTTCCTATGGATAGTGCAGGCCCCAAGTGCCGGTCCTAGGGTAGAGAGCTTTGATCTGTTTGTGCCACCCTTTGGATGTACAGGCCCCAAGTACCGGTCCCAGGGTTATGAATTCTGTTATGGGACATTTACAATGAGTGATTCGTTGGTGTTCCATTCTGATCTGATGTTCGGCAGATAGCCCGTTTGTGTCTGATGCCGAACAAGCCGTAATCCAGTCCGATAACTTATATTATGTATGTCAGGAGCCCAGTATGAAAACAGATTTGTTATATGAAAGCATTTGAGAAATTTATGAAGATTTTATATGTTGATTGATTTTGAATACTATATTTGTTGAGTATATGATTTGATTTGACATGAGCCCCATATATGAATTAATTATAGGTTATTTATATTTTTACAGAAAATAGATAAACTTATTTGAGTATATTTGGATATACAATTTTGTGTACACCCACTAAGCGTGTTTTGTTTTCTCACACGTAGGTAACAGAGGTTTCAAGGGAGATAAAGACAAAAAAGAGTGGAGACTGCAGGATCAGAGTCCGGAGTCACATCGTTCCTACATATATTTTGGTAGTCCTTTTGTAATTAGTATATATGTTTTGATACAACATGCATATACAGAAAATGTTTGTATATATTTGAGGAGCTTCCCCTATGTAAATATTTTATTATATGTTTATGTTATTTGAATTTTTATAAATGATATTGTGATAAATTGATTTGGCAAGTCGCACTAAAGTTGGAAGGTTGCGCAAAAGTAATTTGAGAATTTAGGAGTGTTGATTTTATGAATTTGAATTGTAAACAGGTTTTGGAAAAATCAGAAAAACAGAGGAATCTCTGACAAAATTTTTAGAAATTTATTTGGACCATTTTTAAATGTTTTTAAATATATTTTTAAATGATGGTTATATAAAAATAAAAGTTAGATTTCGGTATATAGTAGCGCTCCCTGATTCGGTTTGAGTGGATTGGGTCAGGGGGCGTTACATACCACCCCAACAATTACACCTCATCACCTCATCATGGCCATTCATGAAGTGGGAGATGAACATAGTAGGGAAGATGCCAGTCGTTTCAGGAGGTAAAATATTCATGCTTGCCGACAGACTACTTCACCAAATAGGTCGAGACCGAGTCCTATCAAAGATCAAAGACCAATAAGTCATTAGCTTCATTTGGAAGAACGTAATATGTCATTAAACATATCTAAGGAGATAGTCACAGACAACAGACCACAATTCATCTCGTACAACTTGCAAGACTTCTGCAACAAGTGGAAGATCAAACTCAGCTTGTAACATCCCGGATTTCGGGTAATTAATTTTATATATGTGAAAACAAATGATTTCCAGCGGACCAGATTGAATAGTGAAAAATGAAAAATTGAAAACTGGACCAGAGAGCATCGCGACCTGGTCACCGCGACCACAGGTCGCGATAGCTCACTCGCGGTGAAAAAATGCAATTTCGGGCAGTGAGCATAGCGACCAGTCACCGCGACCTCAGGTCGCGATGGCTTGCTCGCGATGAAAATGGAAAAATCTGGCAGTGAGCATCGCGACCACAGGTCGCGATGGACTGCTCGCGATGAAATTGTCAAAGTTTGGCAGTGAGCAACGCAATCTCTCGCGCGACCAAGGCGCGCTCGCGACGAAGGCGGTGCGAATGGTCCAGTGAGCATCGCGACCACAGGTCGCGACGGCGGTCGCGGTAGCGAAAAAAATATAAAAAAAAGAAGAAACTTCTCGCAGAAGCGAGAAAAACAGAAACAGCAAGAGGAGAGTGAAGCGACCGAGAAAAGAAAGAAAAGAGAAGAAAAAGAAAGAAGAAGAAAGAAGAGAAAGAAGAAGAAGAAGAAGAAGAGAGAAGAGAAAAGGGAGTGTAGGTAAAAAGGAAAGACGAAATCGTAGAACCAACGAAAAACACGGATTTGAGGTAGGTGTACTCTCGTTTTCGAAATCGTTTCGAGAAGTATTTCGTTTACTTTTTCGTTTTAGTTTTCGATTTCGTTTCTCGTTTTTGTTTTTGTTTTCGATTTCGTTAAAAGTTTTCGATTTCGATTTTTGTATGAAAAGTGTTTGCTTTATATGAAAAATTGAGGATTTATGCATCTATTGTTGATTGGAACTGGTTTTATGTTAGATCGTGTTTTGATCGTATTTCGATGGTGTCGATTTTGTTAAAAATACATGATTTATACTTTTGTATGATTATTGTTGATATTCTTGAAAAATATTGTGCAAAATGTATACACTGATTGTGAACCTTACTTATTGTAACGGCCCTAGGATACCTAGACATAGATATGGATATAGGAGGTTGGTATACCAGCTGGGTTTTACTGAGCAGTACTGCGCCGATACTGATTGATTGATACTGATGATTCTGATGTACCTCCTCTTGGATTCGTCCAGAGGCTGGGAGATACATACCTCCTCAGGATTCGTCCTAGGGTTTGGGAGTTAATGTACCTTCCCAAGGATTCGTTCTTGGGATAGGGAGTTATGTACCTCTCTAGGTTCCGTACCCACGGTCCTAGAGTTGGGAGACACGTACCTCCTCAGGATTCGTCCTGGGGGTTGGGAGTTTGACCCATATTCCAGTCCTAATATGTTTAGTATTCTAGTGGGCCAGAATTGATTGGAATTGAAAAGTGAACTGAATGACTTTATTGATAGCATTCGTATATTGACCTCATTATTGAAATTGAAGTGATTGAAATTGTTTAATGTTTTGATTTAGAAATTTAATTGTTTTGCAAATTGATTAGAAATGAAATATATGTATTGTGGTTTATTTCTTCCTAAAAGATATTTATTTTAATGTTTACTTAATTGAGATTATAGTTTATAGTACACCCACTAAGCTATATGCTTAGCGCGTTAGTTTGTTTCTAACGCGTAGGTACCAGGGATCCGGAAGAGGCTAAGGACTGAAGAGACAAAGAGTTACAGACAGAGTCCCAGGGATTTGTACAGTTGGGTAGCTATATCATAGTTATGTATATATGATCTGAAAGTATGCATATACAGGAAATTTGTAAAATGTTTTGTAATTGATTATTTTATGATTTCTGTCCTTTATTATTTAAATGTAAATAGTAAAGTCTGATTTGTTTTCTTTTATAAATTGTGATAAACTGTTTTGATAAGTCGCACTAAACGGCAGAGTGCGCAACTGTTTGAAAGTGTTATAGAAGTGTTTGTGAAAATATGAATTTGATTTGATTTGTGGAAAACAGGTTTTGGAAAGTCCGAAAAATAAACGGTACTCTGCCGAATTTTTGTAAAAATGTTTAAGTGTTGGGCTCACTTGTAAACGATTTTTAAAAATTTAATTTACATGGATTTTGATTTATAAAATGAATTTAGAAAGTTTTGAAAACCGAGTAGCGCTCCCCGGGTCGGTCCGGCCGGGTCGGGTCGGGGGGTGTTACATTTTATTGGTATCAGAGCGCGGTTTAGGCGTTTCTGGACCAAAGAGTTAGAGTCTGTATATACATGCATTGTCTAAAGCTACTCATAGGGATGTGTGACTCTAATCTGCAGAACTCTCTTCTGTCTGATATAGGATAAAGAATGGAAGGAAGTGGTGATAGACCTGAGAGTCCCGCCAGCGTGGCTGGGGGAGCATCGAGGGAATCAGTTAGTCCGAGAGTGGCGGACCCTGTACAGCCAGCATTTATGCAGCAAATGGCTGAATTCTTTCAGAATGTGGCCAGAGCAGCGCCACGAAGATCAGCCATAGAGCGACTGGCTAAACACAGACCTACTGATTTCCATGGTAGGAAGGATGAGGATGCATCTGCCGCAGAACACTGGTTTGAACGGACGAACAGAATATTAGAGCAGATGCACTGCATACTTGAGGAGAGATTGGAGTGTGCAGTATCCTTACTGCAGGAGGATGCCTACCAGTGGTGGACCTCCATTATACAGACAGTGCGACCAGAGGACAGAACGTGGGACTTCTTTCAGACGGAGTTCCGGAGAAAATATATTGGTCACATCTATCTGGATAATCTGAAAAGGGAGTTTACCAACCTGAAGCAGAGGCAGATGACTGTGACTGAATATGAGAGGGAGTTTGTTAGGTTGAGTAAGTATGCGAAAGAGATGGTAGCGACTGAGGCTGATAAATGTAGGAGGTTTGAAGATGGACTAAACGATTACATCCGCCTACAGGTTGTGAAACATTCTGAATGTCTATGTAATTGATTCTGATATTGATATAATTAGACTGTGGAATTAATTGAGAAATGTTACAGGTTGCTGCCTTTGAGTTTGAGGATTTTACCAGACTTGTCTCTGCGGCTCTGAATGTAGAGAGAATTAAGAAGGAAGAGCAGGCCAGAAGAGACAGAGGGCAGCAAAGAAGAGGGGCAGGGCCATCCAGCTCATATCAGCCCTAGAGCAAGAAGTTTAAGGGACCGCAGCCTTGTGGTCCAGTGCAGTCACAAAGGCCTGTACCAACAGCTCGGCCTGGTCAGTCTGCAACTTCTGTAGCCAGTACCCCTAGGAGTGCGGGTAGGGGACCAGCCCCTGCATTGTGTGACCATTGTGGAAGGAGACATCCTGGGGAATGCTGGAAGCTTACAGGAGCCTGCTTGAAATATGGATCTCATGATCATTTTTTGAGAGACTGCCCACAGATGGGACCCCAGCAGCCAGAGAGACCAGCCCCTACTACTTCCAAAGGTAGGAGGCCTAGTCAGGCAGTACCTGAAGGAGGTAGCCACAGAGGAGCGTCAGAGTCAGTGGCCAGACCTGATAGTAGAGCTCCTGCACGCGTTTATGGTGTTTGAGCTCAGGAAGACAAGGATGCACCTGATGTGATAGGTGGTATTATTTCTATTTTTGATACTTCAGCTATTGCATTGATAGATCCAGGTTCTACACACTCGTATATATGTGATACATTGTTGAAACAAAGAAGTTTGCAAACTGAACCTACTGCATATGATGTGTTAGTCAGTAATCCGATAGGTCAGAGTGTAGTAGTGAACTGTATATACAGAAATTGTCCGATTCGGATACAGGAGTGTGACTTTCCTGGAGATTTGATGGAGTTGCCATTCCATGAATTTGATGTGATACTAGGCATGGATTGGCTAACTCGGCATAAAGTAGTGATCGACTGTGAATTGAAGCGAGTGACTCTCAGAACTGTAAATGGTGCAGAAATCACAATGGTGGGTGAAAGGAGGGATTTTCTCTCCAATGTTATTTCAGCCACTGCAGCCTGTAAACTGATGAGAAAGGGGTGCGAAGCGTATTTGGCACAGGTGGTGGATACCAGAAAAGTAAATGCTGAAATCCAGAATATACCCACTGTGTGTGATTTTGCAGATGTGTTTCCAGAGGAGCTTCCTGGTTTGCCACCTCAGAGAGAAGTGGAGTTTGTGATTGATGTGGTACTAGGTACGTCTCCAGTATCGATAACACCCTACAGAATGGCACCAGCAGAACTGAAAGAATTGAAGATACAGTTACAGGAATTGCTGGATAAGGGCTTCATTCGGCCCAGTGTATCTCCTTGGGGAGCCCCAGTCCTGTTTGTGAAGAAGAAGGACGGGTCATTGAGACTGTGCATCGATTATAGGCAGCTGAATAAACTTACTGTCAAGAATAAGTATCCGCTGCCAAGAATCGATGACTTGTTTGATCAACTGAGAGGAGCCTGTGTCTTCTCAAAGATAGATCTGAGATCAGGTTATCATCAATTGAGAATAAAAGAGTCAGATATTCCAAAAACTGCATTCCGAACTAGGTATGGGCACTATGAATTTGTAGTGATGCCATTTGGGCTGACTAATGCACCTGCAGCCTTTATGGATCTGATGAACAGAATATTCCGACCATACTTGGATCAGTTTGTAGTGGTGTTTATTGATGATATCCTGGTGTACTCACAGACAGTTGAGGACCATGACAGACACCTCAGAGTAGTACTGCAGATTCTGAGGGAGAAGCAACTGTATGGCAAACTGAGCAAATATGAATTCTGGTTGCCTGAGATTGCATTTCTGGGTCACATTGTATCAGCAGAGGGAATTAAGGTAGATCCGAAAAAGATTGAAGCAATAGTGGAATGGAAGCCTCCCATAAATATTACAGAAGTCAGAAGTTTCCTAGGCTTGGCAGGTTATTATCGACGGTTTGTGAAGGGGTTTTCCTCCATAGCAAGTCCGTTGACCAAGTTACTGCATAAGAATGTCAGATTTGAGTGGACTGACAGATGCCAGACAGCTTTTGACAGATTGAAGGCAATGCTTGTTGAGGCTCCAGTTCTGATTCAGCCTGTTTCAGGTAAAGATTTTATGATCTATAGTGATGCCTCACACCATGGTTTGGGATGTGTATTGATGCAGGAAGGCAAAGTGGTTGCATATGCGTCCAGACAGTTGAAAAGTCATGAGTTGAACTATCCGATTCATGATCTGGAGCTTGCAGCCATAGTCTTCGCTTTGAAAATCTGGAGGCATTACTTGTATGGTGAGAAATGTTATATCTACACGGATCACAAGAGTCTGAAATATCTGCCTACCCAGAGAGAGTTAAATTTGAGACAGAGACGATGGATGGAGTTGATTAAAGACTATGACTGTGTAATCGACTACCATCCAAGAAAGGCGAATGTAGTCGCAGATGCGTTGAACAGAAAAGCATTGTTTGCTCTGAAAGCTATGAATGTGTATTTGCAGCTGAATCCGGATAATGCAGTGGTAGCTGAATTGATATGCAGACCCAGTTTGATACAGCAGATTGCAGACAAACAGAAGCAGGATGCTAGAATTCAAATGATATGTGAACAGAAATCATAGAGGGTGATTCAGGTGCTTGAAGATATGCTCAGGAGCTGTGTTATTGATTTTGAAGGAAGTTGGGCGGATTATCTTCCATTGATTGAATTCGCCTACAACAACAGTAAGCAGTCGAGCATAGCTATGGCACCGTATGATGCACTGTATGGAAGGAAATGCAGGACTCCAGTGTGCTGGACAGAGTTAGGAGAGGACAGGTTAGTAGGCCCAGATTTGATTCGACAGACTGAGGAGAAGGTGAAGATTATCAGAGACAGATTGAAAGTTGCTTTTGACCGACAGAAATCCTATGCAGATCTGAAAAGAAAAGAGATAGAATATGAAGTCGGTGAGAAAGTATTTCTGAAAGTATCTCCGTGGAGGAAAGTGCTTCGATATGGCAGAAAAGGTAAGTTAAGTCCTAGGTTTATTGGGCCATACGAAATCATTGAACGTGTGGGACCAGTAGCCTACAGACTAGCTTTACCTCCAGAATTAGAAAAGATCCATAATGTGTTCCATGTATCGATGCTGAGGAGATACAGATCTGATCCTTCCCACAGAGTTCAGGCCGAAAGTATTGAGATCCGACCAGACCTGACATATGAGGAGGAACCAGCACAGATTCTTGATCGGGAGATCAAAGAGCTAAGAAATAAAAGAGTGCTACTAGTGAAAGTCCTCTGGAGGAACCATAAAGTAGAAGAGGCTACCTGGGAGAATGAAGAAACGATGCGACAGCAATATCCCCAACTGTTTTATTGAGGTAAATTTCGAGGATGAAATTTCTTAAGTGGGGGAGAATTGTAACATCCCGGATTTCGGGTAATTAATTTTATATATGTGAAAATAAATTTTACTATTTGAGGGGGTGTAAATGTAATTAAATTTTACAGGTCGCGATAGCTCACTCGCGGTGAAAAAACGCAATTTCGGGTAGTGAGCATCGCGACCAGTCACCCGACCTCAGGTCGCGATGAAAATGGAAAAATCTGGCAGTGAGCATCGCGACCACAGGTCGCGATGGACTGCTCGCGATGAAATTGTCAAAGTTTGGCAGTGAGCAACGCGATCTCTCGCGCGACCAAGGCGCGCTCGTGACGAAGGCGGTGCGAATGGTCCAGTGAGCATCGCGACCTGGTGGCGCGACCACAGGTCGTGACGGCGGTCGCGGTAGCGAAAAAATATAAAAAAAAAGAAGAAACTTCTCGCAGAAGCGAGAAAAACAGAAACAGCAAGAGGAGAGAGAAGCGACCGAGAAAAGAAAGAAATGAGAAGAAAAAGAAAGAAGAAGAAAGAAGAGAAAGAAGAAGAAGAAGAAGAAGGAGACAGAAGAGAAAAGGGAGTGTAGGTAAAAAGGAAAGACGAAATCGTAGAACCAACGAAAAACACGGATTTGAGGTAGGTGTACTCTCGTTTTCGAAATCGTTTCGAGAAGTATTTCGTTTACTTTTTCGTTTTAGTTTTCGATTTCGTTTCTGGTTTTTGTTTTCGTTTTCGATTTCGTTAAAAGTTTTCGATTTCGATTTTTGTATGAAAAGTGTTTGCTTTATATGAAAAATTGAGGATTTATGCATCTATTGTTGATTGGAACTGGTTTTATGTTAGATCGTGTTTTGATCGTATTTCGATGGTGTCGATTTTGTTAAAAATACATGATTTATACTTTTGTATGATTATTGTTGATATTCTTGAAAAATATTGTGCGAAATGTATACACTGATTGTGAACCTTACTTATTGTAACGGCCCTAGGATACCTAGACATAGATATGGATATAGGAGGTTGGTATACCAGCTGGGTTTTACTGAGCAGTACTGCGCCGATACTGATTGATTGATACTGATGATTCTGATGTACCTCCTCTTGGATTCATCCAGAGGCTGGGAGATACATACCTCCTCAGGATTCGTCCTGGGGGTTGGGAGTTAATGTACCTTCCCAAGGATTCGTTCCTGGGATAGGGAGTTATGTACCTCTCTAGGTTCCGTACCCACGGTCCTAGAGTTGGGAGACACGTACCTCCTCAGGATTCGTCCTGGGGGTTGGGAGTTTGACCCATATTCCAGTCCTAATATGTTTAGTATTCTAGTGGGCCAGAATTGATTGGAATTGAAAAGTGAACTGAATGATTTTATTGATAGCATTCGTATATTGACCTCATTATTGAAATTAAAGTGATTGAAATTGTTTAATGTTTTGATTTAGAAATTTAATTGTTTTGCAAATTGATTAGAAATGAAATATATGTATTGTGGTTTATTTCTTCCTAAAAGATATTTATTTTAATGTTTACTTAATTGAGATTATAGTTTATAGTACATCCACTAAGCTATATGTTTAGCGCGTTAGTTTGTTTCTAACGCGTAGGTACCAGGGATCCGGAAGAGGCTAAGGACTGAAGAGACAAAGAGTTGCAGACAGAGTCCCAGGGATTTATACAGTTGGGTAGCTATATCATAGTTATGTATATATGATCTGAAAGTATGCATATACAGGAAATTTGTAAAATGTTTTGTAATTGATTATTTTATGATTTCTGTCCTTTATTATTTAAATGTAAATAGTAAAGTCTGATTTGTTTTCTTTTATAAATTGTGATAAACTGTTTTGATAAGTCGCACTAAACGGCAGAGTGCGCAACTGTTTGAAAGTGTTATAGAAGTGTTTGTGAAAATGTGAATTTGATTTGATTTGTGGAAAACAGGTTTTGGAAAGTCCGAAAAATAAACGGTACTCTGCCGAATTTTTGTAAAAATGTTTAAGTGTTGGGCTCACTTGTAAACGATTTTTAAAACTTTAATTTACATGGATTTTGATTTATAAAATGAATTTAGAAAGTTTTGAAAACCGAGTAGCGCTCCCCGGGTCGGTCCGGCCGGGTCGGGTCGGGGGGTGTTACACAGCTACTCTAGCCCTAGGTATCCTCAAGCAAATGGACAAGCCGAGTCAACAAATAAGACTATCGTCTCTACCCTCAAGAAGAGACTCGATCGTTGTAAAGGCAAGTGGGCAAACGAACTACCAGAAATTCTATGGTCCTATCGTACAAGTGCAAGGACTTCAACTGGCAAGACTCCTTTCTCCTTAGCTTATAGGTCAGAAGTTGTGATACCCATTGAAGTGGACTTCCCTTCATATCGGTTTGACCAGTCCAACGAAAAGCAGAACAATGAGGAGTTAAATAGAGAGCTCGACACTATCGATGAGAGAAGAGACAAGGCAGCTCTTCGACTTGCGATCTACCAACAAAAGGTCGCTTGACACTACAATAAGAATCTCCGCGTCAGAACCTTCAAGGTTGGCGATTAGGTCCTACGATGAGTCTTTCAGGGAATAAAGGAACCAGGAGCTGGTAAACTCAGACCCACTTGAGAAGAACCCTACCAAATCACGAAGGTAGTCGGACAAGAAGTATACAAGCTTCGTTGTATAGACAATCAAGAAATTGGCAACAGTTGGAATGCGGTTCACCTAAAATTGTACCATTTCTAAACCTTCACTTTCAATTTTATATTTACTTTTTTTATTAAACCTTGACTGACTTAGGCATCTGAGGGCCGTTGGTGAAACCAATGGCCAACCCTAACCTTGTCTATGCTGGTTGATGTCGCACGACCATCCCGCACTCAAAGAACTCGTCACACATCAATTAGCACTCATCAACCAGTCACTCAATTACTTTACTTGCCCTCAAGGTATAAAAGGTCCCACGACCGAGCTCATCAACTAGTCGCTCGACTACTCTACCTGTTGTCAAGGTACATAAGGTTACACGACCAAGCTCACTCACAGTTCAAGTGTGAAACCGAATGATCCACACTTCAACTAGAGGGCAACAATACTTATAAACATCAATAAAATCATTCGACTTCATTTTTTGACTCATTTTTATTTCAAGTTTTACCGAACCTTGGACAACCAAATAAACTTACGAATTTCATCTTAACAAAGCCGAACCTTCATGTCGTTCAACCGTGAATCCAATTCACGAAATTCTACTCCATTAAGTCAGCAACATACAAGTCGCACGATTTGCAGTGTGACAGTCAAACGACCCACACTAGCTGAACCATGGCTTTCGAAATGACTTACTCAAATTTTAGGAGTTCGATAACGATTAGTTCTATTAATGGTCACTTGACTACACGAATCTTACACTATAATGCTAAAGTTGAAACCACGAGGCAATTTGTCGACAGGTAGCTCGACCACAATTTATTTGAAACAAGGAGACAACCTCCAAAATTCAGTTAAAGAAACCATTATTGGGGTAATGTGTTTCGACTTTTCGTACGACCGGTCGACTACCAAAACAATATCTCTACATTTCGAAAGAGGAATGAAATGAAAAATATTACTAAGTATCGTTCCGAAAAGTTAGATCATTCATAGCCCTCAATGGGCAAAACAAGAATTAAAATATTCAACAAAAAATAGTTCGACTGTTACAACCCTACATGGCATTTTCTTCTTTTTCTTCCTCTTTTTTTTCTTCTTCATTATCTTCTCATTTCTATCTTTCAGCAGATGGCTCGACAAGTGGGGGGAGTGCCTAAAGCAAGAATAGCAGACAAATTAGGGGTAGCATCAGCCACTGGTCGAACGACCTCATCATTCCCTTTAGCGTTCTCACCGGATTGGTCGACAGCAGCCATCCACGCGTTAGGCCTCCAATCCTCCATCTTGCCAGCCTTAAATTGGACCATCAGGCCGTGACGAGTCTTAATGATAGTGTTGCAGACTTGGTCGTCCGCATGCTCGAATACCTCTTCTTATTCAGCTTTTTTCACCTCAAGCTCAGCCTGCAGTCGCCCGACCATGGCCTTCAGGTCCAAATTCGCAAGTATCGTAGCGGTCGTTATTGGCTCTATTTCTTGATCAAAAATGGGCCTTCATTAATACTTTTCTTTACCTTCTTTTGTCCCATTCACGGGTAATTATCGATTGTTTTTAATATTTTCCTTCAAGTGTGCATGTTTAGGTCTTTTCGATGATTTCTGTCGATTCCAGTCATTTTTGTGCGAAGGCAGATAGACACGCGACTTGGACTCTCGACTTGCTCACTAGTTGCCAAGTCGCGAAGGCAAATGTTATAGCTGAAACCCGAGGCTCACGCGACTTGGCCGCAACTTGCTAAGTCGCAAAGACCAATTTCTAGCAATTCTAGAGGCTCACGCGACTTAGACTTGCGACTTGGCTAAGTCGCGAGCGTGCCTGGGAAGACCTAATTGGGTTGTTATAAAAGGAAAACTTGATAGCAAAAGAGGAAAGTTTGGTCAGGGCTCAAAATAAACCACCAAGAGGAGTAAAAGATAGAGAAGAAGAGGCAAAGGGGGAGAAAAAGGTCACCTTGGAAACAAGAGGATTCAGATTCAATCATTGAGCCATATTCTTACCAATAAGCTTGGATTTGGAGAAAGTGGAAGCTAGACGAATTCAAAACAAGAAGAGGACGAGAGTTCATCGCACCTAGAGTTTTTCTATCCCTTTCTTTCTTTATTTTCATTCTTGTATCTCTCTTTTATCATCGATAAACATGTTAAGTTGTAGTTTCTTGATTATGACTTAAACTTGTAAGTTAGGGTTTTGATGGATCCTTTTCCTTTATAGTTGAATGGATTGATTGTCTAATTTATTGTGATTAATTATTATTTTGTTGAGTGATATTATTGTTCTTAATGCTTATGAATGTAATGGCCTGCATGAAGGGAGTTTTAGAAAATATTTTGATTATCGTATAACATGTGGAATTGGGTTTCAAATTTTTTTCTTAAATTGAAAACTTTTTCCAATCAGGAACAAGTTCCTGTATATACGCAGAAAAAGATTTTAGAAACTACATACCTTTTTCTTGATTTTCTTTTTCTGATTCTTCGATCTACCACCAGATCTTCCGAGCTATGACCCGCGGTCTGATAACGTGTGTGTGGGTACGTCACGGCAAGAGATGGAGGTCACGTGAAAAGAACGCAGGCCAAACCCTGCAAAACAGAAGAGAGTCAGAAAAAACTTTTTTATTTTTTTCTCTCTTTGGTGGCCGAACTCTCTTTCTTTTTCACTTGTGTGCTAGGTTAGGTTTTTTCCTAACTATTTAACACTTATATAGTAGTTCTTTAGGGTTTTAGTTTGACCAAGTCAAAATAGGATTTTAAATCCTATTTATTTTTAGTCACCCTAAAGATTTGAACCTGTGACCTTTTGGACTATTAAAATAATCTAATCATTTTAATTCTTTTGTCCTAATCATTATTTAACCACATGACCTCATATTTAATAAATAGAATTATTAATTTCTATTATTTTATTAAATATTCAATTAATTAAATAATCACATTATTTAATTATTCGCTTTTATTTAAATCGTATTACTTTTTTAACACAATTAATTGGACCCTCCAATTAATCTACCATGACCTTAGTTACCAACAACCATAAGGGCTAACAAGGGCACCTAATGGACCCACAGTTTTGCGCTCCAATAATACTTAGTAATATTAATTAAAACTCTTTAATTAATATTTCACGATTATTAACCTCGGAGTTATTCCACTAAAAACCCGAGGCTGCACTCTCAAAACTGTAGACGTGTTTATACAATCTGAAGTCTCAGTGTCCATTGATATAGCTAATTGCATATAGTGTGATCCTCCACAAATAGTTCATAACTAGAGCTGGGTTATAAAGTTCGTTATACCCCTCTAGAAATATCTTTTCCTTTAAGTACCATTGATTCTCTAATGAACAATTAAATCTTGTCTTCCTCACAGAAGAAGAAGAGCGCTCATAATTGTTCAAGCCCCGAATCAACCCTTAAGGGAATTACTCATCTACTTCAATCAAGAAGGAGTGGATTCCACTATTGTGTACAAACCTTCCCAGTCATAAGCCAAACCGCAGCTCCAAGATACGGAGGTATTGGTCGAGATTCTCATCAACCTCACTCATGGTAAATTAAAAGCCATGATTTAACCTGAAGGAGTCGATAAGACACTCAGGATTAAGATCACCTATAAATAGCCATCGTTTATCGATTATATATGAATCTCATCTACTAATCGTGGCCCAGTCCTATATGATCACATCATATAAGGTACCTCCATTCTCATGTCAACTACATGAGCAGTCTAGGATAAAACCACCGTACTTTACAGAATGGACCGCAACAGTATATCAATCAGAAACAAAGAACCCAGCTTTGTTCGCTCTCTACGGACTCTTTAGATTGCACGTCTCAAAATGAATCCTCTGTGTATATGACCATCATATACTCATTTTGAAATTACATCTTGCAATCTAGGATGTTCTTGCACAATATGAATGTATTACTAAATATAAAATATTTTATGAACTTAAATGATAATTTGAATAATTCTTATTATTTTCTTTAACCATTTACAATTACAAGCTTTAGGGCATAAATCCCAACATTCTCCCACTTGCACTAAAGCAGATGGGACATGCCTCGTAATTCTAGACCCTCTAGGTGACCTTCAAACACTTTAGCTGTCAAGGTCTTTGTAAATGGATCAGCGAGGTTATCTTGCGATGCAATCTTCGTCACGACCACGTCTCCTCACTGCACTATCTCTCTGATGAGATGATATATCCTCTCTATATGCTTCCCTCTTTTGTGGCCTCTTGGTTCTTTGGAATTGGCCACAGCTCCACTATTATCACAATAAAGTGTCATGGGCCTATCTATATCTGGAACAACTTCCAAATCACTCAAGAACGTTAGGAGCCAAGCAGCCTCCTTAGCTGCTTCACAAGCTGCTATATACTCGGCTTCCATGGTGGAATCAGCAATGCAAGATTGCTTGATACTTCTCCAAATTATGGCTCCACCACCAAGGGTGAATACTGACCCAGACGTGGATTTCCTTGAATCCTTGTCTGACTGAAAGTCAGAATCTGTATATCCCAATGGAATCATATTCTGATGGGAATATACAAGCATATAGTTTCTCGTTCTCCGAAGATACTTGAGAATATACTTAACAGCAACCTAATGATCCAATCCTGGTTGGACTGATATCTACTGGCTACTCCCACTGCGAAGCAGATGTCGGGTCTTATGCATAGCATAACATACATAAGACTGCCTACTGCAGACACATAGGGAATTCATCTCATATCCTCAATTTCTTGAGGTGTCTTAGGACACTGTTCCTTAGACAAATGAACTCCATGTCTTGAAGGTAAACTACCTTTCTTGAAGTTCTGCATGGAGAATCGCACAAGTATCTTGTCGATATACGATGCTTGAGATAACGCTAACAGTTTGTTCTTACGATCCCTTATCAATTGGATCCTAAGAACATAACTTGCCTCTCCCAAATCTTTCATTTGGAATTGGTTAGCAAGCCAACCCTTTACCTCTGACAATGTTCCTACGTCAGTCCCAATGAGTAAGATGTCATCTACGTAAAGGACCAGGAAAGCTACTTTCTTGTCAATGATGAGCTTGTACACACAAAGCTCATCAACGTTTTGCTCAAAACCATAGGTCTTGATCGTAGTATCAAACCTAATGTTCCAAGATCTTAACGCCTGCTTAAGTCCATAAATAGACCTTTGCAGTTTGCAAACCTTTTGCTCTTGATCTTGGAATACATATCCCTCTGGTTGCATCATATAGATGCTCTCGTCTAGATTGTCATTCAAGAATGTAGTCTTGACGTCCATTTGTCAGATTTCATAATCGAAATAGGCAGCTATGGATAAGAGTATCCTAATAGACTTAAACATAGCTACTGGCGAGAAGGTTTCATCATAATCAATGCCTTCCTTCTGGGTGTAACCCTTAGCCACTAGCCTTACCTTGAAGGTCTCTACCTTCCCGTCTACTCCTCTTTTACGCTTGTAGATCTACTTACATCCTATAGGTTTTATCCCATCTGGTAAGTCTACAAGTTCCCAGATTGAGTTGGAGTACATGGACTCCATCTCGAGATTCATGGCTTTAAGCCATTCCTCTTTGTCAGAATCTTCTATTGCATGTCTAAATGTCAATGGATCATCCACACTATCATTAGAAATGACACCCTGTGCCTCTCCAATGCCTAAGTAGCGATCAGGTTGTCGAACAACCCTTCCACTACGCCTCGGCGGTAGTGTATCCTGACTAGGAATTATCTGACTATCACATTGTCTACAACTCTTGTTGACTGAGCACTGGGCAAACCAGGTTCTAGCTCCTTTAACACAATCTTACTACGAGGTTTATGATTACTCATAAAATCCTCCTAAAGAAATGTTGCATTTGTCGATACAAACACTTTGTTTTCTTGTGGATTATAAAATAATCCACCTCATGTTTCCTTTGGGTACCCTACAAATAAACATACTTATGAACGGGGTTCCAGCTTTCTAGGCCTATTCTTCAGTACATGTATTGGACATCCCCATATGCGAAAATGTCGTAAACTAGCTTTATGACCATTCCACAACTCTAGGGGAGTTTTAGGAATAGATTTGGATAGAACTACATTCAATATGTTAGTCACTGTTTTTAGTGCATATCCCCAAAAAGAATATGGTAATGATGAGAAACTAATCATAGATCTCACCATTTCCATCAGAGTCCTATTTTTCCTCTCCGCAATACCATTCTGCTGTGAGTTGGGAGTAGCCTGGAGCTGTGAGTTGGGATACTATCTCATGCTCGACCATGTAGTCTTCAAACTCTTGGTTGAGATACTCACCCTCACGATCCAATCGTAGTGATTTGATTATTTTGCCTAATTGGTTTTCAACTTCAGCTCGGAATTCTTTGAACCTTTCAAAAGTTTCCAACTTACGTTGCATTAGGTAAATATACACGTATCTAGAGTAGTCATCAATAAATGTGACATAATACTCATAACCACCTCTAGCTCTAACATTCATTGGTCCGCAGACGTCTGAATGTATAAGCTCAAGTGGTTGTGTGGCTCTAATCCCTTTTCTTATAAAAGGCCTCTTGGTCATTTTACCCTCCAGACAAGATTCACAGACAGGTAAGGTACCGATCTCTAACTGACTTAAAGATCCGTTTTTTACTAGTTTGTTTATCCTATCAAGGTTTATATGTCCAAGTCCTAGATGCCACAGATACGTGTCATCAACTGGAGAAATCTTTTGTCGCTTTGTTTTAGATTTTTCAACTTTAAACAATTCAGTATTAAGCAGTGTTGTATGCATTAACGGTCTTAAAACATACAAGTCATTTTCATTTATTTCAGAACAATCATTCATTCCATTTCTTAAAATGATAACTGATTTATTATTTAAAAAACTATATGAAACTTTTTCATGTAATCTGGATACAGAAATCAAATTCCTTGTAAATCCAGGAATGAAACATATATTGTTCAATAAAAGAAAATGAATAATTATTTGTAGTCTAACTACTTCCACTGCTCGTGCTGGAACGACATCCCCTGTTCTAATGTGCATAGTGAAGGACCCCTCCTACAGCTTTTGCCAATAATCATTCCAATGTAAAGAAGAACAAAATTAGTTAGTGCCCCTGAATCTACTATTCAATGTGAAGAATCATCTTCTACTAAACAAAATTTGATGATAAGTAAATCTGATTTACTTTTCACTTTCTTCTTATTGGAGAGCTGCTCGAGGTACTGTAGACAGTTCCTCTTCCAATGACCAACCTTTATGCAATGGAAACATTTTTCATTTTGCTTAGTCAGTCGTGGTGCTCTTTATTTTGGTCTTAGCCTTTACTTTACCAGTAGACCCCTTCGTCTTCTTGAAACCAGAAGAAGATGGCTTAGCAACATTTGCTTTGCCGGTCTTACCTTTGGTAATTCGTCCTGCGTTGGTTACAGGCTCTGGAGGACATTCCTCCGTAAGCACAAATTTAAGGTCTTTGCAGACCAAGATTGCGTTCGTGTTGGTTCCACTTAATAAAGTTATCCCGGTTAATGTTTCGTTTGCGAGGAAATAATAATGCAGAAGATAACGCTGATATTTAAAGACATAAATCTAAATTAATATCATTCATTTCATACATTCCTATCAAATGCTATAATTCGGCATAAAATTAAACATGATGCATGAGCATATTTTATTGAACTAAAAAATCCTTAAAATTAGTTTCTATGCCACGATAATCCAACATCCCACAAGTAAGTGCCTAGGTAGGCTAGGTCAAATCCCTGCATGTTAGATCGAGACATTTTCAATCGGATAATACACTAGAATAACTATTTATTCTTATATTATCCAACCATCGCTTTGATTTAGTCAGGACAATAAATTAACAACTTAATTAAGTCCTTTATGAGTGTGACCCATCGTTTCAGAATTCATGAACTTAACTTGAGAGTGCCTAGGTAGGCTAGGTCAGTCCCAAAATACATTCCGAAAACCTATCCGTTAGGAAGTCAACCTTAGTATTGACTATTGTGGACACCCTCCATAGGGAGGACGAAAGCAAAGCCGTCATGAGGCACCACTCAAGCCTCACGGTGTTGAACTAACAATGGAGACTGCGGGATATAATATCATATATCTCTCTCCCACTCACTATTTGTAATTTAGGATTTTCTTTAAACTAACAGTTTCTAAAACTCTATGTTTCTAGTCTTTACTTAGATTTTATGGCTAATATAAAATCTAAGTTTACTAGTTATAATAAATTATTCAATGTTAACTCTTAAAACATAATTTGTTATTTCAATTTCTAATGTACATAAACTATTTAAATAAACTAGAAATTAAATGTGAAATTACCATGTTTTAACTATTAAAACTAAATCACATTATTTGGTTCAATTATGTCATTAATTTTTAATCAAATTAAATATAACATTAAATGGACCTAACTAATCTAATTAAACACTTTAATATATAGAATAATTATTAGTGAGACTTACCAAGTTTTTACTCCTAAAAACTAATCTCATTATTTGATTCTTTTTAATCAAGTAATTAATCTAATTAATCTTAATTAATACAAAGAATCTAACTAATCAATTTAATTAAACACTTTAATATAGATTAGTTATTAATGAGATTTACCTAGTTTTTACTCCTAAAAACTAATCTCATTATTAGGTTCTTTTTAATTAACTAATTAATCCAATTAATCTTAATTAATGATAAGAACCTAACTAATCTTTTTAATGAAACTCTTTAATTTGTTAATTAGTTAATTAAGATTAGGTGTGCCTACACATACATAATAATATGTCATGAATAATTTCCATTTATGAAATTGTTTCCTATTTTAATCACATTAAAATAAAACAATATAATATGACAATTATTCATGACATATTATTATGTATGTGTAGGCACACCTAATCTAGATAATATTCATATGTATGACAATACTTTAATATCTATATAATCATCACATGAAAATAAATAAAGCATACGTAATTGACCGAATGACATGGGTTATCTAACTTAAACAACTCTAATCATAATTGTATTTCCAAGGCATTCCTTGGTCTTTAAGAGTTCTTCTTCGAGTTGAATTCTTCTTGTCTTCGTTTTCCTAATCAAGTCAAACTTGATTTTTGTCAAAAGTCAACATCTTTTCCAGAGGTCTACGTGTTACCTTGACACGCACCCTAGGTCAAGATGAAACCCTAAACAACCCTAACGCGTGGGAAACTGCAGCTGCCAGCAGCTTAGCCGCACGCGCGCAAGGTGCGCACAGCCCTCGCGCTAGCCGCGCTTTCGCGCGCGTTCGTAGGTCGTTTTGCTCATGATTTTTTATTTTCTCCGATTTTCTGCCACTTTTCTGGGTTAATATTCACCAATATTTTGCAGAAAATACACAGCAAAATCGCTCGCAAAAAATCCACAAGAACAGCCCCAAAACCTGCCATGACAGTCCCTTGCGCACAGGTACACTGCCCTGTTTCGGGTCTGCCGCACAGCCGGATTTCTTCTTTCCACCAGTTTTTGAATCGCCTTAATCGGACACCGTTTGCTATGGTTTCGTATCAATTCATTACACGATGTACGAAATAGCCAATAACAGATTCATATCAGTTCATTTTTCTTGATTTTCTTTTTCTGATTCTTCGATCTATCACCAGATCTTCCGAGCTATGAACCGCGGTCTGACAACGTGTGTGTAGGCACGTCACGGCAAGAGATGGAGGTTACGTGAAAAGAACGCCGGCCGAACCCTGCAAAAGAGAGGAGAGTCAAAAAAAACTTTTTTATTTTTTTTTCTCTCTTTGGTGGCCGAACTCTCTTTCTTTTTCACTTGTGTGCTAGGTTAGGTTTTTTCCTAATTATATAACACTTATATAGTAGTCTTTTAGGGTTTTTGTTTGACCAAGTCAAAATAGGATTCTAAATCCTATTTATTTTTAGTCTCCCTAAAGACTTGAACCTGTGACCTTTTGGATTATTAAAATAATCTAATTATTTTAATTCTTTTGTCCTAGTCATTATTTAATCACATGACCTCATATTTAATAAATAGAATTAATAATTTATAATTTATAATTTCTATTATTTTATTAAATATTCAATTAATTAAATAGTCACATTATTTAATTATTCTCTTTTATTTAAATCACATTACTTTCGTAACACAATTAATTGGACCCTCCAATTAATCTACTGTGATCCTCGTTACCAACAACCATAAGGGCTAGCAAGGGGACCTAATGGACCCACAGTTTTGAGCTACAATAATACTTAGTAATATTAATTAAAACTCTTTAATTAATATTTCACGATTATTATCCTCGGAGTCATTCCACTAAAAATCCGAGGCTGCACTCTCAAAACTGTAGACGTGTTTATACAATCTGAAGTCTCAGTGTCCATTGATATAGCTAATTGCATATAGTGTGATCCTCCACAAACGGTTCATAACTAGAGCTGGGTCATAAAGTCCGTTATACCCCTCTAGAAATATCTTTTCCTTTAAGTACCATTGATTCTCTAATGAACAATTAAATCCTGTCTTCCTCAAGGAAGAAGGAGAGCGCTCATAATCGTTCAAGCCCCGAATCAATCCTTAAGGGAACTACTCATATACTTTAATCAAGAAAGAGTAGATTCCACTATTGTGTACAAACCTTTCCAGCTACAAGCCAAACCACAGCTCCAAGATACGGAGGTATTGGTCGAGATTCTCATTAGCCTCACTCATGGTAAATCAAAAGTCACGATTTAACCTGAAGGAGTCGATAAGACACTCAGGATTAAGATCACCTATAAATAGCCATCGTTTATCGATTATATATGAATCTCATCTACTAATGGATCTTGGTGAGATATTCATATAAATCGTGGCCCAGTCCTATATGATCTCATCATATAAGGTGCCTCATTCTCATGTCAACTAAATGAGCGGTCTAGAATAAGACTACCGTACTTTACAGAATGGACCACAACAGTAAATCAATCACAAACAAAGTTCCCAGCTTTATTCGCTCTCTATGGACTCTTTAGATTGCACGTCTCAAAATGAATCTTCTCTGTATATGACCATCATATACTCATTTTGAAATTACATCTTGCAATCTAGGATGTTCTTGCACAATACGAATGTATTACTGAATATAAAACATTTTATGAACTTGAATGATAATTTGAATAATTCTTATTATTTTCTTTAACCATTTACAATTACAAGCTTTAGGGCATAAATCCCAACACTACATTTAGTTGATTTTATGGTTGTGTTATGTACTGAGAGGAGACGCCCATAACGTGCTCGATGTAATGTCCACCATAAATAGAATTAGATAGAGATATACTAATTTACTTGTGTGATCATTATATGTGTTTATGATGCTTAATAAATTGTTATACATGTGATAATTATCGAGAGATAGATATTGATGTGTAATAATAACTCCGGCATAATTCGAGAGAATATGTTGGTTAAATTAAATAAACACGATCATCAACATTGATAATTAAAGTGCAATAATGTGCTTTCATGAAACTCAGTTGGATGGATTAGGTGAATTCAAATACCCTAACTAATCTCTCATATTGGTTGTTTGCTTTATTTTTATGTTTTTATATTTTTTATCTTTTAATTTCTCCTCTTCAACCTTCCGATTATCCAAATAGAGGTAGGCTTCATTAATTTTAGTATTCCGCACCTAAATATCCCTGTGGATATGATAATTTACTCATCATTGTATTACTTGTGCTGATCCCGTATACTTGCGGGTACAAAATGATGTAACAGTCGCCCTAGCTTGACAGGCCCCTAACCTACTATCTCCTATTAGGTAGCCTGCCGGAACTCCACGGTAGCTTCCCAGTCGAGGCTTGCCCCGCTAGAAGGCTTCCTTGAAGTTAAGCCGTTTCTTTTAACTGAAAATCTGAGTAGAATTTTTTTTTATATATATAAAACTATTTTATAAAAATTTTGGCAGAGTCTCCTCTGTTTTTCTGAAATTACCAAATCTTGGAGACCTGCATAAAAACTTGAACACTTCTGTAATCTTTCAAATCTCAACTACTGTGGACCTCCGGTCCATCTCCACAAACCACGACTCAAACAGTTTAAAT
Organism: Xanthoceras sorbifolium; assembly: GCA_003430845.1. NCBI lineage: Eukaryota > Viridiplantae > Streptophyta > Magnoliopsida > Sapindales > Sapindaceae > Xanthoceras > Xanthoceras sorbifolium. Next base: position 1,051,694 of record CM010619.1, read on the forward strand.
ATCAAAATAAATAAATTAAATATTTAAATAAAATACTTATACACTTAAAACAATATTAAAATACAAACTTAACAATTTAAAACATCATATATGCTTGTAAAACAGTCATAGCATCCTCTGACTGGTCTCGCTGGTCTTCGGCATCCCTACAATGTCTGCACCTGTACCTGTGCCTGGGGAGGTTGGTTTATAAAACATAAAAACTATAATGAGCTAAACGAGCTCAGTGAGTGTTATCATTTTACTAAACAATTCTAACATTTCTGAATTAACCTCCTGAAAACTTTATTGAAAAAGATAGAATCTTATTTTCTAAAATCTATACTGAAATAACTAATAATCTGTTTCCAATAAAAACTGTACTGAAATCTCTTTTATAAAAACTATTCTGAAATATATATATTAAACTCTTTCTCATAAAACTATACTGAACTCTATTTTCTGGAAATTGTTCTGAAATTTATACAGAAAACTATTCTGAAATAGAATTTCTAAAAACTGAAAAACTAAGAATATATACATATACTTTTACTTTACTAAAAACTAAAAAGCTGAAACTATATCTTTTCTGAAATCTGATAAGCTGAAATAATATTCTTTTATTTTTCTGAAAACTGAAAACTAACCTGATATTCTTTTCTCAAAACTGAAATACTGAAATAATATATTTTCTGAAAAACTGAAATATTAAGATAATGTACTTTTCTTAAAACTGAAAAGCTGAAAGAATATACTTTACTGAAAGTGCGTTTATAATAAAACTTCTCTGATAAAACTTTTCTAATAATATAGTTTTCTGATAATATTATTCTGATAAAATACTCTTCTGATAATAAACTTTCTGAAAACTTATCCTGTATTGAAGATAATAATAATCTATTTTCTAAATCCTGTACTAAAATCTATTTTTTTGAAAATTCTAGCCAAGCCTAACGTATAAAATTCTTAATTTAATATTTTGTACTGATAACCTGAAAATATCTCTGGCTTGGCTTCTGTATCTGAAAACTCCCAATGGACCCCTAAGCTGAGCTGAACTCATAGGTCGACTAACTGCACTGTACCATATGAGTGGGTCATAGGGCGATTAACTGCGCCGTCCACTGTGACATCTGATATAAGTCACGAGGCGACTAACTGATGCGCTCAACGTGACATCTGATAAAAGACATCTCACTGTCTATGTGCGGAATGTTGCGTCGCATGCATATAGCGAGACAACACCTCAATGTGTGGGCGACTGACAGACTCGACAGACTCAACCCCCCTGGAGTTAGCGGACTGTCCCACCTTAACTTGCCACGCACAATTGGGATGTACTGGCTGGGTCTAACTGCTGATAACTGATCTGATCTGATTCCTTAGGGTAATCCATGGGTTTGAAAACTATTTTCTTTATTTTGAAAACTAGCTTTTAGTTCTAAAACTTGAAATATGCATAAATATATTTCTTTACTAAATTTATACATAAATATTTTCTCAGCTGAATATAAACTCAAAAATTCTGAAATATAAAATACCTTAATTTAAATATACTTGAGATAATTAATTCTATTTTGATTATATAACACATATAAATAAATAAATAAATAAATATATATATATATATAAAATCATAAATAATTAAATCAAACATGAAAAACATTCTAAAGTATATTTTAACTAAAAACATCATTTTTCGCATTCACTTAAATAAAATCATAACTTGCTATAGGTTTTCATAAAACATATTATGAAACTTGAATTGCACTTTCATAAATTTGCATTTTACTTAAAAATACTTTAAACACTCACTGATTTCTGGTTTTTCTCTAGGCTTGGTGCTCTGGTTCCTTCGTCTTATTACATTTCTTACTTTTCTGCATAATTTCATTTCCTCCCATACTATGGAGATTTCTCCCTAAAGTAATATATTTCAATCAATCATTAATATAAATACTATAACTCAATTAATCTTCTTAAAACTCAAGCCACTATTACTCAATTATAGGCAAACTAATGTACTAATATATATGTTATTCATTCTTTATTCACATATCCTTACCCATTAATTATTTAAGGCCATAAAAAAAAAATTTAAATCCAACCACCAGTATACTAAAGCGCATGTCTTTCATAAATCAGACCAATGCTCTATAACTTTGACTACTTTAATTTTGTAGGAATTAATAAGCAAATTATGCTCAACAAATTCGTTTCACTAAATGCTCCCATGAAAAGTAAAACAATAGCATCATCATCAACAATCATTATCTACAAAAGTAGGTCCATATTGTACTAATCAAAACTTTTAAATAACAAACACTATGCAATAACACCAGCGACAAACTTCATTTAACAAAAACAGTATACATTCTAGTACTGTCAACTTATTGTTTTCTTTCTCAAGCATAGTGAGCAAAATCAACTACATTTAATTTCTTCTTCAATTCTTTTTCAACTTCTTTATATAATAACACCACTGATTACATGTAATTTACTATAAACCATGTCAACGTAACATAAGTGAATTTCCTTCACTTAACAATATCAAATTCAACTTCATTAAACTCGATTAAACTAATTATAACTTCAATATCGATTTTAATTTCAAAAATTTCAAAATTAGTGATTCAATTTTATTTTAAACAAGTTCTACAACTTTTATCAACCACCAAACACGACATCACAACAAAACTCATAATACAAGTTACTAATTTGAGAATCATTTTGATTTCTTACTTAACGATTCTAAATTCACACTATCAATTAACTCATAAAGATTCAATTTACTCAAATAATATCTCAATTAACTCAAAAATACTCCAATTATACAATTAACATCTCAATTTAGTAATCTAAACTCAAAATCATCAAATCCCCAAATCTTTAACTTACTAATTTTCTTGATTTTCATTATAATCAACTCCGATTCAACTAATTCAGCGCGAGAGTTCTGAAATGAAATTCAGGTCCTCCAGTCGAATCGCGAGCAAAGCTCGACAGAGGGAAATACGTTTTGGCTTTCAAGATAGCGACTTTCCAATTAAAACTCTACAAAAACTCAAATCAAATACTCAAATTAATAAAACCCATCAATCAGTTTCACTTTATATTCAACAATAAAATTTCAATAACAATCAAAACTCAATCAATTTCTAAAATCAATTCAATACCATCAATATTCAAACCAAATCAACTTCGTCAAAACTCAAAATCAAATCAACTTCATAAATCACTTATCCAAAGTTCCTAGACTCTTCTTGGTTGACCGAATTTCTTCTTCTTTTTCTCTCTTTTCTTCTCTTCTTCTACTGCTGCTTTCTCTTTCCACTTCCTCTCTTCTCTCTCTTTTTCTTTCTTTCTTTTTCCTTCTCTAGCCGAGCTGCTCTGTTTCTATTTTCTAGTTTGTTTCTCAGGTTTGTTTTTATTTTGACTTGCAATTGTTTCCTTGTTTCCTGGTTGCACTTACACAATTTGACTTGTCTTCATTTGATTCTTTTGTGAACAAGATTTCACCACTTGTCAAGTTTCTATCCACTCTTTAATCGTAATTAGCCCCTAGATCTTTTAAATTCATAAAATGACCACAATTTGAAAGTTAATCACATAATTTTGGTCAACAATCTTTTGATTTATAATTTAATCCATAACAATCCCTTATCTCTTTTCCACAAAAATCTATTTCAATTTTCTTTTCCATCAATTAATTAAATCACAATCTTATATCGTAAAAATATATTTTAACTTCCAAGAATATATTCTTAATACTCCAATTTATGGAAATCTTCACTATGTTCTCCAAAACTTATAATTTAAATTTTTTATATACTTTATGGAACCTTAATAATCATCTGGAACTATTCCAGACATTTTTCGAGTCTCTGATACCCTTTTTGGAAACTTTCGGATCCATCTAATAAATTCTATTACAGTACCGTACAATCAATTCTGAAAAAAAAATATATATTTTAATACCTGTACATGTACAGTACAAACTATCGGGCGAGTGTATTACATAGTTAATACCACATCAGTAGTCTTTTTGGCCTCCCTGTCGGCCGCCCTCACCTTCTCAACCTCAGTCTTAAGGGAAGTATTGCTCGACTTAAAATCCTTCACCATCTTTTGTGTCGACGCTACCTTCTTCCTCACATGGATTTAACTTTGTAAGTCCTGCAAAGGAAGCAACAAACTTAAGCAAAAAACCTAAATGCTCTAAAAACAGAGAAGGTCGATCGACAACAAACCTGAAACAAATGGCTCGTGCCCTAGTCGACCAAATTGTTCGACCTCATGTCCTTCAGTCGAGCGGCATCCTTAGGGAACAGCAGTTGCTCGATCTTAGGAAGGATGGCCTTGAAGTTGGAGTAGGCCGATGCGTCCGATGGGAAGGAAAGGGCGACCGACGGCTCCCTATCGCTTGTAGAGTCTTGTCTGCGCCTCTTCTGGCCGACGGATGGTAACTGTACCTTGTCTTTCCTCGACCAATAGAGGGAGGTAGTGAAGAAGCCTTGATCTTCTCGACGTCAACTAAAGCAGGGGTAAACTTATTTGTTGTAGCCTTTTTCTTCCTCTCTTTCAGCCTTCTTAGGGCTTCATTTGCATCAGGCAGTTCGAGCTACCCCGCCATTAGATCTTCTGTGAAATTGTGTTCGGCGTCAGTAACAGAGGTGATAAAGTCGAACGTCCCAAATATGAGCTCGACACTCTTCCTCTCCCTAATACATTCCACTAAATTCTTTAATAGTGTATAGGGTTTACCTGACTTGTTAATATCTGACTAGGCCCATAGATGGCTTAGTCGAAACTTCTCTTCGACCAAAATGGCCTTCCAACTCCTCTTCTTCTTATCGTACGGTAAGACCTTATCAATACGCCTTACGCTAACTGGACTCTCAACCGCTTGAGCTCGATTGATATTCTCCCCTGCCTCAAAAGGAAAAAAAATCATAAGTATGAACTGAGTAAAGACATCGAACGACTAAACTTAAACGAAGACTTTACCCACCAACCTTCAACCATGTCGAGCGCAAATGTGACTCCTCTAATGGCCACTCGATCAAGAAACCTCGAGCAAAGAAGTACCCATCATTCCAATACCTATCATTGGTAGTGAGATAGGTAATCAAGTGCTCTCAGTTCTTCCTAAGAGCAAAGGTGTATCGACCCTTATCAGAGTCTTGCTTCATCAACGAATAGGTGTAGAGGAGGTCTTGGAGCTCGAAGTCGATTGACTCCAACTCGCATAACAACTCGAGGGCCAACAACATCCTCCACGTGTTAGGCATGAGTTAATTGGGTGTGATGTTGAAATAGTCGAGCACCCTACGAATTAGTGTTGGCATTGGAAGTCGAAGGCCTAGCTTCATGAACGAGTACTCATAGAAACATGTCCAGCCTAAGACATCTTAATCTGGCCTCTCTTCCTTTAACAAGGCCCTAAGCTCTACCCCAGCTGGTATTCCAAAGCAAAACCTTGAAAGTAAAAATTGTAGGAATTGTTTTTTCGTTCTACTGGTCACACAGCTGAATTAGGGTTTAAAATTTTTTATACAGATCGTAAAAGCGATTTATGACCAATAAAACTTTGGAACTATATTTTCTGAACAATTAAAATTAATATATATCATGTATATATTTATTTTTTCATACAGAAAATTGTAATCAATTAAAAGAAGAAAAAAGATTAAAGACCATACCACCGTTGGAGGCTCCTTCGTCTTTTTTTGCTCCTCCTTATCTGAACCACTACGTCTTCCTTGCTATGTCCCAATCAGGAATTATCTGACTCTCAGATGTTTGTGGATCAACAACTCTTGTTGATGGAGTGCTGGTCTCACCAGGCTCCAGTTCATTTATCACAATCTTGGATTAAGGCTTATAGAAGATCAATTTATAATTTTTTTTTATTAACATATTAAATTAATCGTATTAAACATGAGCTCATTTTTAATTTGTTCATATAAATAGTTTTTAAAAATTGACTACACAGTAAAGAAAAAAAATTAAGTGATAATTCTTTTAATATTACAAACCATAAATTCAATGTTAGTGAAAAAATGTATATTAATGGAAAAATATTTCTTTTGTTAAAAAAATTGATGAAGGAATTAAAAATGAGCTTCTATTGATGTGGATAATTTTTTAATATAATAACAAAAATCTTATAAATTAATTAATTTTTTAGTATTTAATTTTATTAAATAATTCTAACTTAAAAAAATAAAACAATTTGATGAGAAGTTAGAAGTATTTGTGGGAGACAGTGGCAATATTATTATAAATAAAGAAAAAAATATTAGTATTTGTGAAAATGGTAAGCATCGTAGACCAACTGCTAGCCGAAGTTGATGAAGCCTAGATGCAACAACCGGTTTATATTATATTTTATATATTAAAATAACTTGACTTAAAAGATAAATAAAAATGATAATTACATTTATAATATCAAAAAATTGAAAATATTAATGAATAATTTTTAATAAATATATAATAGTATGTTAAAAGAAATTTAATATTATAAATAAAATATTATAATTACATATACATTAGTAGGAAAATTAAAAATGTGATTAATGTTAGTGATAGTAGTGGTTGGGGTGTTAGTACACTTTGGATTTTGGCTATATTAGAAATCAACTTGAAAATGATATTAGAATATTATAATAAATATATATAATATTAAATAAAGTATTTTCATATATTATTTTATATTATATTAAATTAGTATAATAACATATATTCGTAGAAAAATTTAAAATATTAAATTTCAGTGATGGACATTAGCTGTACGAATCAACTTGAAAATTATATTAGAATATTAAAATAAATATATTATTAAATAAAGGATTTTTATATCATAAATATATGATTTATATTTTAGTAAAGAATTACAGTTACATATATTATTAGGAAATTAAAAATATTATTAGGGGTAGTTGAAAGGGTTGTGTAGTGGTAGACTTTGGTGTTTGGCTACCATCATACGAATCAACTTGAAAATGATATTAGAATATTAAAATAAATTTAATATTAATAAAAATTATTTTCATATCATAAATATATAATTTTATATTTTAACATATTAGTATAATTATATATATGTTATGAGCCAAATTTCACTAGGCCCAAATAAACCTAAAGGCACTGAAAAGCCCAACGAAGCCCATACAGATCAGAAAGAAATAGTGAGGCCCAACAAGCGGAGGAAGCTAATGAAGCACGATACAATAGATGAACCCACTCCAACATAAAGGAAAATGCCCCACACGAGCTACCGCTCCTATAGCACCCAAAAGAATCAAGCAACACCTCTCATCGAAGGCTTGTTCGCAGCTCGCATAATCCCCAGCCCACATGGCACTTAGCTCGAACCCCAATCAAAGGAGGAATCTCAAGAATAAAGGGATTCGATTCGGTGAACTAACAGAATCCCAATCAGTCTCAATCTTCTTAATTTTAGTAATTCTATTTCAATTATAAGATGATTTTTAGGGATATAATTTAGTCCCCAATTTCTGTAATTAGATTGCATGTAAAACAGAATGATTCCAACCCTTCACACTATAAAAGGGACGGATCATCACTGTTACAAAGGTTACCAATGTTTTTAGAAAAAATACATATAAGCGAGCAGACCGCGTATACTCTCAGCGAGCTCGACTTGAATATTAAGAATAATGGATGTAGGTATTCCTTAAGGCCGAACCACTTAAAAAATCTCGTGTTGATCCTTTTCTTTATTTTTGCGTACTCGATTTATTGTTAATTACGTTGACCAGATTCATACGTCAACATTTTGGCGCTAGAAGGAGGGCCCGTTTGAGGATTCAAACCTCCGTTTCCGGTAAGAAACCACATACCTACTGTATTTTTTGCAAGAAAATTCCTCCAAATCAATGGCGAGAGGCGTGGGAACCCGCTTCAAGACCGCGAGAAGTAGAGATGCACCCCCTACTGGAGGGCACTCGGAGGCATCCCACCAGCCTCCAATCCCACCATTTGTTCCGAAATGGCTCTCGCCATTCCTACTGCTCCATCACCGTTCCTACTGTGTAAAGTAATAATAATTGTATGTATTTAATGCCACTTGTGTGGTAGAAATATACACTTGTTTACAACACTCATTCTTGAATTTATACCACTTTTATGTATTTGAGATTTGTTAGGAAAAAACTCAGTAATATAAAAGCCTTAGTAAAATACATATAATGATCTTTTGGGTCATAAATGGTGTTTGATATGCTCAAAAATTGCCTCATTAATACCATGCTTATAAAATTTAGTGCAACAAAATTCGGTTGAAGGGAAAAAGAGAGTGTACGTGCATGCGTACGTGAAAAAATACACACACTCCCCCGGATAAAAATGCTTCACACACACGTACACATACACATGCACACACACACACACCTTAAAAAAATTCTTCACACACACAAAAACATGCACACAAGCACACACACGCTCTCCCTGACAAAAATTCTTCACACATATACACGTTGCCCTGTACAAAAGTTATTCTATATTAATTCTCTAGTTTGCAGAGGCGACGTATACCAACGCTATATACTAATTTCTCAAACGTGGATGTTGTCAATGTTATAATAAATAGATTAGCAAGATTATTTGCAGAATGAATCTACTTAATATCAATCTATTGGTTTTGTTGAGTTTATGTAGAAAATTTTGGATAAATATATTTGGTTCTATTTCCTTTGATATATCCTCCCATAATCTAATCTATACAAGCCGCATTGTCTTTAAATATTGGTGTTGGCATTTTTTGTGGATGATGGAAGTCCACTTGTATTTTGAATATAATGAATAATTGATTTTTGCTAGACACATTCTTGGCTTTTTTCAGGAAGTGTAAGAATTTCAGAATAATTGGAGGATGTAACAACAAATATTTACTTTGTGGAGCGCCATGAGATTGTTATGCTATTATAGGTAAAAACAGATTTCATTTGAGAATGAGCTTTGGGGATTAGAAAGATATCTGGTATCAGCATAACTAATTAAACCTGAAAAATCGTTGGATTTTATATCCTCCCATAATCTAATCTATACAAGCCGCATTGTCTTTAAATATTGGTGTTGGCATTTTTTGTGGATGATGGAAGTCCACTTGTATTTTGAATATAATGAATAATTGATTTTTGCTAGACACATTCTTGGCTTTTTTCAGGAAGTGTAAGAATTTCAGAATAATTGGAGGATGTAACAACAAATATTTACTTTGTGGAGCGCCATGAGATTGTTATGCTATTATAGGTAAAAACAGATTTCGTTTGAGAATGAGCTTTGGGGATTAGAAAGATATCTGGTATCAGCATAACTAATTAAACCTGAAAAATCGTTGGATTTTATATAGAATAATCTCAAATCTGTCATCCCCAAATGGGCCCCTAACCAACTCTCCCTCTGTGAAGAAATACTTATCCTTCCACCCACGATTATTAGTCGTGAGGTCAGGCAGTGAGGTCGAGCGAAAATCAGGTAGCGACATGGTTCGTCTTCGTGCCACTTCATATAGTACGCATAGAGGAAATTTCCCAATGAGAAAGGAATTCCCCTTTTTCTCGTGGAAGACCTCAACCGACAGGAGCAGCCTCCAACCATTTAGCATCAACTGGCCTGGAGCAATCTCGAAGAACCGCAACATCTTATGACTTAGGGGCGAGATTAAGAACCTAAGACCCTGTAGAAAGGGCAGCTCGTAAAAGCAGGTCCAATTGCTATCCGCTGAATCAGCCCGCTCTGTCAACCTGGGCAGTCTCAGCTAGACAGACTTCGGGATCCGATACTGAAACCTGGTCCATAACAGATCAGGTTCAGTGAGCCTGCTGGCTGTGCTTAAACCTGTAGGCAAAATACCGCCACCTAATATCGAGGCCTCCGTCTCTCCCCCCTGGTCCTTCAACCTTTCACTCCTTATGACCCCCACTGGAATGTCGTCTATCACAACCGTTGAGGGCCCACTTTCAAAATTGGGGTCTAAATCGACTATCCCTGTAGAAGTAACCTGAGCAATGAGGCGCAACTCACTGTCCATCGACTCCCCACTTGACCTACTAGACTCGCTCAGTTCGGCCTCTTTTTATCACCTCCTCGATTGGCCTCGACATGGCTCCAAACACTGTTGACCAAAAATAAAAACACTTAGCGATGAGGTAGAATCTAAACCAAGAAGGCTCTACGCTCGATACTATCAAAAGTAGCACACGACACCTACTGTTAAACTCCCTATAAACATCTACAAATAGCACAAAAACTAACCTAAATAAAGATCTAGAGGTAGTTTTCTACAAAAAACGAGGGAAGTTTCTAAAGCAAGAAATCAAGAACACAGTTTCATGTATCATGGTAGTACGCAAATCATATGGAAAAAGCACTTTTAACCAAAACAAAACTGGAAAACTTTCAAGAAACGTGTTTCAAAACACATACCTTGAAGATTCTAGAGGAAAAATGAACTAAAATCACAGTAACACTGTCTGGAAACGAAGAACTCAAACTCTAGAAAGCAAAAAGCTACGCTCTACAGAGAGAAAATGAAGAATACAAAGTGAAAAAGTGTAAATAGGCCTTAAACACCTAATGCATCAACGACACATGGCACCCAGCGGTTGACCACACATTGTCTCAGGGGACAACTGATGAGACGCCTCATTATTACAAAGGCCGCCTCACCTCAAAACCACGCAAGCCATCAATGCTATGCGTCAGCCTTAGCTGTCACCGCAGACAACTGAAAAGACATCAATGAAGTCTTCTACGGTCGACATCTAGCGCTTAGACCAAAAGGCTGTAATGGTCAAAAATAGCCCAAAAGGCAACACCAAAATGGCTAAAAACAGCCCAAAAACAAAGCCCAGTGCTCGACAAGCCCAAAGACAGGCCCTGCAAGTCAAATAAAGCTCAGCGCTTGACATAGGCTCAATAGGACAACAAGCCCAAAGCGAAGGCCTAAAGCCTAAATGTTAAACCCAGTCAAATAGGCAATGACTCAATCAAACCTTTACTAAGTCAGTAGACTTAATCAACTTTGCCTAGTCAAATAGGCTCCAAGATAACAGGAATCCCTAAAATCTTGGACGACATCCTAAATGATAAGAGTGCAACGGATAGCACCAACCCCTATAAATATAGTCTTATGGCTTCATTATTAGAGGTCAAGCAATTTTTTACTCCAAGTCGTCACTCTGTTAACAAACAATCAGACTCGTGCGACACAATACTAAGGCCAGCTATACACGAAATAGCCTCATCTAAGCTTACTACTACGCTCGACGTAACAACATTTACCGCTCAACATATACACAATTCAAGTAGTATTCATTTCATTAGTCTTTTCCTTTTTAGATTCATAATCTAACTTGGGCATCGGAGGCTATTTGACTAGCACTACCCCAATATCCCAAGAGCGCGACACTTTTCTTATTGTTTTGCATATCGTCGTTCCTATAATCAATCACTGCCAGGTAACCAAGTATAGATTCTAGCATCTACCAGCACCTTGCCTTTAATTAGTGTTTCTACTAATTGCTCTACTCTTGACCTGTTTTTGACCCCTTGGTATTCTATACAAACGAAACCTGGATTTTTTGTTCTTTATACCGTTGGAAAGGTACATATGTCCAGTTTATATTCATTTTACAAATTACCATTTGGATGTTTAGATAAAAAATTATGCACCAAAATCCATCCAAAGGTAAGTTTTTAAAAACATGGAGGTGTTACAAAATAAATTCCAAAATTGGATGAAAACATCCAATTATGACTCAACACTTTTAAAATGTTTAAAACAACTTGTAAGCAATTATATGACAATGCATGAACATATTAGGTGTGTATGTATGTGTGTGTGTGTGTGTAAATCCTAATGAATCTCAAGAGATAGAGTTTCGAATCTTCAATTTTACCTTTGAGGTATCCTTTTGAGTAATCTCAAAAGCTTATCATCTTCGTATGATTTCTTCAAATCTTTAATACGCTTAACTCATGCTCTAGCTAAGCTAACTAAGACTTATGAATAAAAAGTGTTTTGCTCACGTAATCAAAGCCAACTAATATAATGATCTTACATTCATCAATCTGAATATGCTGAAAAGATTTTAAAAAGATTTAGTATCGACAATGCACATCCATTAAGTACCCATTTTGTTGTTAAATCTTTTTATCCTAAAAAGGATCCATTTCGATCTAAAAAAGATGATGAAAAGATGCTTAGTCCTGAAGTACCATATCTTAATACAAATGGTGATTTATTTTATCTTGCTTAGTGTGCAAGACCAGATATTGCGTTTTCATTAAATTTATTGATAAGATCCAGTTTGCACCAACTATAAGCATTGAAATGGGATTAAACATATTTTTCTAAGTCATACTCTTCTCTTTGTAGAGACTGTCGCAGGCTCGAATGTTCTTCCCAACCGTAACAACGAAGCACGTACCTTGCTTGTCCACACGGTCGACCCAGTAGAGAGGAGTTGGAAGAAACTACTGAGTGAAGAAAACTTGAGGCCGAGCCGTCTATGGGCACATGTCGACCTCAACGCTAAAGGTACTCCCTTCCCTAAGCTAAAGCATTTAGTCACTTATGCTTGGGTTCGATACTGTTTTGAATTGCTTTTTTTGTTACTCGTTTCCTTACTCTCATCTTTGAGGTCGAACGTAAATTCGCTTCAGATTCAATGTCAAACCTTTCTCCCAGAGTGTTGAGTGCTGACGAGGCTTTGACGCGTCGTTATGAGAGGGTGAAGGCGTCTGCTCAAAAGCATAAGCAGTCGAGCAGTCAATAGAGTGTGACCGATATGTTGAAAACTGGCTAGACACCTGCCCTTGCCTCGCCTTCAAGCTCTTCTGCAAAAGATGCCTCCAAGCATGTCAAGATGAAGCAGAAGGTAATGGAGGAGTCGAGCTCAGATGTCCAGATCTCTCTCCCCGCTAGCGTCATGACTTTTGATGACTACAAGGCACCGACCAGTTCATCCTCCCACAACGCCTAATTCTTGAGGAATGTTGGTGTCACCATTGACCGGGGAATTGCGAGTGCCTTCCACGTAAGTTATGCAAATTTTGTTCTTTATTGTTGGGGCTTGACATTGTATGTTCTGACGTTGTTTTTTATTGCAGGCTCTCAAGATTCAGGTTTATCTGAAGAACGAGCTCTCCAACTCCGCTCTACGCCTAAAGGAATGCAACAAGCGGATCGCAGGTTAAAAGAGAGAGCTCGACAATATGAAGTTAGAGGAGCTGCGAAAAAAGCATGTCAAGCGGGAGAAGGATGAGAGGCTCGAAGAGCTGGAGAAATGAGTGGCCATGCTGTCGGCGAATGAGGACAGGCTTAAAATGGAGCATAAGCCAATGGTCGACAACCTGTTAGGCCAAATTGGCACTCTTATGGAGAAATGTGAGAACATTGTAGATGATGCAATGCTTTAGACCAAGCCCCGCTCATGCAAGAGTTCAAAGATGGTAAAACCGATAGCTGGGATATAGAGGGGGCAATATAGTCTTGGGAGGAGATAAAGGTATTGTCAGCAGTGGAAGAGAAGGCGGCCACGGTGGTTAATAACACGCCAAATGACCAGGTGGAGGCCAACAACAGTAAGAATAAGAAGAAGAAGAAGAAGAAGAACAACTACTACTACAATAGTAAGGGGATGACGTCTCTGACACGCCTTTTTTGTACTCGCAAGTATACAGGGTCGGCACAAGTAATAAAATGATAAGTAAATTATTGTCTCCACAGAGATATTTAGGCGTTGAGTACTAAAAATAACTAAGCCTATTTCTATTTGGATAATTGAAAGGTTTAACAGAACGAATTAAAAGATAAAAATATAAAGACATAAAAATAAGCAAACAATCAATATGAGAGATTAGTTAGGGTATTTGAATTCACCTAATCCATCCAATTGAATTTCATGAAAGCACAATGTTGTAGTTTAATTATTCATGTTGATGACCGTGTTTATCTAAATTATCCAAAGTCCCCTCTCGAGGTATATCGAACCTATTCTACATACACTAATATCCTATCTCTCGATGGTATATCCAAGTGCATGAGAATGCATTAGTCACTATAAACACCCTATGTGATCACACAAGCAAATTAGTATATCTCTATCTAATTCTACTTGTGGTGGACATTACATCGAGCACGTTGTGGGTGTCACCTCTCGGTACATAATACACAAACAATTTATCATCTAAATGTAGGCCTTCACATCCAAAAGCATTAACCACAATAAAACCACTCAACAACACAATAATCAACCACAACAAATTAAACAATCAATTCATTCAATCATCATAAAATAGGATCCATCAAAACCCCAACTTACAAGTTTAGCTCATTATCAACATTTACAATTATTAAACTCAATGAAATTAACTAAAACAATTAAAATAAAGCGAGATGGATTAAATGGTGGAATAATGCTAGGTGGTCACATGTTTCCAATTCCGAAGATGGAAAACATATTGATTATTATTAAGAACAATAAATATCATGACATAGTCAATAATATACAATAAATCCACAAAATAATATCATGAATTAAATCACAAAATATATTCACAAACAATAAAATCCAAATCTGTTCATAGTTCCGTAAATCACCTAACAAGAGTTCTAACAACTCATAATCATCAATGAACAATCAAATGAAGAAAAATGAGATGAAATACAACCCATCGAAACTCTCAAGAGTCGAAATCCCGCTTTGGTCCGGCTTGAACTTTTCCGCTTTCGATCTTCGTCTTCTTCGATGAACACTCACGAACTAGAGATGTCTTGGTGTTTTGTGATGTTGGGTTGTGTTTGGAGGAGCAAGATGGGTGATCAATCACCTTTTGGAGCAGCTTGGAAGCTGCTGGGACTGTTCTTGCACGAGCTTTCTCCTCCTTGCCTCGAGCTGTATCGTTTTCTTCTTATAGCAGCAAGTTAGGGCTGCTTGGTCGCAGTGCCTACTGGTCAGCTTGGAGTTGCTGCATCGCAAGCTGGGATGGTCGCCTGCATTTCTTCACTACGAGCTGGACCGCGAGCTGCTGGGTCGAGCTACTCCTCGCGCTGCTCACTGGTAGCCTTTCTTCTTCTGCACCGCGAGTTGGGGTAGTCGCGGTCGTCCTCGCGCTGCTCACTGCCTGGGCTGGTCTTCTTCACTGCGTTGAGGAACGCAAGCTGGCTGGTCGCGCTGTGTGCATCGCCATGCACACTGCTGGCTTTTATTTTTTTTTCTCATTTCTAACACCAAAACGACGTCATTTTGGACCAACTCTTTGGTGCCAAAACGGCGCCGTTCCACTAAAGCCCAAAGCCTTTGGTGCAAACGCAGCGTTTCACTAATGGCTGGGGTTAACTTTATGAATTTATAGTATGGCCCCAAAATTTCAATATGCTTTCATCAAGGCCCTTCCACCAAGTTACTGAAATTACACTTTTTCCCAAAAATATATAAAATCATCACTTGGGTCCCTAAACCCGCACACTAAATGAAAACACGTCAAAAGTATCAAAAATACTCGAGAATACAATCAAAAGAGACAATCCAAGGGTCGTAATTATATGATAATAAATAACCGATCAAATACCCCCAAACTTATCTTTTGCTTGTCTTCAAGCAAATCGGAACACACCACGACTAAAAGCAAAGACAAAAATAACTAAAACTAATAACAAAAATGAACTAAGCTATATCCATTTTCGTAGGATGCAAAGATGGCACTTAGCTTGTGCCACAAGCCTTTAAACCCCTAGGTGGCCCTAGTGGACGAGTTATAGTCTCGTGAGGGTTTACCAGCTACGATACCCACAAATGTCCTAAGCTAACCACATACATAACTAAACATCAAATTAAATATATACACAAATGCAAAGGTATAAGAACAGCACAAAATCAGAAATCCAAAATGCTGTCAATAAGTCTAATACACCTTATATCATACAGGACATTGACATGCAACGCATTTATAATCGTGACACCTTCCATGCTAATAAGCCACTGATGTAATTCGTCTCGACTCTAGTCTCACCAGTTTTCACTCAATAGCACTCAGAACCTAGGCAATCACACTTTCAACTGCATACCACTGGAATTTATGAGCAAATAATTTCAAAATGTGTCGTATGCATCAATAATTAGAAAGAACGCACAAATTTAACAAAGGATTTCATGAAAGATATCAAATGCTAAGAACAGAAAAATCAATGTATAAACATGTTAAATATTACAATTGAGTTTCCTAATGAGATCAATAGGTCTTTAAATGGTTGTAATGGGGCTTTGGATGATTGGCTCAAAAAGGACGGAAATTGGGCTCAACTCAGTTGGAAACCTATTGAGAGACTTCATAAAATTTTCAATTTGTGTATTTTCTCTCACGACCACCAAATTCATTCAACTTGTATTCCCACTCTTTTCTCACATTTCTCCTTCAACCTCTTTTCAACCCTTTTTCAATTTTTACTTTGTGCATTTCACTCTTTTTTCTTATTTTAGCTAACTCTTTATATATATATATATATATATATATATATATATATATATATATATATATATTAATGTTGGTTATTCTCTTTTTCTGCACATTTCCCACCTCATTTTCAAGTTTTTAACTCCACTCTCTCTTTCTCACTCGACACTTACACATTTTTCTTTTAATTGTCTCTAGTTTCCAAGCGTCAAAGGTAACGTCTTACAATTTCGGCTAGGATTTTTGGACATGTAGGTCATACAATAAAAGGCTTATATGCGAGTGTTTGGCCGCAAATGGGATAGGGATCACGCAATTACGGATAGCAAATCAAGCTATTTAGGAATTCACACACAATGCCTGGATCATATCTCTAAAATCTACTCAATTGAACATTCAAAACATATATACAAGATTTTCATAATGCAGTTCATTAACATCCAATGCAAACCTATAGAGGTCAATCTAATGACAATAAAGCTCAAGAAAGTATTTAAGAGTAGAAATAAAAATTCCCTCAGAATAAATACGCAATAATCTCAAAATCTCACTAAGGGTAGTCTCCACTATTAATCAGAGCTATTAATTGAAAGTTGTCACATATTACAATGCAAATACGTCAGACCTATATGTTTAGATGCAAAAAAACTACCGACATTATTCCAAATAACAACTTTGTACACTCAAATGACCTAAGTATTTACATATTATTACTCAATTTTCTATAAAGCATGCATATGGTTCCGCTATCCTAAAACAAACACAACAAAACACGAAAATACAATAAAAGACTCAAAAACTGGTGTACGTGGCATTGTTATGCCTAAGTCTTCCAAACGCAGTGCATATGAGGAAAGTCTAGGTTTCCAGCCTATATACACCAACAAGACACATAAACATGAAAATACCCCCAAACCTAAGACAAACATTGTCCTCAATGTTTTAACACCTTACGTACGAGGAAAAGTGGCTTATAACGAAATAAAAAATAAAAACTAAAAATAATCAAACTAGATACAAAAAAAAAAACGCATAAAACATGAACACAGAACAACAGGCCTAGTATCTGACACGCCAATTTGTTACCCGCAAGTATACGGGGTCGGCACAAGTAATAAAATGATGAGTAAATTATCGTCTCCACAAGGATATTTAGGCGTTGAGTACTAAAATTAACCAAGCCTATTTCTATTTGGATAATCAAAAGATTTTAATAGATCGAATTGAAAGATAAAAATATAAAAACATAAAAACAAAACAAACAACCAATATGAGAGATTAGTTAGGGTATTTGAATTCACCTAATCCATCCAATTGAATTTTATGAAAGCACATTGTTATAGTTTAATTATTCATGTTGATGACCGTGTTCATCTAAATTATCCAAAGTCCCCTCTCGAGGTAAATCGGACCTATTCTACATACACTAATATCCTATCTCTCGATGGTATATCTAAGCGCATGAAAATGCATTAGTCACAACAAACACCCTATGTGATCACACAAGCAAATTAGTATACCTCTATCCAATTCTACTTGTGGTGGACATTATATCGAGCACGTGGTGGGCGTCTCCTCTCGGTACATAACACACAACCAAATTATCATCTAAATGTAGGCCTTCACATTCAAAAGCATTAAGCACAATAAAACCACTTAAAAACACAATAATCAACCGCAACAAATTAAACAATCAATTCATTCAATCATCATAGAATAAGATTCATCAAAACCCTAACTTACAAATTTAGTTCATAATCAAAGATTTACAACTAAACATGCTTTCCAATTAATAAAGAGAGTTACAAGCATGAAAATAAAGAAGGAAAGGGATAGAAAAACTCTAGGTGTGATGAACTTTCGTCTTCCTCCTTATTGGGAATTTGTCTAGCTTCCACTTTCTCCAAATCCAAGCTTGATGGTGAGATTTTGGCTCAAGGATTGAATCCAATCCCTCTTGGTTTCAAGGTGATCTTCTTCTCCCCTCTTTGCCTCTCCTCTTCTCTCTTGGTCTCCTTTTGGTCCTCTCCTTATAGCCTTAGTCGAATATCCCCTCTCTTTAGAGCCCCTTTTCTACTTATAGGCATTGAAAAATAGATTTCTTGCGTTGCCATCGCGATCGAAGTATCGCGACCTGCGGTCACGATACTCGGTCGCGGTACTCAGTGGTCCAAATTTTAGGATTGCACACTGTTACGAAAATGACCATAACTTCCTTTAGAAAACTCCAAATCATGAACCGTAAAATGCATTAAAACGTAGACATCTATATCTTTCCACACAAGCTCGAAACCCAGTTCATCTTCTAGAATTTATGGCAGCCTCCGAAACATGAATCACGACTTAACTCGCAACATGAAAGTCGTGAGTCTGTGCACTATTACGAAAATGAGCATAACTTCTTCTAGAAAACTCGGAATCAAAACCGTAAAATTTGCCGGAAAGTAGATATCGTGACCTTTTCAGAAATATAAGGCTCTCAACCCAGTTCATCTTGTAGAATTTATGGCAGCCTCCAAACGATGACAGCTGTGCACTCCCAAATCTTCAATTTAATCCACCAAGACTATTCAATTACGCAAAAAACCTTATTACCTGTACACTAGAGGAAAACACGTCAAAAGCACCAAAAATACTCAAGAATACAATCAAAATATACGGTTTAAGGGTCATAATTATGTGAAAATAAATGACCGATCAGTATCCACAACTATCACATCATCCAACCTCACGCCCTCGTACTTCGTATTTTCAACACAAGGCACAACACTTCTAATAAGGTGCATGGGAAAGAGTTACGAAACACTAAAAAGAAATTAAATAAAAAAAAATCAAAATAAAATAAAAGAAAATAATATACAGATTTTACCTTATCGCTTGAGCTTTCGCCCACCTGCCCAATAATTGGTATCTCCTCATCAGCTTACTGCACCATCATAATCAAATGACTGGAAGAGAATGAAACTCTCCCAGCCTTGCATACCTCGAATGCAAAGGTATCTTGTTATGGCCCAAGTACGGGTTCTGCTCAAAATGTGGACGCAATTTGGGCTTCCCTTCTCCGAGGTCTACAGAAACGTATGTATCTTGGTGGCTTTCTTCTTTTGTAGTGGTGCTCTGGACTAGACAAATCCCAAGCGGCTCTGGAAGAGTAGATGTATCATCTTCATGCAACAAACTCTTGCTCCCTTCCATCTCTACTTGATCAACCCAAATCTGATGCTCAATTTGCTCTTCGATTTCCACGGCCGGATCATTGCATTACACCATAGGATATGGTTCGTGCTCTTACCATTGGATCTCTGTAGCTAATTGGCTGATTTGAATCTCCAAGCTTTGGGTAGCAACTTGAGTATATTGAGCAACTTGATCAAGTTTAGCTTCCAGCTTCTTCAGGGCCTCATCTTGGGAATCCATTTTTTCATCCAGCTTTATCCTGGATTTAATAATCATGTCTTCCAAAGCTACATCTTTTTCCTGCTATTCCCAGATTTCCATCTTTGTCACGTAGTCGACAAGCATGTCTTCCAGTCTTGACCCATTTTCTTGTTGGTTGCTCCATGAATAGGCAGCATGAGTGCTCCACCCAAGATTGTACGAACTTAGGTAGGGGTTGTTCTGTTGATAATGTACATAGCCCTCGTACTGCAATTGATCAGAATGGCTCTCAGCAAACGGATTGCCCATCTGACAATCAGTACTCACATGCAGCCTCCCACACAAGAAACAGCCCAAAGGTGCTTCATAGTCTCTAGTAGCTACTTCCTCGGTAAGCTTTTGTGCCTTATACCAAGAATACATTTCTTGTACAGAAAAAGAAAAACAAAATTAATAAAAATAAAATATATACAAATCCAAAGTAGCTATAGACCTAATCAGTATTAATATCAACACAACTAAAATATTCCCGGCAACGGCGCCAAAAACTTGACACGCCTTTTTTGTACCTGCAAGTATACGGGGTAGGCATAAGTAATAAAATGATGAGTAAATTATCGTCTCCACGGGGATATTTAGGCGTTGAGTACTAAAAATAACTAAGCTTATTTCTATTTGGATAATCGAGAGGTTTAACAGAATGAATTAAAAGATAAAAATATAAAGACATAAAAATAAGCAAACAACCAATATGAGAGATTAGTTAGGGTATTTGAATTCATCTAATCCATCCAATTGAATTTCATGAACGCACATTGTTGTAGTTTAATTATTCATGTTGATGACCGTGTTTATCTAAATTATCCAAAGTCCCCTCTCGAGATAAATCGGACCTATTCTACATACACTAATATCCTATCTCTCGATGGTATATCCAAGTGCATGAAAATGCATTAGTCACTATAAACACCCTATGTGATCACACAAGCAAAGTAGTATATCTCTATCTAATTCTACTTATAGTGGACATTACATCAAGCACGTTGTGGGCGTCTCCTCTCGGTACATAACACACAATCAATTTATCATCTAAATGTAGGCCTTCACATCCAAAAGCATTAAGCACAATAAAACCACTCAACAACACAATAATCAACCACTACAAATTAAACAATCAATGTATTCAATCAACATAGAATAGGATCTATCAAAAACCCAACTTACAAGTTTAGTTTATCAACATTCACAATTATTAAACTAAATGAAATTAACTAAAACAATTAAAATAAAGCGAGACAGATTAAATGAAGGAATAATGCTAGGTGGTCACACGGTTACAATTCCGGATATAGAAAATATATTGATTATTATTAAGAACAATATATATCATGACATAGTCAATAATATACAATAAATCCACAAAATAATATCATGAAATAAATCACAAAATATATTCACAAAAAATAAAATCCAAATCCGTTCATAGTTCCGTAAATCACCTAACAAGAGTTCTAATAACTCATAATCATCAATGAACAATCAAAGGAAGAAAAATGAGATGAAATACAACCCATCGAAGCTCTCAAGAGTCAAAATCCCGCTTTGCTCCGGCTTGAACTTCTCTGCTTTCGATCTTCGTCTTCTTCGATAAACACTCACGAACTAGAGATGTCTTGGTGTTTTGTGATGTTGGGTTGTGTTTGGAGGAGCAAGATGGGTGATCAATCACCCTTTGGAACAGCTTGGAAGCTGCTGGGACTGTTCTTGGACGAGCTCTCTCCTTCTTGCCTCGACCTGCATTGTTTTCTTCTTATAACAGCAAGTTAGGGCTGCTTGTTTTTCCTTCGCTGCGAGCATCACCGCGACCAGCGGTCGTGCAGCTTGGTCGCGATGCCTACTGGTCCTCTTAGAGTTGCTGCACTGATCGGTCATTTATTTTCATATAATTACGACCCGTAAACCGTATCTTTTAATTGCATTCTTGAGTATTTGGTGCTTTTGATGTGTTTGTTAAGTGTTTGTAGGTTTTAGGTGTTTCTCTCGAAACCGTGCAAAGTTTGGAGTTCTTGGTCCAAAACCGTGATTTTATGGCAGGGAGCGTCGCGATCTGTCCGTCGCGACCTACGGTCGCGCTGTGCTGATCGCGGTGGAAAATGTGGATCCAGGCAGAGAGCAGCACGACAGCTCACCGCGACCACAGGTCGCGATGAGGTGGTCGCGGTGAGATTAAGTTCCTTGGCAGAGAGCATGGCGAGCAGCCCATGCTCGCGGGGATGGGATCGCGCTGAATGATGAGGCCTTGGCAGTGAGCGCTGCGACCAAGCTAGCGCGACCTCAGCTCACGGTGCAGCTCGCGATGAAACAGTCCAGGCAATCCAGTGAGTACCGCGACCAACCCAGCGCGACCACAGGTCGTGGTGGTGATCGTGGCGAGGTTTTTCCAGCAAACCCTAAATGCTTCTATAAATAGAAAGTGAGGAGAGAGAAAGGGGATCTGGGAATTTTGGAGAAAGAAGACAAGGAAGAGAGAGAGAAGGAGGAAGAAGAAGAGAGAAGAGGGTCTAGGAAGCTAGCCATTGGATCGATTCTCCGGACGTCTTCAATCGCTCTACGGATTCAGATTCGTGCACAGAAAAGCTCTACCAATTCGGTCTCGACGAGAGTCAACCTCATTGAGTTTTTCTATCACAATCTTTCCTTTAATCTTGTATTATTCATGTTGTTCTTGATTTATAATATTATGTATTTTTGTTGTCTAGTGATGAACTAATTTATTACACTAGGGATGATGATGGAACTTGCTATGACTTTTGATTGAGATTAATGAATGTTGGATGAATTGAGTTTTATGATTGAGTGTCGATTTAAGATTTAACTGATTGTATATTGATTGATCACCAATATTCGATATCTTGTTGTGGTGGATTAAGTACCGAAAGGAGACGCCCACCACGTGTTCGATAAATTGCCACAATGACCTAGAAACCAAATAGAGATATATTGGTGTAGGTTATTTGATCTAATTATGTTTCCATATTTAATGCATTCTCGTATATTGAGCATCCATCGAGAGATAGGGTGTTAGTATGTGTTGAATAGGTTCGATTTACCTCGAGAGAGAATTTCGGATAAATTGTTAACATGATCATCAATCATCAACTTAGACATCCATACATGATTATCTAGATAGTATTAAGCTTGGTAAATTTCAGGTTTTCATTCATTTAAAATATAAATCACAAATCACAACCATTGAATTGATCATCTAGATAGTATTAAGCTTGGTAAATTTCAGTACTCAATTTCTAAACGTCCTCGTGGGAACGATATTCGGACTTCACAAATCTATATTACTTGAGCCGACCCCGTATACTTGCGGGTACACAAAAGGCGTGTCAAGTTTTTGGCGCCGTTGCCGGGGACGGTTTAGTCATAATTGATATTGATACCAACTTAGTCTAGTACTAATCTGGATATTTTCTTTATTTTCTTCAAATTCTTTTTACATTTGTTTTCTTATTTGTGTGATTCTTTTTGTGTGCAGGAATTTTTATTTTTGTATGAGACAAACAAGACGTAGCAGTAGTTTAGAGTCTCTTGAAGCCCTTGATCCAGAAATCGAGCGAACACTTATTCAAAGAGTGAGGCAAGCACGACAGCAAGTTACAATGGAAGACCTTGCACAGCAGCAAAATGAGCAGCAGCAAGCACCTCCAGAAATTGCCAAGGCATTGAGAGATTATGCCATTCCTACCATGGTAGGAAATCAGTCGAGCATTCGACGACCTCCAGTTGCGGCTAACAACTTTGAAATCAAGCCCGCAATCATTCAAATGATACAAAATACTGTTCAATTTGGGGGTATGCCAATTAAAGACCCAAATAGCCACCTGGAGCAATTTCTGGAAATATGCGACACCTTCAAACAAAATGGGGTGTCTGACGATGCAATTCGGCTGCGGATATTTTCCCTTTTTGTTAAAGGACAGAGCTAAATTATGGTTGAACTCATTGCCACCGAACACTTTCACTACATGGGAAGGCCTAGCTCAAGCTTTCCTTGCCAAGTATTTTCCACCAGGGAAAACTGCGAAGCTTAGAAACGATATCACTCTATTTGCCCAAATGGAGATGGAATCGTTATATGAAGTCTGGGAGAGATACAAAGATACTTTGAGAAAGTGTCCGCATCACGGCTTGCCCGATTGGCTTGTAGTGCAGACATTCTACAATGGGCTCACACTACAAAACCGATGCATGTTAGACGCAACCGCTCAAGGTGCTTTAATGAGCAAACCAGCTGACGTAGGTCATCAATTAATTGAGGAAATGGCCACAAATAGCTATATGTGGGTATATGAGAGAGCATGTCCCAAGAAAGCAGTTGGGTTAGTCACAGCTTATGAGGTTGATGAAATCACATCACTTAAAGCACAAGTTGCCTCTTTGTCGAGCCAAATCAACAAATGGAATGTAAATTCCATACAGTCAGCAACTCCTGGATGTGAAAACTGTGGAGGACCACATGGCAGTGCTGAGTGCGCAATGGGTAATTCTTATTTTGCAGGTACAAGCAGTGCTGAACAGGTACAATATGTACAAAACTTCAGCAAGACATACAACAACCCATACTCAAGCACTTACAATCCTGGATGGAGAAATCATCCAAATTTCTCATGGAGAGATAATCAACAGAACAGCAATGCGAAACCCGGTCCGCCTGGTTTTCAGAATCAAGGAAATGTCCATCCAAATCAAGGAAATACCCATCCGAATCAAGGAACAAATCAACAGGAGAGGAAACCAGCCCTAGAAGACATGCTGGTTAAATTCATGTCAAAAATTGACTCCAGAATGGATGGAAAAGACGCAGCAATGAAAAAGATGGATGACAAGATTGACCATGTGGCGCAGCAAAATCAAGCCGCCATTCAGAAGCTTGAGGTACAGATTGGCCAGATAGCTAGAGAGACACAAAACAGAGCTCATGGCACATTACCAAGCAACACTGAAGTCAATCCCAAGGAGCATTGTAAAGCAATCACTTTGAGGAGTGGAAAAGAAATAGAAAATACTGCAGGAAGAGACCACTCTCAACAAGAAGCTGAAGCAAATGAAACAAGCATTGAATCACCTTCCACACCACCAGTTCGTCACAATGAAAAGATTGATGAACCACTCCCACCGGTCCAAGTAGTCAAGGCATATGTGCCACCTGTACCTTTTCCGCAAAGGCTACAGAAGCACAAAGAAGATAAGAATTTTGCTAAATTTCTTGAAATTTTTAAGAAACTTCATATTAACATTCCTTTTGCAGAGGCTTTAGTTCAGATGCCATCATATGTGAAGTTCTTGAAAGAAATTCTATCCAAGAAAAGACGGCTTGAAGATCATGAAACTGTCGCCTTGACTGAGGAATGCAGTGCCATCATTCAGAACAAATTACCTCAGAAATTAAAAGATCCAGGGAATTTTACTATTCCTTACACTATTGGGAGTTCTGAATTTGTTAAAGATTTATGCGATCTAGGTGCTAGCATTAATTTGATGCCTTTTTCTGTTTTCAGGAAACTAGGCTTGGGCGAAGTGAAGCCAACAAGTGTAACACTTCAATTGGCGGACCGTTCTGTCAAATACCCCTACGGAGTGATAGAAGATGTGCTAGTCAAGGTGGACAAATTCTACTTCCCTGTGGATTTCATTGTGCTAAAGATGGAGGAAGATAGAGATATTCCTCTCATATTGGGGAGACCATTCTTAGCAACCGGAGGAGCACTAATAGATGTGCAGCAAGGGAAGTTGACACTACGCGTGGGTGAGGAAGAGGCAGTCTTCAACGTGTTCAAGGCCACAAAATTTGCAACTACTGCAAACACTTGCCTGAGAGTTGATGCAATTGACTCTTTAGTTGAAGAAACCTTTGAGAAGAGCATTCCTGAAGAGCCATTGGAAGCTTGTTTGGCTCATGGAGAGACAAAAGAAAAAGAAAATGATAGCATAGCTGAGTATGCTTTTCGTCTTAATTCAGCACCCCTTATGCCATACGGGGGCAGGAGATATGTTGAAGACTTAGGCCATGGGAAGCCTAAAATACTACCTTCAATCGAGAAGCCTCCTCAACTCGAATTGAAGCAGTTACCTGAGCATTTGAGGTACGCTTATTTGGGGGAATCTAACTCCCTCCCAGTAATAATTTCAGCTACCTTAAATGAAACAGAGGAGGAAAAACTTCTGGGAGTGTTGCGGCTGCACAAGTCCGCATTGGGGTGGACTATATCTGACATAAAGGGAATCAGCCCTACCATGTGCATGCACAAGATCTTGATGGAGGAGAATTTCAAGACTTCAATAGAGCATCAACGCAGGCTAAATCCGATTATGAAAGAGGTAGTCAGAGCAGAGATTCTTAAATTGCTAGATGCTGGAATCATATACCCCATCTCAGATAGTTCATGGGTGAGTCCGGTGCAAGTGGTGCCAAAGAAAGGGGGGATCACGGTAGTAAGAAATGAAAACAATGAATTGATCCCCACCAGAACAGTCACAGGTTGGAGAGTGTGCATTGATTATAGAAAGCTAAACACAGCTACAAGAAAAGATCACTTTCTGCTTCCATTTATTGATCAAATGTTAGAAAGACTGGCAGGGCACGAGTACTATTGTTTCCTAGACGGATACTCAGGATACAATCAGATACCTATTGCACCTGAAGATCAAGAGAAGACAACCTTCACTTGCCCTTATGGTACCTTCGCTTACAGAAGAATGCCCTTTGGCCTTTGTAATGCCCTAGCGACCTTTCAGCGATGCATGATGGCTATCTTTTCTGATATGGTCGAGCGTTTCATTGAAATATTCATGGATGATTTTTCTGTGTTTGGTTCGTCTTTTGATGTGTGTTTGGCCAACTTGGCCTTAGTGCTTAAAAGATGTGAAGAGACGAATCTAGTACTGAATTGGGAGAAATGTCACTTCATGGTGAAGGAAGGCATTGTCTTGGGCCATAGAATCTCATCAACAGGGATTGAGGTGGACAGGGCGAAAATAGAAGTCATTGAAAAATTACCACCGCCCACCTCCGTAAGAGGAGTCCGCAGTTTTTTGGGACACGCCGATTTCTATCGCCGGTTCATAAAAGACTTCTCCAAGATCATCAAGCCCCTCTACAATCTATTGTCAAAAGAGGTAACATTTGAGTTCACAGAAGAATGCCATACTGCATTCCAGAAGCTGAAAAAGGAGCTCACCTCCGCACCGATTATCACAGCCCCTAATTGGGAGTTACCCTTCGAATTAATGTGCGATGCGAGTGATTTTGCTGTGGGGGCAGTATTGGGTCAGAGAATAGACAAACGTCTTCATGTTGTCTATTATGCTAGTCGAACTTTGACAGATGCTCAAATCAACTATGCCACCACAGAAAAAGAGCTATTGGCAATTGTGTTTGCTTTCGAAAAATTCAGGTCATATTTGGTGGGGGCTAAAATAATTGTATACACTGATCATTCTGCGATCAAGTATCTCATGTCAAAGAAGGATGCCAAGCCAAGACTCATTCGATGGGTCTTACTCCTGCAAGAGTTCGACCTAGAGATCAAGGACAAGAAGGGAACAGAAAACTTGGTGGCAGACCATCTTTCTCGACTAGAACGCAGCTGCAACGAAGAGAAGGTAAGTATTCCTATATATGATTCATTTTCTGATGAGCAACTCTTTGTTTTGCAGGCTCTTATGACCCCATGGTATGCTGACTTTGTAAACTATTTGGTGAGCGAGATCATTCCACCAGACTTGACCTATCATAAGCGGAGGAAGTTCTTTGCCGACGTGAAATACTACATGTGGGAGGAACCATACTTGTTCAAGTATTGTTCAGATGGCATTATCAGGCGTTGTGTGCCAGAAATGGAAATCAGAGATATCCTCCTGCTTTGTCACAGTTTGGAGTATGAAGGGCACTTCAGTGCTTCAAAGACGTCCGTAAAGGACACCCGCCACTTCATTGATTCATGTGATAGGTGTCAAAGGACAGGCAATATCAGCCGCCGGAACCAAATGCCTCAAAACCCCATCATTGAGGTCGAGCTATTTGATTTGTGGGGGGTTGATTTCATGGGACCATTTCCCATGTCGTTCAACAACCAATATATTCTGGTTGCGGTTGATTATGTCTCCAAATGGGTGGAAGCCATAGCCACTCCGATAAATTATGCAAAGGTGGTGTTCAACAACCAATATATTCTGGTTGCGGGCAGTTATTAGTGATGGAGGATCGCACTTCTGCAACCGGCAATTTGAAGCACTACTAAAAAGATATGGAGTGACTCACCGCATCACCACACCGTACCACCCTCAGACAAGCGGACAGGTGGAAATTTCGAATAGGGAGATCAAGCAAATTCTGGAGAAAACGGTGAATAGCTCCAGAAAGGATTGGTCAGTCCGGCTAGACGATGCACTATGGGCTTACCGGACAGCTTTCAAGACACCTATTGGGATGTCTCCTTATAGGTTGGTTTATGGGAAGTCATGTCATCTGCCAGTCGAGCTCCAGCACAAAGCTTATTGGGCAACGAAGGCGCTTAATTATAATATGCAGCTAGCAGGTGAAAAGCGTCTTCTGCAACTAAATGAATTAGAGGAGTTCCGGTTGGATGCGAACGAGAATGCGTGAATTTACAAAGAGTGCACCAAAAGATGGCATGACAAGCATATTGTGCAAAAAGAGTTAGAGGTGGGGCAGAAAGTTCTTCTATTTAACTCTCGCCTGTGACTCTTCCCAGGAAAATTGAAATCATGATGGTCCGGACCATTCGAGATTGGGAAAGTATATCCACATGGGGCTGTGGATATCAAGAACCTGAGTGGGGAAACATTCAAAGTCAATGGCCAACGACTGAAGCCTTACATAGAGGGAGTTGCCATTCCGCCCAAAACCTCAGTGGAGTTGCTAAGTTCCAAATGACAGGGCATACAGTCGAGCTACGACTATAACTAGCGCTTCTTGGGAGGCAACCCAATGTTCTTGAATTCTATTTGGACTATTTTGAATTGGTTTAAGTTATTTTAATTTGATTGTTTAATTTTGATGTTTAATCTTTAATTTTGTCATTGTTGAATTTTTTTTATTTGATTTTGTTTGTGAATTTTCATTTTTGTGAATTGTGTTTCTTAACAGGTACAGAGGACGAGAGTTTATGCTCATCACAGTGAGCACCGCGACCTGCGTTGCGACCTATGGTCGCGGTGACGCAGTCGCGTTGCTCACTGCCTCACGAAGAAAATTTTGCCAAAGTTCACAGTGAGCAACGCGACCTCGTGTCGCGACCTATGGTCGCGGTACTCACTGCCTCAGAAGAAGAAAAAAATGAAAACTTCACAGTGAGCAACGCGACCTCGCGTCGTGACCTACGGTCGCGGTGAGAGGGTGGCGGTGCTCACTACCAGGGGAGTTCAGCGGTCAGCGCGAGCAGACCAACGCGACCTGTGGTCGTGGCGAAGCCTCGCGCTGGCCCATCACTTATCCAAACGGTGGCGTTTCGAGGAAAAATCAGCCACCGCGACCGCGTAGCGCGACCTGCGGTCGCGGTGAGGCGATCGCGATGAGGAATTGGGGATAAAATCCCTAGCGTGCACGATAAACACAATCTCTCAACAGTTCTCGCGTCCGACTTTGTTCCAAAATCCTCTCAACTCCAAAGCCTCTCAAGAATCTAGGGTGCAAGGTAATTAATTCTTTTCCTTTCAATTAAGTTGTAGGGATCTATTGTGGATTGCTGTGAGTAGTTTTAGTGCCTAGAGATTGAAGTTTGTGGTGGGTGAGGTTTTTGCAGTTGTGTTTGGGAGAGATTGTTGAAGTATTGGGGTTTATTTAGTTGTTGTAGTATTGTTGATGTGGTTGTAGTATTGATTTTGTGGTAGAAGTTGTTAGGATTGTTGTGGAGTTGTGGAGTCATTTTGAATTGCCGTAATTTGGTAGCTGTTGTTGAGTTGGTGGAAACTGTGTGGATTGTGGGGAAATGACGAGGTTGAAGCGGTTTAACGAAGAGTATCCCGACCGGTTTGCATCCTGTTCTTCAAAAGGAAAAGCCAAACAAAAACAAAAAGGGTCTAAAAAGGCAAAAATTCCGGATAAAGAAAAGCCGAAAAATGTGGGTGACCCGAACCCGGAATTCGACGATCGGTTGGCAGCTCAGAAGGGGAGAAACCTTCTCTTGGAGCGTGGTATTACCGTGGAGGAGTTGACTGCATCTGTTATCCCCGCCCATATTGACCAGCAGGGTTGGGGTAACTTTATTCGGATGCCCAACAGGGCGAATGAGAGTATTGTCCACGAGTTCTATGCCGCGATGTATCCGCCGCACTTCCATAACTACGGCATAGTTCCAGTCAGAGGAGTTCAGATTAGGATCACTCCAGAAGTGATCAATGCTCATTTCGGCATCACTCCTCAGCCAGACCTTCGTCTTGGATATCCAGAGCTTCCATTATTCTCAGAGCATAACTCAGATTTGGCAGGGAGTTTGCGGATGTCAGGATCGCAAGTTTGGGAGGACGGTACCGTTCCTATCAAGCATCATGAGCTTCATATAGATGCAGCATTCTGGCAGATATTCTCTGATTTTTCCCTGCGGCCAGTCCAGCATCGCACGACCCTTATCATGGAGACCGCCCGGTTGGTGCACTGTATCCGGAGCGGCATTGCATTAGATGTTGGGATGTTGATCAGAGATGAGATATGTCATGCAGGCCGTCGGTTGCGAGGTGTGCTGCCATTTCCGTGCTTGATCACGCACATTTGTGCTTCTCATGGCATAGATGTGTATGCTGCAGATGAGCAGCAGTACCTCCGCTCGCCTCTGCAGAATTTGAACTGGGCAACTTATAATGATTTGGCCAAGAGGCGAGGGCTGCCACGGCTTGGAGAGCAGGAGCGTCAGCCTGCAGCTGGAGATGACGATATGGAGGATATATTGGCTGCAATCGATGACTTTCATGACAGCGAGGAGGACGTCCAGGCTGCCCCCAGAGTACTCCCCAGAGGCACTAGAGGTTCTGCAGCAGGCAGTTCACAGGGACATTCTGAAAGAGCAGCTGAGGGTTCTCAGTGGGGTCAGGTATTGGGCGTATTAGAGGATATTCAGGGGCAGATGATGGACATGCGACTGCATATGGATCATCAGATGACAGAGCTCCAGCAGCATGTTGACCAGCGGATGGACAGACAGGATGCAGCTATTGATGAGATGAGTCAGTACCTCCAGACTGTCTCTTCCGACTTGCAGAGGAGAGGTTTTTCTGTTCAGTCCTACATCCGCAGATTTCAGAGAGCTTCGAGTCCACCACCACCTCCACCAGCTTGATTTATTTTTGTGACATTTCTATTTTTGTTTTATTTTACTAAACTGTTATTGTTTTATATTACTAAACTGTTATTGTTTTAGATTTGGATTATGTTATCGCTTTTGTTTCGTCTAATTTGAATTTTAAACATTGCGGACAATGTTTGAGTTAAGTTTGGGGGTGTGTTTGTCTTTAGTGTTTTGTTATTTGTTTTGTTTGTGTATATAGGCTGGAAACCTAGACTTTTCTTATACGCACTGCGTTTGGAAGACTTAGGTTGAACAATGCCACGTACACCAACTTTTGAATTTTTCGTATTTTCGTTTTTATTGTTGTAGAATAGCGAATCATATGCATGCCTCGCAGATAATTGAATAGTAATATGTTTATGCTTAGTCATGTGAGTGTGCAAAGTTGTTAGCTAGAATATTGCCGATAGTATCTTTGCATCTAAACATTCAGATCTGAAGTCTCTGCAATGTAATGTGTGATAGCTGTCAATTAATAGCTCTGATTAATAGATGAGACTACCCTTAGTGAGATTTTGAGATTATTGCGTATTTATTCTGAGGGAATTTTTCGTTTCTACTCTTATACACTTTCTTGAGCTTTATATTCGATAGATTGATCTCTATAGGTTTGCATTGGATGTTAATGAACTGCATTATGAAAATCGTGTGTATATGTTTTAAATGTTCAATTGAGTAGATTTTGGAGATATGATCCAGGCATTGTGTGTGAATTCCTAAAAAGCTTATTTTCCTATCCATAATTGCGTGCTCCCTATCCCATTCACGGCCAAACACTCGCATATTAACTTTTTATTGTATGACCTACATGTCCAAAGATCCTAGCCAAAATTGTAAGACATTACCTTTGACGCTTGGAAACTAGAGACAATTAAAAG
The DNA here is from genome assembly GCA_003430845.1 of Xanthoceras sorbifolium. Lineage (NCBI taxonomy): Eukaryota > Viridiplantae > Streptophyta > Magnoliopsida > Sapindales > Sapindaceae > Xanthoceras > Xanthoceras sorbifolium. The sequence goes on from CM010619.1 coordinate 1,083,786, forward strand.
AAAATATGTAAGTGTTGAGTGAGAAAGGAGTGGAAAGATGATATGGATACGGGTAATGTGCAGAAAAAGAAATTAGCCAACAAAAATAAAATAAAATAAATAAAATAAAAAGAGTTGGCTAAAATGAGAAAAAGAAATGGAATGCACAAAGTAAAAAAAATATTTGAAAAGAGGTTGAAGGAGAAATGTGAGAAAAGATTGGGAATGCTAGTTGAAGGAATTTGGTGGTCGTGAGAGAAATTATGCAAATTGAAATCTTCATGAAGTCTCCCAGTAGGTTTCCAAGTGCGTTGAGCCCGAATTCCGTTCTTTTTGAGCCAATCTCCCCAAGCCCCATTACAACCATATAAAGTCCTGTTGATCTCCTTAGAAAACTTAATTATAATATTTGACATGTATATACACGAATTTTTCTGTTCTTAGCATTTGATATCTTTCATGAGATCCTTTGTTAAATCCGTGCGTTCTTTCTAATTATTGATGCATACGACACATTTTGAAATTATTTGCTCATAAATTCCAGTCGTATGCAATTGAAGGTGTGATTACCTAGGTTCTGTGTGTCATTGAGTGAAAACTGGTGAGACTAGAGTCGAGGCGAATTATATCAGCAGTTTATTGATATGGAGATATCACTATTATCAATGCATTGTATGTCAGTTTCCTGTATGAGATAGGGTGTGTAGGCTTATCGGCAGCATTTTAGATTTATGATTATTGTGCTACTCTTATGCCTCAGCATGTGCGTTTATGTTTGATGTGATGTGTAGCTATGTGTGTGATTAGCTTAGGACGTTTGTGGGTATCGTAGCTGGTAAACCCTCACGAGACTTTAACTCGTCCACTAGGGCCACCTAGGGGTTTAAAGGCTTGTGGCACGTGCTAAGTGCCATCGTTGCATCCTACGAAAATGGATATAGCTTAGTTTTTGTTTATTCTTAGTTCTAGCCTTCTTTGTTTTTGTTTTTAGTTGTGGTGTGTCCGATTTGCTTGAGGACAAGCAAAAGTTAAGTTTGGGGGTATTTGATCGGTCATTTATTTTCATATAATTACGACCCGTAAACCATATCTTTTAATTGCATTCTTGAGTATTTTTGGTGCTTATGATGTGTTTGTTAAGTGTTTGTAGGTTTTAGGTGTTTCTCTCGGAACCGCGCGAAGTTTGGAGTTCTTGGTCCAAAACCGTGATTTTATGGCAGGGAGCGTCGCGATCTGTCCGTCGCGACCTACGGTCGCGCTGTGCTGATTGCGGTGGAAAATGTGGATCCAGGCAGAGAGCAGCGCGACCGCTCACCGCGACCACAGGTCGCGATGATGTGGTCGCGGTGAGATTAAGTTCCTTGGCAGAGAGCATGGCGAGCAGTATAATGGCCGCAGTGATGGGATCGCGCTGAATGATGAGGCCTTCACAGTGAGCAGCGCGACTGCTCACCGCGACCACAGGTCGCGCTGAGTTGGTCGCGGTGAGATTAAGTTCCTTGGCAGAGAGCATGGCGAGCAGCCCATGCTCGTGGTGATGGGATCGCGCTGAATGATGAGGCCTTGGCAGTGAGCGCCGCGACCAAGCTAGCGCGACCTCAGCTCGCGGTGCAGCTCGCGATGAAACAGTCCAGGCAATCCAGTGAGTACCGCGACCAACCCAGCGCGACCACAGGTCGCGGTGGTGATCGCGGCGAGGTTTTTCTAGCAAACCCTAAATGCTTCTATAAATAGAAAGTGAGGAGAGAGAAAGGGGATCTGGGAATTTTGGAGAAAGAAGACAAGGAAGAGAGAGAGAAGGAGGAAGAAGAAGAGAGAAGAGGGTCTAGGAAGCTAGCCATTGGATCGATTCTCCGGACGTCTTCAATCGCTCTACGGATTCAGATTCGTGCACAGAAAAGCTCTACCAATTCGGTCTCGACGAGAGTCAACCTCATTGAGTTTTTCTATCACAATCTTTCCTTTAATCTTGTATTATTCATGTTGTTCTTGATTTATAATATTATGTATTTTTGTTGTCTAGTGATGAACTAATTTATTACACTAGGGATGATGATGGAACTTGCTATGACTTTTGATTGAGATTAATGAATGTTGGATGAATTGAGTTTTATGATTGAGTGTCGATTTAAGATTTAACTGATTGTATATTGATTGATCACCAATATTCGATATCTTGTTGTGGTGGATTAAGTACCGAAAGGAGACGCCCACCACGTGTTCGATAAATTGCCACAATGACCTAGAAACCAAATAGAGATATATTGGTGTAGGTTATTTGATCTAATTATGTTTCCATATTTAATGCATTCTCGTATATTGAGCATCCATCGAGAGATAGGGTGTTAGTATGTGTTGAATAGGTTCAATTTACCTCGAGAGAGGATTTCGGATAAATTGTTAACATGATCATCAATCATCAACTTAGACATCCATACATGATTATCTTATATCATTAGGATTAGTAAGTGAAATCGAAATCCCTAGTTCCCATCTCCATTGATAAAAAGATAGTTTAATTTCAAGTTTTCATTCATTTAAAATATAAATCACAAATCACAACCATTGAATTGATCATCTAGATAGTATTAAGCTTGGTAAATTTCAGTACTCAATTTCTAAACGTCCTCGTGGGAACGATATTCGGACTTCACAAATCTATATTACTTGAGCCGACCCCGTATACTTGCGGGTACACAAAAGGCATGCCATGCACAGTGAGTTGAGATGGTCGCGCTAGAGCTCGCCCTGCTCACTGGTCGCCTGCATTTCTTCACCGCGAGCTGTTGGGTCGCGCTACTCTTCTGCTGCTCACTGGTCGCCTTTCTTCTTCTGCACCGCGAGCTGGGGTGGTCGTGGTCGTCCTCACGCTGCTAACTGCCTGGGCTGGTCTTCTTCACCGCGATAAGGGACGCAAGCTGGCTAGTCGCGTTGTGTGCATCGCCATGCACACTGCTGGCTTGTATTTTTTTCTCATTTCTAACACCAAAAAGGCGTCGTTTTGGATTAATTCTTTGGTGCCAAAATGGCGTTGTTCGACTAAAGCCCAAAGCCTTTGGTGCAAAATGCACAGTTTCACTAATGGCTGGGGTTAACTTTTTAAATTTACAGTGTGGCCCCAGAACTTCAATATACTTTGATCGAGACCATTCCACCAAGTTACTGAAATTACACTTTTTTCCCAAAAATATATAAAATCATCACTTGGGTCCCTAAACCTGCACACTAAAGGAAAACACGTCAAAAGCACCCAAAATACTCGAGAATACAATCAAAAGAGACAATCCAAGGGTCGTAATTATATGATAATAAATGACCGATCACAGACGTCTAACGTTGTAATTTTTTCTTTTCATGTCGAACGTGGCCTTTGTGCCTTTTTAATTTTTTGGAGTTGAGAATTGCTCCTATCAAACTGGGTCACCATGCCCTTTATTTTATTTCTTTCGGATCGAGAATTGCCCTTTGAATATTTACAATATTTTTTCGTGCTGTAATGAACATATCTTTTTTCTTGTATGTCGTGCGTATAATGATTTGATACTTTGTTTGTTTAAAAAACATAATTTAGTAAAATCTTGCAGAACATAAGAAGTAAGATGCTTGACCTGTGTCGTGCGCAATAATAAATAAGTCGTGCAACAGGTTTAAGTGTAAAAGTTTAAAATTTAAAACTTTCTTTGTATGAGTGGATGTACGTCGAGCGGTAGCTGACGACTTTTAAAATTTTTGACTTGTGTTTTAACATTTAGTTGCAAAAACGCTCATATGTAGAGCATATCATAATGTAGGGCATGACATAACCCATTTAAGATTGGTTATATCTTAAAATTGGCAATGCTCATGTAAAGCGCAATGCAATGATAATCACTCGGATGAAGGGCAAGGCATAAACAACTTTAAGATTAAACTTATCATAAATGTATTTTTCAGTCTTATACCGTGCTGTTATGAAGGTCGTTCAATGTATGTAGATATTTTTGCCCCCTAGTATTCAAGTTTTGTGTATAGGCTTGGAGACTATTTATCGAGTGATGGGCTTATGTGTAGAGCAATTGAGCGTTGGTCGAGGCCTCTTAGCTTGCCGTAAGAGCAGGGTTGCTATTTTGAGGATTCGACCTGTCCAGAAGAGTTAGGTCCGTTGTTGGCCATTGTGACCTATGGCCCTCCGACACTCAAGTTAATAAAATATCAAAGTAAAAAATAACAAGGAAAAGAGATGGGTTTAGAAGTGATACTGTTTTAGATGTATGGCGTTCCAGCTGTTGTTGATCTCACGACCGTCTGTGTCGCGCAGTTTATAAGCGCCTTATCCCACTACTTTCCTGATCTGGTAGGGGATTTCCCATGTCGGACTCATCTTGCCAGTTCCTGGTTCCTTAGTTTTTTGGAACACGCGACGAAGTACCTAATCTCCCTCCTTGAAGGCTCGAATATGGACATTCTTGTTGTAATGTCAAGCGATCATCTGTTTATAGGTGGCTAGTCGTATGGAGGCTTGGTTTCGACGTTCATCACATGTGTCGAGCTCACACAAAAGTGCGTGTGAATTTGCTTCCTCTGTGGTGTGCTCGAATCTTGAATTGTAGACTTTTGACTCGACAGGTAGAACGACTTTCGCTTCGTAATTCAGAAAGAATGGTGTTTGTCCGGTCGACACTCGGGAAATGGTTTTATATGACCATAGGACTTCTAGGAGTATGTTGACCCAAGGTCCTTTTGTTGCGTCGCGTTTCTTCTTCAATGTTCTAACAATTGTCTTGTTGGTTGACTCTGCTTGTCCGTTTGACTGTGGGTATTGAGGTGTCGAGAAGCTCAACTTGATTCCGTACTTTTCGCAAAAATCTTGGAATACGAAAGAAAGGAACTGAGAGCTGTTGTTAGTGACTATTTCCTTTGGGACTCCGAATCGACATATGATGTTTTTCCAAATGAATCCTTTGACTTCGAAGTCTTGGATTCGTTGATAGGCTTCGACCTCGACCCATGTCCTGAAGTAGTCAGTGAGAACTATCATGTAGACCTTTCTTCCTACTGCGGTTGGCATCTTCACAACTATGTTCATGCCCCATTTCATGAAGGGCCATGGGGATGTTACATTGTGTAGTCGCTCAGGGGGTTGATGCACGACCTATGTGAACCTTTGACATTTGTTGAACTTTTTGACAAAGTTTACTGAATCTAACCTCATTGTTAGCCAGTAGTATCCTGTTGTGAGGGCTCGACTTGCCAGGCTTCTAGCTCCTAAGTGATTTCCACAGTCACCCTTGTAGATCTTTTTAAGAACGAGGTTAGCTTTTGTTGTGTTAACACAATGCAAGTAAGGTCCAGAGAATGACCTTTTGTATACCTTGCCTTCGAGGACACTGAAGCAGGAAGCTTTTATCCTAAGTCAGCATGCTTCATTGCGGTCGGCTGGTAGTGTGTTGTTGATGAGACAGTCGAGCAGTGGAGTCATCCACTTGTCTTCTATGTCGATAGGGACGACCTCTTCGTTGTTGGCCCAGACTACTAGCCATTGCAAGTAGACAAGGGGTATGCTTTTAGGCTCGACTGTTTCGATAGCTGAGCTTAAGTTAGCCAAGGCGTCCGCGCGCTCATTCTCCGTTCTTAGTATTTGCTCGAACTCAAAATGATCAAATGTCGAGTGTATTTCTGTGGCTTCGGCCAAACGATCATTTTTTGATATTTCGCTTGGTAGGTTCCATCAAGTTATCGTGCGATCAGTTGTGAATCGCATCGGACTTTGATCCGTTTTATGTTCATACTTGTAGATGCTGAAATCTACACTCGATGACCTAGCGGTCTACAGTGATTGATTGAGAGGACGACGATCTGCAAAACAATAGAAAGGGTCGTGCCCTCGGGACACCGAGGTGGTGCCAGCCAAAAAGCCTCTGACGCCCAAGTTAGATAGTGGATATGGTCTTGAAATAATCAAAGAGATGAATAATACCTGGTATGACCGTATGTCATGCGGTATTGAATGGTATTCATCGTCTGGTATTGATCAAAATGTGTTGAGTGAACTGTGACAAAGCGTTGATGATGATAATGTGAATTGAAGGCTATGTCTTGTGCTGGCTTGCTTGTCATGTGCTTAATTGATTTGAATAGAGTAACGAGCCTTTGGAAAGTAAAAAATGCTTGACCTTTTAAAGTGAAGACTAGAGCTTTTATTTACAGGGGTCTTGAGGAGAGGACGGTCGCTCCAGATACTCAGGGATGTCGTGCCTTTTCGATATCCAGGATTTCTGATATTTCGGATGGTGGCTAGGTAGCGCTTAGACTTGGTCAATTGACTTAGTCAGTATGCTGACTGTGTCTACATCGTGGAGGCGGTCACTGTGTTAATAAGACCGGTCGACATTCCTTTAGTCCATGTCGTCATCTAAGGTATATGTCGTGCAGACAATGGTTAATATTTTTTTTTCTGGCCGAAGCTTCTCTCTCTCTTCTTCCTTTTCTTTTCTCCTCCACGCTTCTTTGTGTTTCTATTTTTGTTCTCTGTTCTGTTTCTAGTTTCTGGTTCATATTTATTCTCTTGGTTTCAATTAATTTAAGTGGAGTCTCCACCGACTTTGACTTGGTCAAATTCTCTCTAATTTTCTAAATTCTTCTCTCTTCACCAGGTCTGTTTTTGTTTTGGTTTATCTAAGTTTGTTTTTAATTTGCTGATTGTATATCACACTTTTATATATATATATATATATATATATATATATATATGTTTAATAATTTCCATCAATTTGCATTTTCATTGTTTTCTGACTTCCCTTACAGCAATAACACATAAATATATTTATATATATATATATATAAACTTTAATTGCAATTTGCTCCTTTTTATTTTAAAATCATAATGTAACCACAAATTGAAAACTAATTACATATACTTTTCCAATAACACTTTAATTGTCAATTTAATCCATAACAATCCATAACAATCCATTAACTCTTTTCCACAAAATCCATTTCAACTTACTTTTCCATCAATTAATTAAATCACAACCTCCTATCGTAAAAATATATTTTGACTTCTAATAAATATTCTCAATACTCCAATTTATGGAAATCCTTACTATGTTCTCCAAAACTTATAATTTAAATTTCTTATATACTTTATAAAACCTTATTAATCATCTGAAACCATTCCAGATATTTTCCAAGTCTCTGATACCTTTTTTCGAAAATCTCTGAATCCATCCAATTGATTCCATAATAGCACCCTTAATACTTTAAACATTCAATTTACTCATAATAAGGGCTCATTATTTACTTGTGTACTGTACAATAAATTCTGAAAGAATATATTAAAATACCTGCATGTGTACAGTATATACGATTGGGAGGGTGTATTACACAAACGAAATATGTTTTTACCTATAATGGCATAACAATCTCATAGAGCTCCACAAAGTAAATATTTGTTGCTGCATCCTCCAATCATTATGAAATTCTTACACTCCTTTAAAAAAGCCGAGAATGTGTCTAGCTAAAATCAGTTATTCATTATATTCAAAATATATGTGGACTTCCATCATCCACAGAAATGCCAACATCAATTTTTAAAGACAATGCGGCTTGTATTGATTAGATTATGGGAGGATATATCAAAGGAAATAGAGCCAAATATATTTCTCCAAACTTTTCTACATAAACTCAATAAAACCGACAGATTGATATTAAGCAGATTCGTTCTGCAAATAATCTTGCTAATCTAGATTGCCAACATCTACATTTGAGAAATTAGTATATGGCATTGGTATACGTCGTCTCTACAAACTAGAGAATTAATATAGAATAACTTTTTTCCAGGGCAACACATGTGTGTGTGTGTGAAGAATTTTTGTCAGGGAGAGCGTGTGTGTGCTTGTGTGCATGTTTTTTTGTGTGTGTGTGCATGTGGGTGTATGTACGTGTGTGTGAAGCATTTTTATCTAGGGGAGTGTGTGTTTTTTTGCGCATACGCGTGCACGTACACTCTTTTTCCATTTGACCAAATTTTGTCCCACTAAATTTTATAGGCAAGGTATTAATGAGGTAATTTTTGAGCACATCAAACACCATTTATGATCCAGAAGATCATTATATTTATTTTGCTAAAGCTTTTATATTACTGAGTTTTTTCCTAACAAATCTCAAATACATAAAAGTGGTATAAATTCAAGAATTAGTGTTGTAAACGAGCGTATATTTCCACCACACAAGTGGCATTAAATACAGACAATTATTATTACTTTACACAGTAGGAACGGCGGGAGCCACTTCGGAACAATTGGTGGGATTAGAGGCTGGTGGGATGCCTCCAAGTGCCCTCCAGTAGAGGGTGCATCTCTACTTCTAGCGGTCTTGAAGCGGGTTTCCACGCCTCTCGCCATTGATTTGGAGAAATTTTCCTGCAAAAAATACAGTAGGCATGTGGTTTCTTACCGGAACGGAGGTTTGAATCCTCAAACGGGCCCTTCTTCTAGCGCCAAGATGTTGACATGTGAATCTGGTCAACGTAATTAACAATAAATCGAATAGGCAAAAATAAAGAAAATAATCAACACGAGATTTTTTAAGTGGTTCGGCCTCAAGGAATACCTACATCCATTGTTCTTAGTATTCAAGTCGAGCTCGTTGAGAGTATACATGGTCTGCTCGCTTATATGTATTTTTTCTAAAAAAAATTGATAACCTTTGTAACAGTGATGATTCGTCCCTTTTATAGTGTGAAGGAGTTGGAATCATTCTGTTTTACACGGAATCTAATTACAAAAATTAGGGACTAAATTATATCCCTAAGAATCATCTTCTAATTGAAATATAATTACTAAAATTAAGGAGATTGAGACTAATTGGAATTCTGTTAGTTGACCGAATCGAATCCCTTTATTCTTGGGATTCCTACTTTGATTGGGATTCGAGCTAAATGCCATGTGGGCTGGGGATTATGCGAGCTGCGAACAAGCCTTCAATGAGAGGTGGTGCTTGATTCTTTTAGGTGCTCTAGGAGCGGTAGCTCGTGCGGGGCGTTTTCCTTTATGTGGGAGTGGGTTCATCTGTTGTATCGTGCTTCATTAGCTTCCTCCGTTTGTTGGAGTTGATTCGTATGATGGTAGCCAAACCCCAAAAGTCTACCACTACCTACTGTAATTGTAACATCCCGGATTTCGGGTAATGAATTTTTGATATATGAGAAATATGTGAAAATAAATTTTTACTATTTGAGGGACCGGATTGAATAGTGAAAAATGAAAAATGAAAAATTGGAAAACTGAACCAGAGAGCATCGCGACCTGGTCACCGCGACCACAGGTCGCGATGGCTCGCTCGCGGTGAAAAACACAATTTCGGGCAGTGAGCATCGCGACCAGTCACCGCGACCACAGGTCGCGATGGCTTGCTCGCAATGAAAATGGCAAAACCTGGCAGTGAGCATCGCGACCAGCCACCGCGACCACAGGTCGCGATGGACTGCTCGCGATGAAATTGTCAAAATCGGGCAGAGAGCAGCGCGACCACTCGCGCGACCAAGGCGCGCTCGCGAGGAAGGCGGTGCGCGCACTCCAGTGAGCATCGCGACCTGGTGGCGCGACCACAGGTCGCGACGGCGGTCGCGGTAGCGAAAAAAATATAAAAAAAAGAAGAAGCTTCTCGCAGAAGCCAGAAAACAGTGAGAGAAGAGAGAGTGAGCGAGAAAGAAAGAAAAAGGCAGAGAAAAAGAAAGAAGAAGGAAAGAGAAGAGAAAGAAAGGTGTAGGTGAAGAGAAAAGGAAAGGAAAGGAAAAAGAGATCATGGAACCGCGATTTCTCGAATGAAAAACGGTACCGAGGTTGGTGTACTTTTGTTTTCGGAATCTTTACGAAAAGTATTTCGTTATCGTTTACATTTTCGTTTTTGTTTTCGTTTCTCGTTTTCTTTTCGTTTTCGATTTCGTTAAAAGTTTTCGATTTCGATTTTCGTATGAAAAGTGTTCACTTTATGTGTGTAAAAATTGATGATTGATATACTTATGGTTGATTATGGAAAGATTTTATATTAGATCGCATTTGTTTGTGGTTCGAATATTCCGATTTCGTTTTAAATAGTTGATTCAAACTTGTATATGACTATTGTTCATATTTCTTGAAGTTTATTACGTGACTAATATGATTATTGAGTGATTATCGGTTATTGAGTAACTATTACGAAATTGATTGTGAATTTGATTTATCGGAAACGGCCCTAGGATACGGAAACATAGAAATGGATATAGGAGGTTGGTATACCAGCTGGGTTTTACTGAGCAGTACTACGCCGATACTGATTGATTGATATTGATGATACTGATGTACCTCCTCTTGGATTCGTCCAGAGGCTGGGAGATACGTACCTCCTCAGGATTCGTCCTGGGGGTTGGGAGTTAATGTACCTTCCCAAGGATTCGTTCATGGGATAGGGAGCTATGTACCTCTCTAGGTTCCGTACCCACGGTCCTAGAGTTGAGAGACACGTACCTCCTCAGAATTCGTTCTGGGGGTTGGGAGCTTAACCCATATTCCAGTCCTAATATGTTTAGTATTCTAGTGGGCCAGAATTGATTGGAATTGAAAAGTGAACCGAATGATTTTATTGATAGCATTCGTATATTGACTGCAGTATTGAAATTTAAAGTGATTGAATTAGTTTAATGCTCTGATTTTGAAATTTATTTGATTTTGAAATGGATTTGAAATGAATTATATATATATGGTGAGTTATTTAATTGAGTTTTTAGTACACCCACTAAGCTTTATGCTTAGCGCGTTAGTTTTGTGTCTAACGCGTAGGTACCAGGAATCCAGAAGAGCCTAAGGACTAAAGGAATAACGAGTTGCAGACCGAGTCACAGAGATTGTACAGTTGGGTAGCTATATTTTTGTTATGTGTATATATATTCTGAAAGCATGCATATACAGGGAATTTGTAAATATGTTTTGTAAAATGTTTTGTAATTAACTAGTTTATGACTTCTGTATTTTATTATCAAAATGATTGTAAATGTTTAAGTTTGATTTATTTTATTTTATAAACTATCTGTAAAAGTCGCACTAAACGGCAGAGTGCGCAACTGATTGAAATTGTTATAGAAGTGTTTGTGAAAATGTAATGTGATTTGATTTGTGTAAAAGCAGGTTTTGGAAAGTCCGAAAAACAAACAGTACTCTGCCGAATTTTAGTAAAAAGTTTAATTATTTTTATGGGCTCACAATGAATTTTGAAACGTATAAAACTAATTTTGAAACTTATGAAAACCGGTAGCGCTCCCCGGGTCGGTCCGGCCGGGTCGGGTCGGGAGGTGCTACAGTAATTCTTTACTAAAATATAACTCTTGGCTCTGATACCAAAAGTGGCCGGGAGCCCTCAATATTGTTCACAGAGTGACCCACTCCTGTTGCCCTATATCAACTCAAAGCGGTACTTACGACGGAGAACAGGGTCGACTATGACACTGTGAGAGGGACCGTAACTACTATTGGATCAAATTGTATATTCATTCTAATGTGCAGGATCCTTAACTAGAGGCAAACACAGAGCATACTTAGACAATAGAGCAGGATTCCATAACAAAATAAAAGGAACTTAGGGTTTCAGGAAAGAGAGAGGATATTTAGGCAAACATCATGTTTATTGAGCACATAATATTTTACAAGGTGAAAACTCGATGATCCCAAACTGGAGAAGGGTCATGCCATTATATAGGCAGAGCAAACTTCTCTGGATCCAAGCAAACAGACAAGAAAAATTACATGATTGAAGCGGACAAACTGCTTTATAAAAGCATATTCCAAAGTAAAAGCAAAAAACAAAAAAAAACTAAGACAGGTCACATGCGACCATAATAATTACAACAACAAAAATAGCAAATAGTGCAAACTTTGACAAAAGTAGGATAAGATGGAATCTTGGCTGGTCACATTGAATTCTAAGAAGGTGACAGGTTGTTATTGTTGTTGCAATCCTCATCATCTGATTTGACATCTCCAAAGAGTGATTTGTACCATGGTTGGGAGAGCCCTACATCGGGTTGATCAACAAGACGAAGAACATCTGGGTCGAGCTCTATTAGATCTTAGGAATCCTAAAAGTATGGAGGAGGAGTGTGTACATCTGACAGGAGGAACATGTTATAAGGGTAATTGGGTTGTAAACGTTGGCTTCACAAAGGAACTCTATGAGCAATGGATAGATGGCTGGCCATTGGACATCCATATCATAAACAGTCTGATATTCATAAGCATTATTGATTGTCCAAAGCAGTTTAGTATTAGTGTTAAACATATATGGCCTGTGAAAAATGAAAATACAAGTAATTTTGTTACTCATATGATCATCCATTTTCCATATATTATGATTGCCCATAAGTTTAGCGAGGTCTTTCCTCCACTTGGAAAGTGGAAGGAACCATTACAAAAATGTCCAAATGAGAGAATCTTGGTTGGCTGGGTCATGGAGATGCTGGTAAAGTTGCATGAAAGGAAAAACAACTGGATGAGAATACAAAAGAAAGAGAGTCCAAAGGTACCACAAATGATTATGGGTAAAGGCTGTGATTGCGTATAGATGAATATAGAGAAGGTTGAGGAACAGCTTGTCGAGCTGTTTGAAAACTGGTTGAAGATGGTCAGGTTCAGTGAGACCAGAAAGATATCGATGAATATTATTCAGAGCGAAGGTTTTGATATCTTGAGGAGTTTTTTCCTGAGGGAATTCCATCAAAAATGAGGGAGGAAAGAGAGATGTCTGTCAAGCAGGAAGGTTCAAAACTTCTTCTGGAGTGTGAGCTGGCTATGATGATGAAGCCATTGATGATGAAAAAGTGTATATAAGAGGAATGGCTGAAGAGGGAGTGATTAATTGTGCTAATTTAGAACGAGAAAGCATGTCTGGTATGAGGTTCTGGGATCCTTTTATATGTGTTGTTTGAAAGTCATAGCGTTCAAACCATGACTTAAGTCTAAGGAGCAAAGGATAAGGAGGAATCTTATTTTTGAATTCCAGGACACGTGGAAAGTATGAGTTATCCATTTCAACTTTAAAAGAGTGTCTTCTGAGATAAAAATCAAATTTTTCAATGTACCACTGGCGTATGCACAGTAGTATCTATTTTTGTCCTTTCCTTCAAGTAGCAGTGCTCCCCAATGGTAATCAGAGGCATCTGTCTGTAGAATGCGAATACCGTCATAAGGTATATGAAGAGCTGGTGGTTTTTGGGCAACTTTTTTGATATTGCTGATAGCTTGAGTATGCTCAGGGCCCCATGGGAGCGGTTGCTTTTTCAAAAGGTTTAAAAGAGGGGCAATGTATTTGGCTACATGTGGAATAGAATCACAGATATAATTAACTGTGCCAAGGAACTGTTGAATTTGTTCTCTAGACAGGTGTGAATTAGGAAATTTGAGCAACTCATGTGCAATATGGGGTCCTAGAGAAAAGGTGCCATGTGTAACATGCATACTAAGAAAGTCAATCTCGGGCTGAGCAATAAAACGTTTATTTTCAGAAAGCATGATGCCAAACTGTTTGATGATGTTACAGAATTGGGAAAAAAGAGAACGGTGTTCTTACTCAGAGGGACTAAAAAGGAGAATGTCATCAATATAAATGAGAGTACTGTGAAGGATAGGATGAAAGATGCGAGTCATGGCCTTTTGGAATAGGGATGGAGCAGTCTTTAATCCAAAGGGTAAAACTGTCCATTGATACTGAGCATTAGGAATGCAAAAAGCTGTTTTGGGACGGTCTGAATGGTGGATACCTAGTTGCCAAAAAGCATCTTTAAGATCAAATTTTGAAAATAATTTGGCTTTGGCTAGGGGAACAAGAAGGGTAGAGGTTTTGGGTAAATAAAACTTGTCATCTTATAAAAACCGGTTTAAGGGCTTGTAATCAATAACAAGTCTCCTTTTTCCTCTGATTTTTTCAGATCTTTTTTCAACATAAAAAGTCTGGCAAGCCCAGGGTGAAGTTGTGGGCTCAATGAGGCCTTGTTGTAGCAGGGTGTCACACTCTTGTTGGGCCAGTTTGAGGTCTGAAGGAGACATGCCAGGGTGTGAGGCTTTAGTGGGGTTAGTATCCTCATTAAGCTTAAAGGGAAGCTTAATAAAGAAGTCTGGGTTATGCCATAAGGGGTGTGGGTGTTTCAACATGGCATGATTATCTGCACAATAGGATAAGAGAGCCTGTTGGAATTCTTCAAAGGACTGTGGACTATTGGTGAGGGAAACGATTTTCAAGTTTGTGGGGAATGGCTTGAAATCCCGTTTGAATCGAATCCCATTAGGAAGAATCCTGAGTTTATCAAACTGATAGTATGTATCCCATCCTAAAAGTAAGTCTTTTCCTGATAGAGGACTGCCAATAAATTTGTTCCAAATAATGCACCCAGGGAAAAACTAAATTCCAATCCTTTTCTTTGTAATGACTTCGTGGTTAAGAGTTCACCATTAGCTACTTTGAAATACTGGGTATGGTTGGTCCAATACTGTGCAGGGAGGACCTTTGCATCCAGCATGGACTTATAAGGATCAATGTAGGCAATGACGTTGATGAGCTTATCATATTTGTCCAAAAGAATCTGGGCCTGAACATGTAGACTGTACATTTCTTGGGCTGAAAGTACATGTGTCCGTGACTGTATGGGCTGTAGTTGAAAGATGAAAGTCTCTGTGGAGTCTGAGTTGTAACACCCCCCGACCCGACCCGGCTGGACCGACCCAGGGAGCGCTACTCGGGTTTTCAAAACTTTCTAAATTCATAAACATTTCCAAATCATTGTGAGCCCATAAAAAAAATTGTTTTCGAGTGAGCCCATTAAATAAACTTTTTACAAAAATTCGGTAGAGTTTCGTTTGTTTTTCGGATTTCCCAAAACCTGTTTTTCAACAAATCAATTCAAAAACAAATCTCAACAACACTTCAATATCGTTTTCAAACAATTGCGCACTCTGCCGTTTAGTGCGACTTTCCAATACAGTTTATAAAATAAAACGATTCAGTATTTAATATTTACAAGCATTTTAATAAATACAGAAATCATAAAATAATTAGTTACAAAACAAACATAATTACAAATCCTCTATATATGCATGCTTTCAGAATATATATATATAACAACAATATAGCTACCCAACTGTGACCACTCTAGGACTTTGTCAGCAAATCTCTCCCTCTTCAGTCTTTAGCTTCTTCGGGATCCCTGGTACCTACGCGTTAGAAACAAAACTAACGCGCTAAGCATATAGCTTAGTTGGTGTACATAAAAATCATAAATAACTTTTAAATAAATAAACAAATCACAATATAGTCATTGATAAATCAGTTTACCTCCCATATCAAACCATAATCACAATTAAAACAATATGTTTACTCAATTCCTTTTTGCAACTCATTTAATAATCATTTAATATAAACATTGAATTACACGTATTAAATCGATCTCAAAACACTAAATACGATCATATTCAATTCACTTTTCAATTCAAATCAATTCTGGCCCGCTAGAATACTCAACATACTAGGACTGGAATATGGGTCAAACTCCCACCCTAGGACGAATCCTAAGAGTGGTACGTATCTCCCTACTCTAGGACCGTGGGTACGGAACCTAGAGAGGTACATAACTCCCTATCCCAGGAACGAATCCTTAGGAAGGTACGTGGCTCCCAACCCCCAGGACGAATCCTGAGGAGGTACGTGTCTCCCTGCCTCTGGACGAATCCATGAGGAGGTACATGATAATCATCAATAGCAATCAGTATCGGCGCAGTACTGCTCAGTGAACCCAGCTGGTATACCAACCTCCTATATCCATTTCTATGTCTACGTATCCTAGGGCCGTTTCCGATAAACTATATTCACAATCAGTTACAAATCAATAGTACTCAATAAATATATGATTTTGCGCAATATTCTTCAAGACGATAAACAATAGTCATACAAAAGTCTAAGTCAACTATTTAAAATGAAATCGAAATATTCGAAACACAATCAAAATGCGATCTAGCATAAAATCATTCCAAAATTAACAATAGATATATCAATCATCAATTTTTCATTTAAAATAAACAATTTTCATACAAAAATCGAAAACGAGAACTTTCAACAGAATCGAAAACGAAAACGGAAACAAAAACGAAAACAATAACGAAATACTTTTCGTAAAGATTTCGAAATCGAAAGTACACCAACCTCGATACCGTTTTTCGTTCGAGAGATCGCGATTCCACGATTACCTTTTCCTTTTCCTTTCCTTTTCTCTTTCCTCTTCACTTTCTTCTTCTTCTTCTTCTTCTTCTTCTTCTTCTTCTTCTTCTTCTTCTTTCTCTTCTTCTCTCTTCTTCTTTCTCTCTCGCTGGCTCTCTCTTTCTGTGTTTCTGTGTTTCTGGCTTCTGCGAGAAGCTTCTCTTTTTTTTTTTATATTTTTCGGCTGCCGCGACCGTCGTCGCGACCTGTGGTCGCGCCACCAGGTCGCGGTACTCACTGGAGCGTTTGCACCGCCTTCATTGCGAGCACACCTCGCGGTACCTTGGTCGCGCTGGTGGTCGCGTTGCTCACTGCCAGATTTTGCCATTTTCATCGCGAGCAGTCCACCGCGATCTGTGGTCGCGGTGACTGGTCGCGATGCTCACTGCCAAAAATCTCATTTTCCACCGCGAGCAAGCCATCGCGACCTGTGGTCGCGGTGACCAGGTCGCGATGCTCTCTGCTTCAGTTTTCCTTTTTGCTTGCATCATTTTCGACCATTCAATCTAGTCCACCTGGAAACCATAAAAATAGTAAAATTTATTTTCACATATATAAAATTAATTACCCGAAATCCGGGATGTTACATGAGTAGTCGGGCTATGAAGATAAATCAGAGTCAGAGTCTGGGTCGGCGTAGGGCAGTACAAAAACAGTGTCATCATTGAGCTCTGTTTGTTCTGAAAACAGGGATTCAATATCAGCATCTGAATCAAGAGTAGATTCAGAGGATTGAATCTATTCAATCTGTAGAATCATGGCTGATTTCTTGGCCTTTGATTGAAACTGTCACCAGATGGTGTCGCCATAAACATACGGCTAACATCAGTTTATTCTGGATCATTATCATTAGAGAAATCAGTAGAGGAGAAACTGGGAGATTGTGGTTCTACAATAGAGACTGATTTCTTCTTGTGTTTAGGTGATGGAGATCGTCTGAGTTTTCGATAATCCATTAGTTGCTTGTCTTTTCTGGTGGATGATGATGATGGCCTGGGAATAGGTTGTTTCTGAATAGGATTTCTTCTAAAAGCTTCATAAGTCATCTTAAAGGCTTTAGAATAGTTTGTAGGAGAGGATGAAGTATATGGAGGAGAGTTGAATAGAGAGTAACCATAAGATGGAACAGGAATAGGTGGCACAGGGGGTCTGTGTCTATCCATATCTTCATAAATGTGTTCCATTTCAGCTTTAAGTTCTTGAATTTCTCTTTCTTTTCGATCAAAAGCTGTACCAAATCACTGCTTTTTGATAAGATAATTAATATCAGCATCAAGTTGAGCGATGCGGCTCTAAAGATCAAGATAGATTCTCTTTAGCTCAGAATCTAAGCCCGCCAATCTTTCTTCTGTTTGGGCTGATCTATCTAGGGCTCTGTCAAGTTTTGAATCAATTGTTTTTAAGATTTGGTTATGTGATCGGGCATTTTTTGTCTGCCAGTTCAGAACTTCTTCTGCTTGAGAGCACGGCTTTTGTGGTTTTCTTGAGGGCTCTGATACCAAGAGTGGCCGGGAGCCCTCAAGAAAACCACAAAAGTCGTGCTCTCAAGCAGAAGAAGTTTTGAATTGGCAGACAAAAATGTCCGATCACAGAACCAAATCTTAAAAACAATTGATTCAAAGTTTGACAGAGCCCTGGATAGATCAGCCCAAACAAAAGAAAGATTGGCGGGCTTAAATTCTGAGCTAAAGAGAATCTATCTTGATTTTCAGAGCCGCATCGCTCAACTTGATGCTGATCTTAAATATCTTATCAAAAAGCAGCGATTTGGTATAGCTTTTGATCGAAAAGAAAGAGAAATTCAATAACTCAAAGCTGAAATGGAACGCATTCATGAAGATATGGATAGACACAGACCCCCTGTGCCACCTATTCCGGTTCCATTTTATGGTTACTCTCTTTTCAACTCTCCTCCATATACTCCATCCTCTCCTACAGACTATTCTAAAGCCTTTAAGATGACTCATGAAGTTTTTAGAAGAAATCCTATTCAGAAATAACCTGTTCCCAAGCCATCATCATCATCCACCAGAAAAGACAAGCAACCAATGGATTATCGAAAACTCAGACGATCTCCATCACCTAAACATAAGAAGAAATCAGTCTCTATTGTAGAACCACAATCTCCCAGTTTCTCCTCTACTGATTTCTCTGATAATAATGATCCAGAACAAACTGATGTTAGCCGTATGTTTATGGCAACACCATCTGGTGACAGTTTCAATCGCTTCTCACAGACTAAAGCAGAATCTTCCCATGCTCATAATGATGAACCTATTATTGATGAGCCGCCTGAAGAAGAAGAAGATTCTGAATTTCGTCCAAGACCTCCAGAGCCACCACCTACAACAGATAAAGCTGACAATGGTCCTTGGTTCTCTTTTTATGCCACTGATCCAAAGAATTGGCGGGATAAAGTCCATGAATTTGGAGCTTGGATTGACCTCCAGATGACAAAATCACACCGACCTCTCCAAGTCCTAGTGCTTCTCATATCCTGGGAATTATCTTCAAAGAATTCATTGGAGATTTTCAGTTGATCGATAAATAAGCCAGACAAGAATACTTTGAAATGAAGTATTGTTCTTTGAAACGAAAAGATCTCAATGTCCATTTCAAAAAGATGTCTCACAAATATTACATGCTGAATGGCCTCAATGATGAAACCTTGAGACAAGTTTATATCAATTCCCTTCCTGATGAACTCCAAGCTGAGATTCATCGACACATGGCTTCTACAATAAGAGATTTGAGAAATACTTCTCTTGGTGAAATTCATCAGATTGCTCTCACCTCTCTTGAAAAAATTTGTGATACCCAGAAACTCTTATCCAATATGCTGAAAGACAAAGCCAAGTTTGATAAGGTCTGTAAAAAGCCCTATCTACAGATCAAATGCAAGTCTGACAAATGCCTTTGTAATACTAAGAAACAGAAGCATTTTCTCCCCAAAGAAGGCAGAAAGAATCGACGATTCTGCTATTTCCGAAAGAAACAGTGAAAATGAGTCCACAAATCTAACAAATGCTACATCCGTAAGAAAAAAGGACATTTCGCTAAACAATGTCCACAAAAGGCCAAGAAATCAGCCAAGATGATTCAACAAATTGAATAGATTCAATCCTCTAAACCAACTCTTGATTTAGATGCTGAATTGAATCCCTATTTTCAGAACAAACAGAGCTCAATGATGACACTGTTTTTGTACTACCCTACTCCGACCCAAACTCTGACTCTGATTCATCTTCAAACCCTGACTACTCAGACTCCACAGAGACTTCCATCTTTCAACTACAGCCCATACAATCACGGACGCATGTACTTTCAGCCCAAGAAATGAACAGTCCACATGTCCAGGCCCAGATTCTTTTGGACAACTATGATAAGCCCATCAACGTCATTGCCTACATTGATACTGGTGCTTATAAGTCCATACTGGATCTAAAGGTCCTCCCTCCACAGTATTGGACCAACCATACCCAGCATTTCAAAGCAGCTAATGGTGAACGCTTTACCACGAAGCTCATTACAAAGAAAAGGATTAGAATTCAGTTTTTCCCTGGGTGCATTATTTGGAGAAAATTTATTGGCAGTGCTCTCCCAGGAAAAGACTTACTTTTAGGATGGGATACATACTGTCAGTTTGATAAACTCAGGATTCTTCCCAATGGGATTCGATTCAAACGGGATTTCAAGCCATTGAAAATCTTTTCCCTCACCAATAGTCCACAGTCCTTTAAAGAATTCCAACAGACTCTTTTATCCTATTGTGTAGATAATCATGCCATGTTCAAACACCCACATCCCTTATGGCATAACCCATACTTCTTTATTAAGCTTCCCTTTAAGCTTAATGAAGATGCTAACCCCACTAAAGCCTTACACCCTGTCATGACTCCTTCAGACCTCAAACTGGCCCGACAAGAGTGTGACACCCTGTTACAACAAGACCTCATTGAGCCTACAACTTCACCCTGGGCTTGTTAGACTTTTTATGTTGAAAAAAGATCTGAAAAAATCAGAGGAAAAAAGAGACTTGTTATTGATTACAAGTGCTTAAACCGGTTTTTACAAGATAACAAGTTTCCTTTACCCAAAACCTCTACCCTTCTTGTTCACCTAGCCAAAGCCAAATTATTTTCAAAATTTGATCTTAAAGATGCTTTCTGGCAACTAGGTATCCACCCTTCAGACTGTCCCAAAATAGCCTTTTGCATTCCTAATGCTCAGTATCAATGGACAGTTTTACCTTTTTGATTAAAGACTGCTCCATCCCTGTTCCAAAAGGCCATGACTCGCATCTTTTACCCTATCCTTCACAGTACTCTCATTTATATTGATGACATTCTCCTTTTTAGTCCCTCTAAGGGAGAACATCGTTCTCTTCTTTCCCAATTCTATAACATCATCAAACAGTTTGGCATCATCCTTTCTGAAAAGAAAAGTTTTATTGCTCCGCCCGAGATTGACTTTCTTGGTATGCATGTTACACATGGCACCTTTTCTCCCGCACCCCATATTGCACAGGAGTTGCTCAAATTTCCTGATTCACACCTGTCTAGAGAACAAATTCAACAGTTCCTTGGCACAGTTAATTATGTCCGTGATTTTATTCCACATGCAGCCAAATACATTACCCTCTTTCAAACCTTTTGAAAAAGCAACCGCCCCCACAGGGCCATGAGCATACTTAAACTATCAGCCATCTCAAAAAAGTTGCTCAAAAACCACCACATCTTTACATACCTTCTGACGGTATTCGCATCTTACAGACAAATACCTCTGATTACCATTGGGGAGCACTGCACCTTGAAGAAAAGGATAAAAATATATACTACTATACACACGCCAGTGGTACATTCAGGCCATCACAGCAACATTATCACACAATCTATAAAGAGATTCTTACCGTGAAATATGGCATTGAAAATTTTGATTTTTATCTCAGAGGACACTTCTTTAAAGTTGAAATGGATAACTCATCCTTTCCACGTGTCTTGGAATTCAAAAATAAGATTCCTCCTGATCCTTTGCTCCTTAGACTTAAGTCATGGTTTGAATGCTATGACTTTCAAACAACACATATAAAAGGATCTCAGAACCTCATACCATACATACTTTCTCGTCCTAAACCAGCACAATTAATCACTCCCTCTTCAGCCATTCCTCTTATATACACTTTTTCATCATCAATGGCTTCATCATCACAGCCAGCTCACACCCCAGACACCTCTTTTTCCTCCCTCCTTTTTGATGGAGTTCCCTCAGGACAAAACCCCTCAAGATATCAAAACCTTCACTCTGAATAATATTCATCGACATCTTTCTGCTCTCACTGAACCTGACCACCCTCAATCAGTTTTCAAATAGCTCGACAAGGTGTTCCTCAACCTTCTATATATTCATCCATACCCAATCACAGCCTTTACCCATAATCATTTGTGGTACCTTTGGTCTCTCTCTCTTTTATATTCTCATCCAGTTGTTTTTCCTCTTATGTAACTTTACCAGCATCCTCATAACCCAGCCAACCAAGACTCTCTCATTTGAACATTTTTACAATGGTTCCTTCCACTTTCCACGTGGAGGAAAGACCTCACCAAACTCATGGGCAATCATAATATATGGAAAATGGATGATCATATGAGCAACAAAATTACTTGTATTTTCATTTTTCACAGGCCATATATGTTTAACACTAATATTAAACTGCTTTGGACAATCTGTAACATCCCAGGTTTGACCCTATCGTCTACCCCCAGCCAATGTCACTCATAGGTACTGTCCGCTTTGGGCAATACCCTCACGGTTTTCTTTCGCCTCCCTCATCAGGATTCGAACTTGTAACTTATCCATAAGTACTAATTCTTATCAAGTTGAGTACCAATTGAGCTAGTAGCTCAATTGGTACTCAACTTGATAAGAATTAGGTTCGAATCCTGATGAGGGAGGCGAAAGAAAACCGTGAGGGTATTGCCCAAAGCGGACAGTACCTATGAGTGACATTGGCTGGGGGTAGACGATAGGGTCAAACCTGGGATGTTACAATAAAAGGCGCCTTTTTATTGTAACATCCCAGGTTTGACCCTATCGTCTACCCCCAGCCAATGTCACTCATAGGTACTGTCCGCTTTGGGCAATACCCTCACGGTTTTCTTTCGCCTCCCTCATCAGGATTTGAACTTGGTACTTGTCCATAAGTACCAATTCTTATCAAGTTGAGTACCAATTGAGCTACTAGCTCAATTGGTACTCAACTTGATAAGAATTGGTACTTATGGACAAGTACCAAGTTCAAATCCTGATGAGGGAGGCGAAAGAAAGCCGTGAGGGGTAGATCGATGTTACGACCCAAAGCGGACAGTACCTGTGAGTAACGGGGTCGGGCAAGAGCCGTAGAGCGTCCCGGGCCGTTACACAATCAATAATGCTTATGAATATCAGACTGTTTATGACATGGATGTCCAATGGCCAGCCATCTATCCATTGCTTATGGAGTTCCTTTGTGAAGCCAACGGTTTACAACTCGATTACCCTCATAACATGTTCCTCCTGCCAGATGTCCACACTCCTCCTCCATACTTTCAGGATTTCCAAGATCCAATGGAGCTCGACCCAGATGTTCTTTGTCTTCTTGATCAACCCGATGTGGGGCCCTCCCAACCATGGTACAAATCACTCTATGGAGATGTCAAATCAGATTATGAGGATTACAACAACAACAACATGTCACCTTTTCAGAATTCAATATGACCAGTCAAGATTCCATCTTATCTTACTTTTGTATAAAGTTGTTTACTTTTGTCAAAGTTTGCACTATTTGTTATTTATTTTTATTTTTTTATGTAATTATTATGGTCACATGTGACCTGTCTTAGTTTTTTTTTTTGCTTTTTGCTTTTATTTTGGAATCTGCTTTTATAAAGCAGTTTGTCTGTTTCAATCATGTAATTTCTCTTATTTATTTGCTTGGATCCAGAGAAGTTTGCTCTGTCTATATAATGGCATGACCCTTCTCCAGTTTGGGATCATCGAGTTTTCACCCTGTAAAATATTATGTGCTCAATAAACATGATGTTTGCCTAAATATCCTCTCTCTTTCCTGAAACCTTATGTTCCTTTTATTTTGTTATGGAATCCTGCTCTACTGTCTAAGTATGCTCTATGCTTGCCTCCATTGGAGGATCCTGAACATCAGAACAGATATACAGTTTGATCCGATAGTAGTTACGGTCCCTCTTACAGTGTTGTAGTCGACCCTATTCTCCACCGTAAGTCCCGCTTTGAGTTAATATAGGGCAACATGAGTGGATCACTCTGTTAACAATATTGAGGAATCCCTTATTTAAAAATATATTTATTTTAATATTCTAATATAATTTTCAAGTTGATTCGTACGGCCAGCCCAGCATTTCAGCTACAACTAATATTATTTTAAATTTTTCTACTAATATATTTAATCATACTAATTTATTTAATATTATATATATTTATTATAATATTCTAATATTATTTTCAAGTTCATTTCTGGGATATAGCCAAAATCCAAAGTGGACTAACACCCCAACCACTACATTAATCACTATAATATTTTATTTATAATAATAAAATTCTTTTAACATACTATAATATATTTATTGAAAATGATATTATAAATGTAATTATCATTTTTATTTATCTTTTAAGTCAAGTTATTTTAATATATAAACCGGTTGTTGCATGTAGGCTTCATCAACTTCGGCTAGCAGTTGGTCTACGATGCCTACCATTTTCACAAATACTAATATTTTTTTTCCTTATTTATAATAATATTGCCACTGTATCCCACAAATACTTCTAACTTCTCACATCAAATTGCTTTATTTTTTAAAATTAGAATTATTTAATGAAATTAAATATTGAAAAATTAATTAATTTATAAGATTTTTGTTATTATATTAAAAAATTATCCACGTCAATAGAAGCTCATTTTTAATTCCTTCATCAATTTTTTTTAACAAAAGAAATATTTTTCCATTAATATACATTTTTTCACTAACATTGAATTTACGGTTTGTAATATTAAAAGAATTATCACTTTTTTTTTTCTTGACTGTGTAGTTGATTTTTAAAAAAAAATTATACGAACAAATTAAAAATGAGCTCATGTTTTATATGATTAATTTAATATGTTAATAAAAAAATTATAAATTGATTTTCTATAAGCCTCGATCCAAGATTGTATTAAATGAACTGGAGCCTGGTGAGATCAGTACTCCATCAACAAGAGCTGTTGATCCACAAACATCTGAGAGTCAGATGATTCCTAATCGGGACATAGCAAAGAAGACGTACTGGTTCAGATAAGGAGCAGCAGAAAAAGATGAAGAAGCCTCCAACGGTGGTATGGTTCTTAATCTTTTTTCTTCTTTTAATTGATTACAATTTTCTGTATGAAAAAAATATATATACGTGATATATATTAATTTTAATTGTTCCAAAAATATAGTTTCAAAGTTTTATTGGTCACAAATCACTTTTGCAATCTGTATAAAAAAATTTTAAACCCTAATTCAGCTGCATGACCAGTAGAAAAGAAAAACGATTCCTACAATTTTTACTTTCAAGGTTTTGCTTTGGAATACCAGCTGGGGTAGAGCTTAAGGCCCCGTTAAAAGAAGAAAGGCCAGATTGGGATGTCTCAGGCTGGACATGTTTCTATCAGTACTCGTTCATGAAGCTGGGCCTTCGACTTCCAGTGCCAACACTAACTCATAGGGTGCTCGACTATTTAACATCACACCCAATCAACTTATGCCCAATGCGTGGAGGACGTTGTTGGCCCTCGAGTTGTTCTGCTAGTTGGAGTTGATCGACTTCGAGCTTCAAGACCTCCTCTGCACATATTCGTTGATGGAGCACGACTCTGATAAGGGTCGATACTCCTTTGCTCTTAGAAAGAATCGAGAGCACTTGATTACCTATCTCACTACCAATGATAGGTATTGGAAGGATAGGTACTTCTTTGCTCGAGGTTTCTTGATCGAGTGGCTATTAGATGGGTCGTCTTTGCTCTCAATATGGTCGAAGACTGGTGGGTAAAGTCTTCATTTAAGTTTATCGTTCGATGCCTTTACTCAATTCATACTTATGATTTTTTTCCTTTTATGGCAGGGGGGAATATCGGTTGAGCTTAAGCGATCGAGAGTCCAGTCAGTGTGAGGCGTACGATAAGAAGGAGAGGAGTTGAAAGGCCATCTTGGTCAAAGAGAAGTTACGACTAAGCCGTCTGTGGTCCTACTCAGATATTAACAAGTCAGGTAAACCCTATCCCCTATTAAAGAATTTAGTGGAATTTGTTAGGGAGAGGAAGAGTGTCGAGCTGATATTTGGGACGTTCGACTTTATCATCCCTGTTACTGACGCCGAACACAATTTTGCAGAAGATCTAATGGCAAGGTAACTCGTACTGCCTGATGCAGATGAAGCCCTAAGAAGGCTGAATGAGAGAAAAAAAAAAAGACTACAGCAAATAAGGTTGCCCCTGCTTTGGTTGACATCGAGAAAATCAAGGTTCCTCCACCACCTCCCTCTACTAGTCGAGGTAAGAACAGGGTACAGCTACCATGCATCGGCCAGAAGAGGCACAGAGAGGACTCTACAAGCGATGGGGAGCCGTCGGTCGCCTTTTCCTTCCCATCGGACGCATCGGCCTACTCCAACTTCTGGGCCATCCTTCTTAAGATCGAGCAAATACTGTTCCCCGAGGATGCCGTTCGATTGAAGGACATGAGGTCAAACAATGTGGTCGACTAGGGTATAAGCCACTTGTTTCAGATTTGTTGTCGATCGACCTTCTC
This sequence comes from Xanthoceras sorbifolium, assembly GCA_003430845.1. Classification (NCBI taxonomy): domain Eukaryota; kingdom Viridiplantae; phylum Streptophyta; class Magnoliopsida; order Sapindales; family Sapindaceae; genus Xanthoceras; species Xanthoceras sorbifolium. Next base: position 1,109,855 of record CM010619.1, read on the forward strand.
TGTTTTTATAGCGTTTAGGTTTTTTATTTAAGTGTGTTGCTTCCTTTGTAGGACTTACAAAGTCAAATCCATGTAAGGAAGGAGTTAGTGTCAACACAAAAGATGGTGAGGGATTTTCGGTCGAGCAATACTTTCCTTAAGGCTGAGGTTAAAAAGGTGAGGGTGGCCGACAGGGAGGCCAAGAAGACTGCTGATGAGGTATCAGTTAAGGCGACCACTACGATGCTTGAGAATGTGGACCTGAAGGCTGTGGTCGAGCGACTGCAGGCTGAGCTTGAGGTTAAAAAAGCTGAATACGAAGAGGTATTTGAGTAGGGGGACGACCGAGTCTGCAACGCCATCACTAAGACTCGTCACAGCCTGATGGTCCAATTTAAGACTGGCAAGATGGAGGAGTGGAGGCCTAACGCGTGGATAGCTATAGGTCGACCAATCCGGTGAGAAGGCTAAAAGGAATGATGTCAGTGGCTGATGCTGCCCCTGATTTGTCTGTTGTTCTTACTTTAGGCGATCCCCCACTTGTCGAGCCATCTGCTGAAAGAGAGAAATAAGAAGATAATGAAGAAGAAAAAGAAGAAAATGCCATGTAGGGTTGTAACAGTCAAACTATTTTTTGTTGAATATTTTAATTCTTGTTTTGCCCATGGTGGGCTATGAATAATCTAACTTTTCCGAATGATACTCAGTAATATTTTTCGTTTCATTCCTCTTTCGAAATGTTGATATATGGTTTTGGTAGTCGACCAGTCATACGACAAGTCGAAACACACTGCCCTAATAAGGGTTTCTTTAACTGAATTTGAGAGGTTAACTCTTTGTTTCAAATAAATTGTGGTCGAGCGACCTGTCGACAAATTGCCCCATGGTTTCAACTTTAGCGTTATAGTGTAAGGGTTGTGTAGTCAATCGACCATTAATAGAACTAATCGTTATCGAACTCCCAAAATTTGAGTAATTGAAAGCCATGGTTAAGCCAGTATGGGTCGTTCGACTGTCACACTGCAAATCGTGCAACTCGTATGCTGTTGACTTAATGGAGTAGAATTTTGTGAATTGGATTCATGGTCAAACGAAATGAAGGTTCGACTTTGTTAAGATGAAATTAGTAAGTTTATTTGGTTGTCCAAGATTCGGTAAAATTTGAAATAAAAATGAGTCAAAAAATGACGTCGAATGACTTTTATTGATGTTTATAGGTACTATTTCCCCCTAGTTAAAGTATGGATCATTCGGTTTCACACTTGAACTATGAGTGAGCTTGGTCATGTAACCTTATATACCTTGACAGCAGGTAAAGTATTCGAACGACTAGTTGATGAGCTCGATCGTGGGACCTTTTGTACCTTGAGAGCAGGCAAAGTAATCGAGCGACTAGTTGATGAGTGCTGGTTGATGTGTGACAAGTTCCTTGTACGACATCAACCTACATAGACAAGGTTAGGGTTGGCCATTGGTTTCACCAACGGCCTTTCGATGCCTAAGTTAGTCGAGGTTTAATAAAAAAAAAAGTAAATATAAAAAAGTACATAGACAAAGTGAAGGTTTAGAAATGGTACAATTTTAGATGAACTGCATTCCAACTGTTGCCAATTTCTCGGTCATCTATACAATGAAGCTTGTATGCTCCTTTTTCGACTACCTTTGTCCTTGGAAGACTCGTCATAGGACCCAATCACCAACCTTGAAGGTTCTGACACAGAGATTCATATTGTAGTGTGGAGCGACCTTTTGTTGGTAGATAGCGAGTCGAAGAGCTGCCTTGTCTCTTCTCTTATCGATAGTGTCGAGCTCCCTATTTAACTCCTCATTGTTCTGCTCTTCGTTGGACTGGTCAAACCGATATGAAAGGAAGTCCACTTCGATGGGTATCACGGCTTCTAACCTATAAGCTAAGGATAAGGGAGTCTCGTCGGTTGAAGTCTTTGCGATCGTACTGTAGGACCATAGAATTTCTAGTAGTCCGTTTGCCCACTTGCCTTTACAATGGTCGAGTTTCTTCTTGAGGGTAGAAACGATAGTCTTATTTGTTAACTCGGCTTGTCCATTTGCTTGAGCATACCTAGGGCTAAAGTAGTTGAGTTTGATCTTCCACTTATTGCAGAAGTCTTGGAAGTCGTACGAGATGAATTGTGGTCTGTTGTCTATGACTATTTCCTTGGGTATGCCTAATGACATATTACGGTCTTCCAGATGAAGCTAATGACTTCTTAGTCTTTGACCTTTGATAGGACTCAGTCTCGACCCAATTGGTGAAGTAGTATCTCGGTAAGCATGAATACTTTACCTCCTGATACGACTGGCATCTTCCCTACTATATCTATCCCCCATTTCATGAATGGTCATGGTGAGGTGATGTGGTGTAATTGTTTGGGTGGTAGATGCAACACTTGGGAGAACCATTGACATGAGTCACACCTCTTTACGTAGTCGTATGAGTCCGATCTCATAGTAGGCCAGTAGTATCCGGCCATGAATGATCTGTTGGCGAGACTTCTACCAGCTGAGTGGTTTTCACAGTTGCCCTTATGGAGGTCCTTGAGTACGTGTTGAGCTTCGGTCGAGTCTATATATCTGAGGTAAGGACTGGAGTATGACCTCTTGTAGAGTCTTCAATCTATGATTGCAAATCGAACGGCCTTGATCTTGATCTTTCATGCTTCATTCCGGTCGGACGACAATGTATCATTGGCGAGGTAGTCGAATATCAGTGTCATCCATGTTGATTCAATTGTGAGTGGGGTAACTTCTTCTGTAGTCTGTTTCCATACAGCTGGTCATTGGAGGAAGGCCATTGGGATTAATCTCTCACTTGTGGTGTCAAGTGCGGATCCAAGGTTTGCTAAGGCGTCCGCATGGGAGTTCTCTGACCTTAGTTCTTGGTGAATGTCGAACGACTCGAATGAAGCTTGTAGTTGCTTCACGAGTGTGGGGTAGGACGTCATCTTCATATCTCTAGCTTGATAGGATCCTTGTAGTTGTCTCACTATCAGTTGAGAGTTGCTTGACTTTAATGTCCTTGGCCAAGTTTAATCCGACTATAAAAGCCACATACTCGGCTTCATTGTTGGTGGTCTTGAACCCACACCAGATGGATCGTTCGAATACATGGCTTTCAGGTTATGTGAGTACTATACCGAGTCCACTGTCTTTGACGTTGCTAGAGCCGTCGAATGCCAAGGCCAACTTTTCATTTGAGGAGTCGGTCGACATTGTAAGCATCTCTTTCTCGGCTTGAGGGTGTATACCGGCAGTGAAGTCGGCTAGTGCTTGCGACTTGATTGTCGTGCATAGTTGATAGTTCGATGGCCCATTTGACTAGTCGACCGGACAGCTTGGGCTTGTGTAGTACACTCTTTAGAGGGAATGTGGTCAACACACTGATAGTGTGACATTGGAAGTAGGGTCTCAACTTCCGTGCGGCCGTGACATGTGCTAGAGCTAATTTCTATAGCTGACTGTAGCGTGTCTCTGCATCGAATAGGGACTTGCTCACGTAGTAAATCGGTAGTTGCTTCTCATCCTCTTCCCTAATAAGCACAGCACTGACGACGGTCTTTGAAACAGCTAGGTAGAGAAGCAATGTTTCCCTAATTTTTGGCTTTGATGGTAGATGAGGATTGGCCAAGTATTGTTTAATACTTTTGAAGGCTTCCTCATAAGGTTGTGTCCACTCAAAGGTCTTACTCTTTCGTAAAGTATAGAAGAATGGTCGACAATGGTCGAACGACTTGGAGATAAAGCAGTTTAGAGCCGCTATTCGACCGGTTAGCTTCTAAACATTCTTAACCGATTTGGGTGATAATAGACCCATCACTTATTGTATTTGCTCGGGTTTTGCCTCAATGCCCCTCTTGGTTACAAGGTAGCCAAAAAAATTCCCGAAGGAGACCCCAAATGAGCACTTGGTGGGGTTGAGTTTCATGTTGTACTTGTCAATGACGTCAAACGACTATTGAAGATGGTCGAGGTGTTGTTCTGCCACGAGTGACTTCACTAATATGTTGTTAATGTATACTTCCATAGTCTACCCTAGCATCTTGGCAAACATTGTGTTGACCAACCGTTGGTAGGTCACTCTGCATTCTTGAGGCCGAAAGGCATGACCTTGAAGTAGAAGATCCCTCGCTCTATAATGAAGGAAGTCTTCTCATGGTCGTCCGGATGCATCAAGATCTGGTTGTAGCCTGAGAAGACATCCATGAAACTTAAAAGGTCGTGACCAGCCGTGGCGTCTATCATCATATCAATGTGTGGTAGGGGGAAGAAGTCCTTAAGACATGCCTTGTTACAATCTTTGAAGTCGATGCATACTCGCCACTTTTCATTCTTCTTCTTTACGACCATGACGTTGGCTAATCAGTCGGGATAGTTTAATTCTCGTAGTGACCCTATGTCGATCAGTTTTTGAATCTCCTCGTTGATGATGTTGTTGCGCTTGGGCGCGAACTTTCGTCGCTTTTGCTTAACTAAAGTGTAGTCTGATTCCACCTGTAGTCTGTGGACCATCACTTCCGAGTCAATGCCTGTCATATCTGCGTGCGACCATACAAAGATATCATGTTGCGTAAATAAGAATTCGATGAGCCTGGCTCTAAGGTCTGGTCTAAGTCGAGACCCTAAAATTTAGATGACTGAGATTTAATAAATTTATTTTTTCTTTTATTTTCTCACACATCTCTCTCATTAATTTATTTTATTTAACCTCTTATGTCATTATGATATATTAATATTTTATTTCATTATATTTTTTTCTCTCTTACATTTTTATTTTTTCCTCGTATACATTTTTATTTTATTTGTTACTTGACTTCTTTTTTTTTCCATATTTATTCGGAAAAAGACCAACCCCCTCCTACTTATTTTTATATATTTCTTTTAACTTTTAATTATTCTTTATTTATTAAAAAATTAATTATTATTATTTAAGTTTTCAAACTGTATGCCGTTGTCGGAAATAATGGTATTTTGAACTCCGAACTTATATATGATGAATTTTTTCACAAAATCAGTTGTGTTTTAATAAGTTAAAATTTTCTACTAATATATGTAATTATAGTAATTTAATAAAATATAAAATCATATATTTATTATATAAAAATACTTTAATAATATTATATATATTTATTATGATATTCTAATATCATTTTCAAGTTGATTACTTCTATGTGGCCAAAATCCAAAGTGTACCGCTGCCCCACCACTATTATCACTTTTAATTATATTTTAAATTTTCCTACTAATATATATGTAATTATAATATGTTTTTAATTTAATAAAATATATATATATATTTATAATATTAAATGTCTTATAAAATACTATAATTACACCAAGTTTACAGGTATCAGATGTCAATATGTCATGGACTACCCTTTCTTTTTCAAGTTCTTTTCAGGCATGGGACCACCAATATATATATTTTTTTTTAAAAGGAAAAATTCAACTCAAACGACAGAAACACAACCTAAAAACTTGGAAAGCCAGTCAGGATAGAATAAGAAAACCAGCCCTCAGAAAATCAGGATAAGGTATTAAAATTACACCAACTCACCACCTAATAAAAGAAGATATGGATAAAAGAAGATACGCGTTATACCAACTGACAGCCAAAGGTAATGAAGTCAATATTCAGCACCAAAAAACAGTATCTGCATTTCAATAATGCTAAAATTAAACAAAATTAAATAAAAATATAGCTGCAATCCCAATATTAAAGAATTATTTTGATTCAACCATCTCCTTTTGACTTGTTATAAGAAGTTTAATATTATAAATATATATATTTTTATATTTTATTAAATTAATAACATATTATAATTAAAAATTGAAAATGTGATTAATGGTATGGCAATACACTTTGGATTTTGGCTGCATCGCACTATGGCAGAAATCAACTTGAAAATGATATTAGAATATTAGAATAAATATATATGATATTAATAAAGTATTAATATATTTATTAAATTAATATAATTACATATATTAGTAGAAAATTTTAATTTATTAAAATACAATCATATATAAATTCAGGGTTTAAAACACTATTATCTTCGCCATCGGCACACTATTTGACAATTTATATAATAATAAATAATCTTTTAATAAATAAAAAATAATTAAAAATTAAAAGAAATATATAAAAAAAAAGTAGGAGGGGGTTGGTCTTTTCCAAATAAATATGGAAAAAGAAGAAGTCAAGTAACAAATAAAAGAAAAATATATATGAGGAAAGAATAAAAATGTAAGAGAGAAAAAAATATAGTGAAATAAAATATTAATATATCATAATGATAGGAAAGGTGAAAGAAAATAAATTAACGAGAGAAATATGAGAGAAAATAAAATAATAAATAAATTTATTAAATCTCAGTCACCCAAATCTTAGAGATTCAATAATTATAAAATCGTGTTAAATATTATGTTAAAATTTGTATTCCTCGATCCTTTCATATATGTAGAGCATTACTCTACTAAAAATACATTTAATCAACTAATAATTAAATTCATATTACATTTTTATTTAATTAAATAAAGTAATTATAATTGTACTTATTTAATTAAAAATACGAAGATATTAAAGGAAATGTAAATTTTAATTATTTAATTAAGGACAATTATCAATTTAGACCCTACGTTTTGATTAATTATGAGTTTAACACAGTTTGCTTTATTGGTACCTGTAAACCCTATATTTTCGTAAATGTATCAATCTGGTCCCTCTGACTAATTTTTTAACGATCAATCTCACAAAAAATTATAAAAGACAGTTTTACCCTTAAACTATTTAAATGTTAAAACTACAAACTCATTTAATAATATTTTGTAGCCAAAATCCAAAGTGTACCGCTGCCCCACCACTATTAATTTTAATAATATTTTCAATTTTTTGATATTATAAATATAATTATCATTTTTATTTATTTTTAAGTCAAGCTATTTTAATATATTTATAATATATATATATATACACACATATAATATAAATATAATGTAATTAGAGTCTGGCTACAATGCCGGGACAAAAAGTGGTGGGTATCATGCCCACCACTTTTTGTGTAAAACCGCAGGATTTATTTTAAAATCTAAAATTCGGATATTAATATTAAAGGAGTTATAAGAATTATTAATTTACCACTAATTAGAAGTCAATTTTTGATTGATTAACAAGTGTGGAATATTTTTGGAATTTAATTTCATGGGAATGATGTGAGTTAGTATATGTAAAATTTTCCCTAGAGAAACACAATCCATGTGAAGTAAAAAAAAAATGAACCAATCATGAAATGACAAGTCAATAATTAGTGGATGGAATAATTAATGAAATGAAATGTGATTAGTGGATTAGTTTGTAAATTAAAAGATTGTTGACCAAATTCATATGATTAATCGTCAATTTGTTGTCATTTTATGAATTGTAAAGATCAAGGGGCAAGTTGTAATTACTAAGTGATATATAAGTATGTGTTATTGGAGATTCCACTCATACACAAATACCTAACAGCCAGCAAAGAGAGAATAAGAGAGAGAGAGCAGAGCAGCCGTGAAGAAAAGAAGAGAGAAGAAGGAAAGAGTTCGGCCGAAGAAGGAAGAAAAAGGAAAAAGGAAAGTGGCGGCCGAAGAAGGAACAAGAAGAAGAAAAAACAAAAGAAGCAAGTCGGCCGAAGAAGAAAGAAAGAAGAAGGAGAAAAAGAAACAAAGCAGTTATGAAGCAAAGAGAGAAAGGAGAAGAAGAAAAAAAGGAAAGAGAAAAAGAGAAAAAGGAGAAGAAGAAGAAGCCGACCAAGAAAAGAAAAAGGGAAAGAATAAGTCGAGAGAAAGAAAAAAAAGAAGAAAAGAGAGAGAAAGGAAAGAAGAAGAAGGGATTTCGGTCAACCAAAAAGAAGAAGAAGAAGAAGAAGAGCAAGAAGAGTCAAGGAGGACTTGGGTAAGTGTTGATAAAGTTGAGTTGTTTTGGAATTGTGTTGAACATACAACCAATTGACAAGCCTATTACGTTCGACATATATTCATCATTACACTCGACATCTATATCATTACAGGTAGCATTCTATCCTTACTTGCCATCACTCATATATATTTTCTAACTTGGACGTTGGAGATTGTTTGACTGACACCATCCCGGTGTCTTAGAGAGCTCGACCCTGTTAATATCATTTTGCTAGTTGTAAGCCCCATTTTAACTCGAACGTAGGCCCCAGATCCTACCAGTAGATTCTAGCATCTACAATAATAATTTTTAATTTTTCTGAAGTTTTTAATTTTGGTGTTAAATTATTTTAAATATTTAAGGGCTTTTCTTATAAATTTTATGTACTTTATAATTTTAATTTTTTTAAAAAAATTAGTGACACATTAGATTCTTATTTGATGTACAAGTTAAGGTTAATTTGTTAAATTTTAAAAAATAAAATGGAAAAATTATATTTTTACCCAATAAATTAAAGCTAAAGAGTAAAATGGTTAATATATATATTCTACAATGTTTGGCTATCAAAACATTTGGTTACAGAGACTAAAATGAAGGATTTTTGAAAAGTTATGGACCACGCGAGTTAAAAAATAAATATCGGTCAAAAAGTAATAATTAAAAAATATGACTAAAATGACTTTTGCCCATTAGAGTAAATAACAGTCAGAGCCCCGATGTTTGCTCTTCTACAAGCAAAAACAATCTTTGTGTTTATTGGCAAAGCCTTCCCCCGCCGTTAGTCAACTTTCGTCCAATTTAACGGTTGACCTAGGTTAATTATTAAAAAGATCAAAATACCCCCAAAATAATATTACCAAAATTTATTAAATATAAAATTAGTTAAGATCTCCACCATCCATCTCACTTGAGATGGACGGTAGAGATTAAGTTTTTTAAAAAATATATTTAAAAAATAAATTTCAGATCTCCACCATCCAACTCTAAATGGTAGGTGGAGATCTGAAGTTTTTTTTTTTTTTATTATTATTTTGAAAAAAAAAGAAGAAGAAAAAAAAAAGGGGGAGATCCATAGCGGATCCCAATAGATCCACCGAGCCTCCCCTATTCGATGGGTTTCAAGAACCCTATCAACTTAGATGGAAGTTGACTAACGGTAAGGGAGATCTTTACCAATAAACCCAAATATTGTTTCTGCTTATAGGAGAGCAAACCTTGGGGCGTCTGGGTGTTATTTACTCATAACACAATGAATCTTTAGTTAGTAAAATGTATATATTGAATCTAATTTGAATAAATGAGTAAAATGTATGTTAGATTTGATACACTGCATACTTTTAATTAAATAGGTAAGTACATTGAATATAATTTTTAAATAGATATCTACCGTCCATCAATCTTGATGGACGGTAGAGATCATATTGAAATTTTTTTATAAAAAAATTATTGTGAATGGGGAATTAAAAAAATAATTATGGATGAAAATCCAATCTTCAGATTGGATCTCTACCATCCATCAACCACAAAAAAAAAATTGTGAATGGAGATCCAATCTAGAGATTGGATCTCCACACCAAGGACAAAAATAAATAAATAATTCAAATCTCCAGGGAGATCGTCTCCATTATCGAAGATGGGCAACCTCTATTGTTGGACCAGCGATGAAGACCCTGTAACCTCCATCGCTAGTCCAGTGATAAAGACCCTTGGGTCTCCATTCCACTAAGAACATAAAAAGTTTATTGTTGTTTTTAAAAGAAAATTTTTTAAAATTTTTTTTTATTATTATCTTTACCGTCTATCAAGATTGATGGACGGTGGAGATCCATTTAATTTTTTAATTTTATTTTTAAAACATTAACATAAAATAGACATATTTGTATTGTAGATTATTTATTTTTTATTTTAATGACACATGTCATATTTGTATTAATATCTAGATATTAATAAAAGTAAAGTTGTCAAAAAATTTACAAGTTTGAGGGTAAAATTGTAGTTTTAACTCATTTAAACAGTTCAAGGGCAAAACTGTCTTTTTATTATTTTATGTGAGTTTGACTGTTAAAAGATTGGTCAGAGAGACCAGATTGATACATTTACGAAAATATAGGATCCACGGGTACCAATAAAGCAAACTATGCTTAAAAAACTCATAATTCATCAAAACGTAGGGACTAAATTGATAATTACCTTTGATTGAATGAGTAAAATGTATATTTAATTTAATATCTTCATACTTTTAATTAAATGAGTACAGTTATAATTATTTTATTTAATTAAATAAAAATATAATATGAATTTAATTATTAGTTGATTAACTGTATCTTATGTAGATTATATATATATATATCGGAAAGGATCGAAGAACACAAGTTTTAACATAATATTTAACTCGATTTTATAATCATTAAATCTCTAAGATTTGGATGGTTGAGATTTAATGAATTTATTTCTTATTTTATTTTCTCTCATCTCTCTCTCATTAATTTATTTTATTTCACATCTCTTATCATTTTTATTTCACTATATTTTATTCTCTCTTACATTTTTATTCTTTCCTCGTATACGTTTTTATTTTATTTGTTACTTTTTTTTTCCATATTTATTCGGAAAAAGACCAACCCCCTCCTACTTTTTTTTATATATTTCTTTTAACTTTTAATTATTCTTTATTTATTAAAAGATTAATTATTATTATTTAAGTTGTCAAACTATGTACCGTTTTCGGAGATGATGGTGTTTTGAACCCCAAACTTGTATATGATAATTTTTTTCACAAAATCAGTTATCAAAGGGAATAACCAAACACCCATGATCCATAAATGAAAATGACCCTCTCTAATCGGTTCAGTTTGGTTCGATTTGATTAGGGTCGGTTTGATTATGTGTCCACCCTACCATTCATCGCCTCCATGACCTTTGTCTAAACTCAACATCTATTTTGCCTCCACAATATCAGCCAACTCTATCATACACCCCATCTATTCCATTTCCCAAAACTCATAATTATCACACATTAATATAAAAGGGAAATGTCACATTTTTAATCCTTATTTTTAAAAAATTATTTTTTTAGTCTATCTCATTAAATATTTAACAATCAATTGTGACATTATGTGTTAAAAGTAAAATTTTAACTTTATAACTATAAAAAAACAATACAATTATCAACAATAAAATCTTAAATAAACAATAAAATAATTAGTCAACAAACCCATGAATAACTTAAATAAATACCTAATAAAAAAGAGATACTGAAGAAAAACTTTATTTACAAAAATAAGAAAATAGAAAATTTTATAATAGATAATAAATAATACAAAATGGAAGCCTCTATCCGGAGGATTCTTTTTTTAAAAAATAATCTTAATTTATAAATAGATTATTACTGTTGACGTGCAAATATGGTCAACGCAATTAATAGTAATTATCAGTAATTTAAGTGGTAAAAAAGAATCGACACAAGAGTTTTAAAATGGTTCGGTTTAAAGTAATGCCTATATTCATTATTCTTAGTATTTCAAACGAGATCGCTGGGAGTAAATGCAGAGCTCGCTTCTTTGTGTTTTTTACTGTAAAAGTTGGTAACCCTTTTAACAGAGATGATATGTCCCTTTTATATTGTGAATGGGCTGAAGCCATTCTATTTTATATGGAATCTAATTATATAAATTAGGGACTAAATTATATCTTTAAGAATCGCGGTTTAATTGAAATACAATTGTTGAAATTAAGAAGCTTGAGATTGATATGTATTTTGCTTAGTTTACTTAAATTAAATCCCTTTATTCTGGGGATTCCTCTTTTGATTAGTGCTTCGAGTTGATAGCTTGCGCGGGCTGGGTATAATACGACTTGCAGGCAGTCTTATTTGATGAGGGATAGTGTTGATTCCTTCAAGTGTTTTTGAAATAGCAGCTCGCGTAGAGCTTTCTCCTTTTGGAACGTTGGAGTGGGGGTACATATGTTTGTATCATGAGTTGTTAGCTTTCTTCACTCGCTTGGGCCTTATTGTTTCATTTTGGCTTGCATGGGCTTCATTGATTTGCTTGGGCCTATTGTGTTTTTTAGCACCTTTGGGCCTATTTGGACTTAGTGAAATTTGGCGCATAACATTAGTCCCCCAGCTTCTAGCTAAATTAAATCCCTTTATTCTGAGGATTCCTCCTTTGATTGGTGCTTCGAGCTGATAGCTTGCATGGGCTAGGTATAATACGACCTGCGGACAGTCTTGTTTGATGAGGGATAGTGTTGATTCCTTCAAGTGTTTTTGGAATAGCAGCTCGCGTAGAGCTTTCTCCGTTTGGCACGTTGGAATGAGGGTACATATGTTTGTATCATGACTTGTTAGCTTTCTTCACTCGCTTGGGCCTTATTGTTTCGTTTTGGCTTGCATGGGCTTCATTGATTTGCTTGGGCCTATTGAGTTTTTTAGCACCTTTGGGCCTATTTGGGCTTAGTGAAATTTGGCGCATAACATTACTCCCCTACCTTCTAGCTCGATAATTTCGTAGCAGAAGCTAACATAATTTTCTTTTGCGAGCTTAGGTTTTGAGAGGTCGTTGCTGGTTCGTTTCATGGGAAGGTCATGGGTCATCCTCTCAGGTCGCTAGTGCCAGGTCATAGAGGCAGCTATTCTTCTGGTGAGTGAGAAACGTCATGTCAACCGCCACGCTATCCTCTGCATTAAATGCATGCGTTAAATCAGTGACCCTTCGAGTATCCCACCATATCCCCAAGTTGAATCTTGGCCGTAGATCTTCTTTCAGGTGATTATTACTTTAATCCAACGGCTGGAGTCTTTTGATTATATATGGGGCCTCCTTCGTTGTTTTCTTCATTTTTTCAAAAACTCTTATGAACTTCATTCTTCTTTTCTTCAGGAATAGTCTTCAAGGGGGGTTATGTTTCAACTTCGTTCGCTGATTCCAGTTGCTTGAAAAATCTTAAAGTCTACATCTGTCTGTGCGAAGGTGGATCTGTCATTGTCTTGTTGGCTGCAACTATCGTTCTTCGTTCTTTTTGTGGTGAGTTTCCTACTTCCCTTCGTTTTCTTTTCCGCTGTCCTTGTTTGCTGCTTTTCTGATCCTCTGGGTCCTTCATCTGAGTTTTTTGTGCACTTGAATCTTTTTTGGGTGCCTGGAAGTCGTAAAGGTTTTTTTTTTCTCTGTCTAACTACGTAATTGTGACCCTCATGCCTCTGGCTCGAGCTCTTAAGTCGCAGTAGATACCTAAGCTTCCTTTATGCTGACTGACTTTAGGTTCTCCCTTTATTGTAGATGTCTAGTTCGAGCAATCAGAGGCGTCATGAAGATAGATGAGAGGAAGCTTTTGTCTCTGGTCGTCAATAGGTCGAATTGTCTTAGGAAAATGCTTTGAGGATGATCACAGTAGCCCAGGTCGCTGCCAATCAGCAGGAGGTCGTGAAGGTAGTGAATGGTGTGGAAATTGTGACCAACCTTCCGCGGGCCGTCTCTAGAGGCTCAGGTCGGAGAAAAGAGGCTTTTTCGTCAGTCCCTTCCAGAATTCATAGGAGGGATTTGAGACTTATAGCGAACTCGTTTCACTTTCCTAGGGGCCATCAAATGTTGGTGCCTGTTGTAACAAATAGAGCCGCCTATCCTCCCGGCTATATCACTATTAGCTAGCACCACCTGATCGCAGGATTGCGGTTTCCCATCCCAGGGTTTCTAATAGATGTCCGGAACCTTTTGAAGCTCGCTCCGATGCAGCTTACCCCCTCCTCTTACGGCCAACTCCTCAACCTTTATCTTTTGTTTAGGAGGTACGGGATCCCTCCTTCGAGTGATAATATCATCAAACACTACTTTTTCCTGAAGTAATGTCCCCTACCAAGGTGCTCCCCTGATGGATATCTGCATGATGAGATATGCTATCTCAGCATGGGAGCAGGAGATCTCAAGGACCTACTGCGAGGGACCCAAGGTTGAACATAAAGGATTATAAGGCGAATTACTTTTTTGTTAGAGGTCCAGAGGTCAAGCTTATAGAAAATAAGAGCTTCGTGCTGATGTCCAGTAAGTCTTTTTAGCATATGCTGGTAGAGCTTATTATTTTTTGCCAATGCCTTGTATTTACTCCTTTATTTGTTTATAGAGCGCATGGGCTCAGATACGGTGATCTTCGAGGAGGAGAATGAGGTGCTTGACACTTTCAAGGTGTTGATCCCAGGGGATTCGAAGGAACTTGCTGAATATAGGCAAGTTACTAAAGAGCTCCTAATGAGTTTCAAGCTAACTCCTAACTGTATGGAGGTGCTGCAGCTTGACGAGGTGCAGGACATCCAAGAAGTGGCTACGCTATATACCTCGACCAAGGATTACTCACACTCGATCTCGTCGCCAGCGATAGTTGGGAAGCAAACAACAACAACAACAATAACAACAATGCTCGTAGCAGCAACAGGATCATATTAGGAGGTTGCATACGATGAGGTGCCCCTCCATCAAGAGGGGAGGCAACGTTCCTGCTTTAGCTATTCCTTCCTAGAAAGCTAGAACAGATGAGTCTAACTAGAGTGGTCAGCCCCTACTTCTGAAGAGAGTCACTCCAAGCCTTCCACTACCACCTCCTATAGATATCGCTAGTGCTCGCAGGAAAAGAAAGAGAGTTGATTTTGATTGTTTCGCAAAATAGCTCGTCTTGATGGGGAGGCTTGCTCATTCTGCCACGGTAGGCCAAGCAGCTCTCCCGTTCTAGAGCCGGGGCCTTAGTCCAATTGCGAAGGAGTATCTTAGGGGAGCCCCAACCCTTTATGAAGAGTTTCTCACTGCCGGCCTGAGCCAGCGTATTGAGGAAGATAAGGGGCCACACCTCCACCACACACTGGTTCGTCATGCCCTCATGGTAGGTGTTTGATTTTTGGGCTTCCATTATCTATTATTATTATTTTTTTATTTTTTTTAAGGGTAAGGTTTTCTCACCCCTTTTTCCCTTTCCGTTTTAGACCGCTAGCCTGGTATTTAAGGATGTGCTCGAATCGAAGGAGAAAAATGCGAAGAGGATAGAGTTGCATGATGAACTTATAAAGGAAAGGAATGAGCTCACCATGGGGGCAGGTCGTGAAAAGCAATTGGCGGTGGATCTTAAGAAATCTCGAGCCCGTGAGAAGGCCTTGGAGTTGGAGCAGAAAGAATCGGCTGTTTAGGCGACCATGTTGCATGCCAATATTGAACAGGTTCGTGGTGAGCTAGCTCTTTCTCATGAACTCTTGGAGAAGTCAAAAGAAGACTTGGCCAAGACAAACGAGGAGCTCGCCCAAAAGATTAGAAACTGGGAGGAGGAGAATCCGGCACTAGTTAATAAATCCCAAAATGATCTTTTCTACAATATCTGGTTCCGATATTCGTGTTTACCGTTGAATTTTCTTGGCCTAGCTGTTGGAGAAGATTAGGGGTTTCGAGGAGTTGTGGGCTTCGGGTGCTATTGAGGTTCTTGAGGAAGGTCGTGGGGCGCAGGACGAAAATAATGGTCAAGCCACACTGGGGGGTGAAAATCCTCCAACTAGCCAGTCCTGACTAAGTGCTTTCAACGTCTCCTCTTCCTCCTTCTCCAACGCTTGCTACCTTATCACATTGGTATAGGTCCTTACACTTGGATCAGACGTATTCTCCCTCACAGCAAATGCATTGTGCTTCCCTGACAAGGTCATTCAACTCAACCTCCACTTCTTTTTCGGCTGGCGAGGTCATTCAGTTCAACCTAATCCTTCTTCAACTGGCGAGGTCATTCAACTTAACCTTCAATCCTTATTTTGCTGGCGAGGTAATTCAACTCAACCTCCACTCCTTCTTTGGCTGGCGAGGTCATTCAGCTCAACCTTCAATCCTTCTTTAGCTAGCGTGGCTAAGTTGTTATTTATATGGATCCTATTGTGTTGTAGGGTATCGTAGAATTTCTAAGTCTTATAATTTTCTCAAGGATTCAATTTTGACTTTATTGTAATCTCAGCCTGCCTACGGCTTTAATTAATGAATTTTCCTTTATCCTGATCAAGTACTACATGCCTTATATATATATATATGTGTGTGTGTGTGTGTGCATATTTACATCTACTAGCTCTAATCAAACAATCATTTAATGCATAGTAATGTGAAGCTCAAGTACTTGTATAAAGGGATAGAACCTAGTGAACGACTTCGTAAGGAGGGGAGGGAATAAGTGGGCTTTGGCCAGGAGATGCTCCCATGGAGTGTATTTTAGTGGCATTAGTTGTCCTTGGACTTATAAGCTTGCCACTTCGTTGGTACACCTCAAGTCTTTTCTAGCTCCTTAGAGAGACTAGATGTGGTATGTGTTGACTTCGCTAGTTTGAGAGCTCGTGAGTTTCTCAGGTTGGCAAGTCTTGTCAACTTTTAGCACGGCTCCTCGGGAAGGCATGCTACCACAAGTGATGACCTCGCTAGTTTGAGAGCTTGCGAGCTTCTTAGGTTGGCGAGTCTTGTCAAATTTATGCAGCTCCTCGAGGAGGCTATTTACTATAAGTATTGACTTCACTAGTTTGAGAGTCTGTCAATTTAGTACTTAGGTATGTCATGAGGGATTCCACCTTGAGTGTTTATATTGACCCTGCTAGTTAATTGAGTTTGTCAGCCCATAGGTTAGCACGTTTTTTTGTCAATGTTTACAGCTCTAGGCCTGTTCCCTCGAGTATTTCTATTGACCCTGTTTATTAGATAGCCCGTAGGCCGTCAAGTTGGCGAGTTTCGCCAATGTTTATACTCAGTTTTTCTGCGAGCTCGTAGGGTTATACTCATTTTTTTTTTTGCTAGCGGTGGTCCACTTGGGGGATTTTTGTATTGGCGTTCATTTCAACTGCTGTCCGCTGATGATCCTCTGATTTTTGTATTGACGTTCATTTCATCTGCTATCTGCTGATGATCCCCTAGCCCCCCAAGGTCGATGGGGCAATTTTGGTACGAGAGCTTGTGAAAATAAAAAATGCATAGTTTTATTGATTGAGAACCATTATAGATAGAACCTCATAGCTGTTCTATTTTTCCATCTCGTGATACTTGTACTTTTCCAGCTTTTTTTTTTTTAGGCAATGAAAGGCAATGAGCTCTACTTCTCTCAGTTGCCCTTTCACTGGGTGCAGTTGGTACCTTCTATTGGAGGGGGCTTCAGCTAAAACTTTGGCCTTTACTGCCTTATCTTGTGTCCCAAACTTGATCGTCTTCTCATAGCAGGATCTGGCTGCCTTCTATTCTCCATACATATGTCCCACGCCTGTCAGGGTTGGAAAATTCAGGGTTATATGCTTTGTAGTGGTGATTACCTCCAAATCGTTAAGAGCAAATCTTCCCAGAACGGCGTTGTAAGCTGTCGAGCAGTCTATGATAAGAAAGTTGACCATTATGGTCGCTTGACAGCCATGTTCCCCTAAGATGAGAAGTAAAGTGATCAGTCCAAGAAGGATAATTGAATCACCTGTGAAGCCGCAGAGTAGTTCGCTTGAAGGCCGTAGATGGCTTTGTTTTAACCCCATCATCTCGAAGGCTGATTTGTATAGGACATTCACCAAGCTTCCATTGTCAATCATCGTCCTGTAGATGGCCATTCCTTCTATTGTTACCAGGATGACAATCGCATCATTGTGTGGTCAGTGCACACCTTGCATGTCTGCATCTATGAAGGCCACCCCTTCCATTATCGTTCTGCACTGCTTTGCAAGCCATTCGTCCGCGTTCATCATTTTTATAGTTGAGTAGCTGGCCTCTTTCACGTGTCGTGTTGGTAACCTGTTTGAACCTCCCGCAAGATGAGGTCATTTATAAATGGTAAGGATTGTCCTTACCGCAAGCTCGTTTGGGATCAACTCTGGGTGGACAGGTTTGATCATCTGTTGCTATTATTGCTGCTGCAGTGGTTGTGGTTGTGGCTAGTTTCTTGGATGCACCACGTAATCTCCCAGGCGACCTCGCGTTATGGTAGGCACAAAACTTGAGCTTTCGAGTTCGGGTTGGCGTCCTCATAGGAGGCGGCATACCGAACTCCTTCATATTCCTCTCTATACTGAAGATTTTATCTTGAGAATCGGACAACTGTGCAAAGGTCTGGTATCGACCTCAATTTCTTCGCACATCTTTATCATTCCTAACTTTTTTGGCTACCTAGTTTGCGGGGCCTCATCTCTTTAGGAGCCCCTATTCCGACCGCGGGGGTTATTATCGTCGTTTCCTCCATTGTCTTTCTGCTTGCTCTTGTCGAGTGGGCTCCTGCTTCTGTTCGTCCAAAAAATCTTCTTCTGTTCGAAGGCTTCTTCCATACAGATGTAGGTGTTGGACCGCTAGTAGAAGTGCCTAAGTGTTTTCACCGGTTTGCCGTATATGCTTCAATAGAGTTCGCAGTCTTTTCGCAACCTAGCAGTGATCATAGTGAGCACACTTTCATCAGTTGGGCTTTCCACGCAGCTGACTTCCCTTTATAAATGGGTTATATAGTCTTTCAAAGGCTCTCTGATTTCTAAAAGATTATTGCCAGGTGGCAGGAAGGAACGAGCTGCTTCTTCAATGCCTGCTACTGATTCAGGAATAGTACCTGGCACTGATTCCACCTTGTTATGCTACCAGCAGGGAGCCCCCTAAGCCATTTTCTTGGAATTTGTCGTAAGGTCGCTGGGAACCATCGGCACTTGGCTCTGCCGTTGGCCGTGAGAAGGCTCATTTACACATTGTAGGCGTCCAAGTGATCGAAAGGGTCACTGGACGCCTGGTAAAGAGGGATGCTAGGCATCTTAAAACGTTTTGGTAGTGGTTCATTATCTATCTCCTAGCTGAACAGGCTTCGTTCTATATACCTATCATTGGGCTTTACCCCTCCACGTTGCTGCTCTAATACGGGGGATGGAGGGGTTGTCTTCGATTCACTAGAGGTAGCGCTACCTTCCTTCAGTTGGCTACCTCCTCCCGTTTAGCTATGGTTCAGCATTTTGATCCCAGGGGATTTAAGTTGGCATCGCGCGACGAGTGGCCCTAATGTTGCCCCCACTCAATCGTTGGTCATGCACTTCCCCGTGCTGCCTAGTTCATTGAGACACACTGCGTGACGCTCCCTGTTAAATTCTACGTACCTTTCACCATTGGCATTTACGTGAATCACAGGCCCAATGCGATGAGGCCCTTCCAACAATTCATCACGTTGCATTGGTTGAGTGGAAGGAGATCCCACTTCGCTGAACGTCATTTCGTAGGGGATTCTGCTTGCTAATGTGATAGGCGGGGTGATTCAAGTCGACATCACCTGGATGCGGCGGCGAGGTACTCTTCATAATCTGCTCGCGAGGGGGTTAACTTCGCAACAGGAGGTGGTAGCTACGGGATATCTCTGCTACCATTCTTTTCAATTCTGTCTACCTCTCCATCCATTTGTTAAGGTCTAGAGGTCTGGACGGGCCAACTTGATCTTGGCTTTGAGGCTCCATCTGGGGGTGAAGTTGACCAGTCGATGGGTTTGAGGCTAGCAAAGGAACCACCGGGGCAGCGGGTGCCGCGTTTGGCGCAACTAGTGTGTTTGGTGCCACCAGTGCGTTTGGCACGCGCCACCAGTGCATTTAATGCAACCGATGGGGCTAGAGGCTGATGAGATGCCTCTGAATGTTCCCCGACTAGGGTATGTCTCTACTCCTTGCGGTCTTGGAGCGGGTTTATATGCCTCTCGTCATTGATTTGGAAGGATTTACCTAAGAAAAAAAAATAGAATTAAAATATTGTTCCTTACCGGAAGTGGAGGTTTAAATCCTTAAACGGGCCCTCCTTCTAGCGCTAAAATGTTGACGTGTGAATATAGTCAACGCAATTAACAGTAATTATCAGTAATTTAAAGGGTGAAAATGGATAAAAAAGAATCGACACAAGAGTTTTAAAGTGGTTCGGCTTAAAGTAATGCCTACATCCACTGTTCTTGGTATTTCACACGAGCTCCCTGGGAGTATATGCAGAGCTCGCTTCTTTGTGTTTTTGCTGTAAAAGTTGGTAACCCTTTTAACAGAGATGATCCATACCTTTTATATTGTGAAGGGCTTAAATCATTCTATTTAACATGGAATCTAATTACATAAATTGATGACTAAATTATATCCCAAAGAATCGCGGTTTAATTGAAATACAATTGCTGAAATTAAGGAGTTTGAAATTGATATGGACTTTCCTTAGTGGACTTAAATCGAATCCCTTTATTCGGAGGATTCCTCCTTTGATTAGTGTTTCGAGCTGATAGATTGTACGGGTTGGGTATAATGTGACCTGCAAGTAGTCTTGTTTGACGAGGGATAGCATTTGATTCCTTCAAGTGTTTCTAGAATATTTTAAAACTAAAATACTTATGGATCCATCAACTTTTGACTAACATTTCACTGACGAAATGAGCAAAAAGATGATTTTTTTTTATTAAAAAAAAAAAACCGAATGGTTGTTCGGTGGTGTTTCGTAAAAGCTGTTTTTCCATTTTTTTAAATAAATAAAAAAAAAAGGCACAAAACACGTTTGGAGCATCATTTTCAAATTTAAAACATCTGAAAAATACGAAATTCAATTTCCAATTTTTTTTTTTTTTGACAAAATTCAATTTCCATTTTAAGGCACTAAAAGAAGGCTTTATGGAAACATCACATTGTTTTAGAATCTGTTCGCTAACTTTTTTTTTTTTATTATTATATTCTATTTTATTAATTTTTATTTGAATATAAAAACTATATTCTTAGAATTTGAAAATACATCTGGTACTAATAATTGAAATTCTAGAAAAGAGAATGTTAAATATTGCAATATGTATTGGGTAAAATTGTTTGGAAAACATATTTATTTTTAGGGCAGATTGAAATGATCAAATACCCTGACGTTTTGTCATATTTTTATGAAATCGCACTTTTCTTTAAGTTACAACTAAATACCTCGAATAATTATCAATTTAATCACTAAGATATTTAAAAATATCACTTTTAATCAATTATTACTTTTTTAACTCTTATAGTCCCTATTATTTTCAAAATATATTAATTTAGTCTCTATAACAAAAATTTTGACGGTCAAACCTGACATAAAGTATAAATTAATCATCTTACCCTTTTTTATTAAATTATTAATTTAGAATGACGTTTTTATCCTTTAATTTTTTAATAACTTTACCTATTTAGATAGTCAAATAAGAAATTGATATAGGTTATAAAAATTTATTTTTTTAAAAAAAACTTAAAATGACTAAATAATAAAATAAATATGATAAAATTTATTAAAAATAAAAACTAATTATAAAAATATTGTAAATTTTTTTTAAACAATGTTATAAGTAATTTCATTTATTAAAAATAAAATAAAATTCAATGAATACTTATAAAACTCAAAATTTAGTAATTTAATATATCTAGATAATAAATTTATATAAATGTATATATTTTTATTTTTATAATATAATAATAATAACTGTATATATATTGTAATTTTTATTATTATATTTTATTTTTATAATATATATATATATATAATGTTATAATACAATATTATAACATTTTAACGTTTTAACTAAATTTTGAGTTTTATAATTTTATAATTTTTAATTTTAATTTTATATTTAATAAATGATGTTATTTTTAAATTTTTAAAAATTTTAAATTTTTTAAATTTCTAATAAATTTATAATATTTATTTTTTATTTAATCATTTTTTATTTTATTTTTAAAAATTACATTTTAAATTTTTTATTGCACTATTCAAATAGGTAAAATTATTAAAATGTAAAGTTTGAGGGTAAAATCATCTTGCTAATTTAATAAAAAAGAGTAAGATGGTCAAATTATACTTTATGTCAGGTTTGACCGTCAAAATTTTGGTCATAGGGACTAAATTTATATATTTTAAAAAAGATAGGAACCATTTGAGTTAAAAAAATAAAATAAATCAACAAGTGATACTTTTAAATATATTAGGGACCAATTAATAATTATTCGAGGTACTGGGTTATAGTTTAAGAAAAAATACGATTTCATTATAATATGACCAAATATTAGGGTATTTTATTATAATTTGCCCTTATTTTCAATATATTGTAAGGCTAAATGTAATATGTTTTGTAGTTAAATTATATATATTATTAAACAAAAATAATTTAAAAAGATTTTCTTTTTATTGTTTCCAAAAACCAATTATGAAAATATATATTTCATAAGAAAGCTATATCGGCTCACTCACACACTGGGACGGACCGTAGTGGAGGCGGGAGGGGACCATGGACCCCCAAAAAAAAAATTTTAAAAAAATTTAATATATAAAAAATTATATATTAAATTTAAATATAAAAATAAAAATAAATAGTAATAAATTAAAAATGTTGGACTTGCACCCCAAATTTTCTTTTTTTGGTCCGCCCCTGCTTATACACAGACACACACATATATATTGCTATAAAATAAATTAAAATCAAACAAAATAATAATAGATATAAAGTAATAAAAACAAGAGCGAAGGAGAAAAAAGGGAAAAACATACTAAAAGGAGGAATGGACGAGACAGGCGAATGGAAGAGATAGCAAAAAGTTTTTGTTCTTGAGAAATTTTTATTGTGTACATTTCAACAACCATAAACTTCTTTATATAGACATTATTGACACCCTCACTAACCAATGAGAGTGATCACCCACCATTCCACCAATTAAAATTTAACTCAATAAAATAATAATTACTTAATATGGTGGCCATCCACCATTTATAACACTCCTCCTTGGATGTACATCATTTTAAGGTAATATATTAGTAAATAATATAAAATTCGTACATAATAAATACAATGATCTTCTGGATGATAAATGGTATTTGATGTGTCCAAAAATTGCCTAATTAAAAACCTTATTGGTAAAACTCAGTGGGAAAAAATCCGGTCGAAGGGAAAAAAAAGTACAGTGCACATATATTGTTTTCTTCAAAATTTGCACCCCTTGATTATACGATCCCCCTGATAAAAATTAATTTTGTAGTTTACAAAGCCGACGCATATACCAATGCCATATACTAATTTCTCAAACGTTGATGTTGGCAATATTTTAGTAAACATATTTGCAAGTTTATCTATAAACCGTATCTATTTGATATCAATCTGTTGGCCTTGTTGAAGTTCATGAGTGTAGAAGAATTTTGAAGAAATATGTAATACACCCTCCCGATAGTATGTATTGTATGTATAGGTGTTGTAATATATTCTCCCAGAATTTATTGTACAGTACAAATGCAAATAAATAAGCTCTTATTATAAGCAAATTGAATGTTAAGAGTATTAATGGTACTATAGTGTAATTGATTGGATGGTTAGTAAAATTTCGTAAAGTATATACGAAATTCAATCATAAATTTCGGAGTATTAGTGATATGGGAAGTCAAATAATAAATAATTTGTGACACATGAGATAGTAGGAAAAGTAATTGAGATGAAATGTGATTAAAATTTATATGGTGGTCACTTTATGATTTTAAAGTATTAAGGGATAAGTTGCAGCTATTATATATATATATATATATACACACACACCACGTGTCAGTGGTGTGAATTAAAAATCAGAAATAAAAAAAAACCGAAATAAAAAAGTTTTGATGTTATTTTGGAAGATTTATTTTAGTGAAGACTAATGCTATTGCTCTCCCTATTTATGAGATCCAATTTATTAAGTTGCTTAAAGAAGTTTGAAAATAAGCGTGAGAAATTTATAGAGAGTTCTTAAGAGGATTTACTAGTAAGAGGAAGTATGTTTATTTGATTAATTATGAGATTATTAGTTTATCAAAACAGATAGGTAGTTTGAGTATCAGGCATAAGAAGACTTTGAATTAGTCCTTGCTTGACAATTCCAACTGGAGATGACATAAATGGTAGTAGTCTTTGATTAAATATGTTTAGTTGTAAGTTAAATGAGAATTAGCTTAATATTCAAAGGAGTTCTTTTTCTGAATGGAGAGGAATGAAAATTCAAGAAACTTTGTGAGGCTCTTCCTCTAGTCATTTTACAGTGTATTATCAATTTCCAAGTTAAAAGAGTGAGTAGTAGTGATAGTAGATTTGTTTAAGATCTCCCTAATATTTGAGAATTTCCAGTGAAATAATTTATGTTAATATTAATGAGAATAGTAAAGTTGAATAATGAAAGTAGATATTATTAGGAACTCGAATTGCAGACTAATGTAGCAGAAATCAGAAATTTTACAGGCATTTAATGATTTTGTTAAATGTACAGGTTATCAGGCTATGTTGGAGAATCTCGATCAATCCTAATCGAAATATATATATATATATATATATATATATATATATATATATATATATATAGAAAATACAAAGAGAGGAGGTAAAGTCCATTTAGAATAGCAATCTAGTGACTAACTTGATGAGGAAGAATATAAGCATGATTATCAGATAGAAAGTTAAGGAAAAAGAGACTAAGAATAAAGAGTACAGATTTCATATCAAAGATGATAGACTTGAAATAAAAAGTCAGTATATGTGAGCTTCTTTCTGACTGAGGACTATTGAGAAATTTGAAAACGTATTTGAGCGTGTATTGTGGAATTCAGGGAAACTAGAATATCATCTATTATTAATAGAGTTTACCTATAGCAATAATTATCAGATCAGTATAGATATAATTTCATATGAAGTATTATACAGTAGAAAGTACAGAAACTCCTATATGTTGGGATGAAACAGGTTGATAAGGTATAAATTAAATTACTACCAGAATTAATAAAAAGATTCACACTGTGTTACAGGTATTTAAGAATCAGCTGGTAGAATCAAAGAAACATATGACTTATTAGAGAAACCAATTCAGATTTTCGATCACATTAGAGCAAGTTCTACATAATGGGGTTATTCCCTTAGTTAAAGTTAAAGTCCTATAGCAGAAACCGTGACGTGGAAAAAAAACCACCTAAGAACCGAAAGATCATATGTCTCATCAGTATTATTTATCCTTGATAGGTAGCTTATATAAATTTCGAGAACGAAATTTTATTTTGGGGGGGGGGGGGGGTAATACACCCTCCCGATAGTATGTACGTATGTATTAGTGTTGTAATATATTCTCTCTAGAATTTATTGTACAGTAAAAATGTAAATAGATAAGCTCTTATTATAAGCAAATGAATGTTAAGAGTATTAATGGTACTATAGTAGAATTGATTGGATGGTTAGTAAAATTTCGTAAGTATATACGAAATCCAATCATAAATTTCGGAGTATTAGTGATATTTGGAAGTCAAATAATAAATAATTGGTGACACATGAGATAGTAGGAAAAGTAATTTGAGATGAAATGTGATTAAAATTGATATGGTGGTTACTTTATGATATTAAAGTGTTAAGGGATAAGTTACAGTTATTATATATATATATATATATATATATATGTATATATATATTATATATATATATATATGTATATACATTTGTTAGTGGTGTGAATTAGAAATCAGAAAATCAAAAATCAAAAAGAACAAAAAAAAATAAAACAGAAAAAACAGAGACTGGGTTGAAGAACTCAGAAAATTAGAGAAGAAGGGAGAGAGATGCCGACCGAAGAGAAGAAAAAAGGAGAGAGAGAAGAGAAGAAATAGTTCAGCCGGCCAAGAAGAAAGAAATAGAAGAAGAGAGAAGAAAAAGAGCAGTGGTTTACCTGTGCAAGTCAAGAAGAAGAAGGAGCCGAGAGGAAGTCAAGGAAGAAGGAGGTTGTCGGCCAAGAGAAAGGGAGAAGAAGAAAGGAAAGAAAAAGAAGAGAGAAGGAAGAAGGAGAGCTGACAGGCCTCTAACCTAATATCTCCATTAGGTAGCCTGCCGGCACTCCACGGTAGCTTCCCAGTCTAGACTTGCCCCACTGAAAGGCTTTCGTGAAGCTAAGCCATTTTTTAACTGAAAATCTGAGTAAGAATTTTTTTTTTTTTTATACAAAACTATTTTATAAATATTTTAGCAAAAGTCTCCTCTATTTTTCTGAAATTACCAAATCTTAGAGACCTCCATAAAAACTTTAACACTTCTTATTTTCATATTTTCAACTACCATTAGGACCTCAGATCCATCTCAATCAACCACAATCACAACTCAAGCAGTGTAAATATTAAATAAATAATTATCAAAGATAAATAAATCAAATCTTTAAATAAAATCTTATATACTTATAACAATATTAAAATACAAACTTAACAACTAAAACATTATATATGCTTGTAAAACAGTCACAGCATCCTTTGACTGGTCCTGCTGGTCTTCGGCGTCCCTCAATGTCTGCACCTGTACCTGTACCTGGGAGGTTGATTTAAAAACATAAAACTATAATGAGCTAAAGGAGCTCAGTGAATGTTATTAATTTCTAAACAATTTAATGCTTCTAATTAAACCTCCTTGAAAACTGTTCTATAAAAAATATTAATCTCTTTTCTGAAATCTGAACTGATAAACTATTTCTGAAATCTTTTTCTGAAATCCATGCTAAAACTATATTGATAAACTTCTGAAAACTGTTCTGAAAACTATACTGAAAACCTTTCAAACTTTCTGAAATACTTTTGAAAACTAGAAAGCTGAGATAGTATATATATACACTTTACTTTTCTAAAAACTGAAAAGCTAATATAATATACTTTTCTGAAAACTGATAAACTGAACTAATATATTTCTCTGATAACTGATAAACTAAAATAATATAGTTTTCTGATAACTGAAATACTAAAATAATATACTTTTCTGATAATGTTTTTCTAATAAAACTTTTATGATAAAAACTTTCTGATAAACCTTGTCTGATAAAACTTTTTGATAAAAACTTTTGATAATGCCAATGGAACCCATATCTGATAACTGATAATCCATAGGACGACTCAACTGGCGCCGTACCATATGGAGGGTGTCACCAGGCGACTGATCTGGGCCGCACATGGTGACTTCTGATAATATGATAAAAGACATCTCACTGTCTATGAGGCGGAATTCTGCATCGCCTGCATATAGCGAGACAACACCCCAATGTGTGGGCGACTGACAGACTCGATAGACTTAAACCCCCCTGGAGTTAGCGGACTGTCTCCCCTTAACTTGCCACACACAAATGGGTGTACCGGCCGGGTCTACTTCTAATAAATTCTGATAAATTATGATAATAAATGTGTATCCTATGGCCTGAAAAATATTTTTTTTCTTTCTAAAAGCTTGAAATATACATAAATATATTCTTTACTAATTCATAAATAAAATTTATTATTAAATAAATATAAATTCTAAATCTCTGAGATATAAAAATACTTTAATTAAAAACACAATTGAACAAATTATTTAACTTTAAGACTCATAAAAATAAACAATTATATAAAATCATAAAATACTAAATCAAACTTAAAGAAAAATACTAAATGTAATTCAATGAAAATCTGT